>CM032634.1:3755115-4158818 GCA_019097785.1 Fraxinus excelsior | reverse complement strand
ATATCCGGTTGAGGTTCCGGCGGTGTGCCGACATTGGAATCTTGGTTGGAGAAGAGAAGGGGAGGAGTGGGGTGGGGCGGCTAGCCTTTTTTTTCTTTATAATTATTTTAAATGTAAAATATAAAGTTATTATTTTGTCCTTAATGAATTTGATCAATTTTGACTTTTTTGGTCAACTGGACGGAAACCTTCCATTCGGATCTTCGGTGCATATTTTTGAAAGGTTAGTACCATGGGTGGTACAAAACAAATATTTGGGCAAAAGTTCGCAAAAAAAGTGAAATGTTTAACACCATGACTGCAAATTTCCCTTTTATCTATCATAAAGTATTTATTTTCATCATCCAACATAGTATGTTGAAAACTAACTTGTAAATAAAATTATATTAACTAAAAATATCATTTATAAGTTAAAATATTACTTTATCATTAAAAAAATTACCTATAAATTATTTATAAAATAAAAAATCAATTTTGTGTCGTTATGAAAAATTAATACTACTAATAAGAAAAAAAAAATTATTTATAAATTAGAAAAAGTTATTTATAAGTAAAAAAAATTCACTTAGTCCATGTTTGATTGCAATGAATTCCGTGGAAAATGTCACATCTGAGAAAAATGAATTTTGCTTTTGCAGTTTGATTGCAACGTGAAAATGGAAACCGAATTCCAAAGTACAACTACTTTAAGCTGTATTTTTCTTATTTTCATAGAAAATTAATTACTATGGGTTTTGTGGATTTTTATTTTCCAACTAACAAGGAATTGAAAGTTATTTCTACATTGCCTATTAAATGGATCTTTACATGTAAAATTATTAAAAGTACAAAATTAATTTATAATTATAAAATTTAATTATACTAATTAAAATTTTATAAAAAAATATTTATAAGTAAAATATCATTTATGAATAAAAATATTTCATACAATAAATTATAATTTAAATTTAACAAAAGATCATATATATAGGGTGTGTTTGAGCCACATTATTTTGAAAGAATGTATTTTGGAATAATAGATTGATGGAGAATGTGTGGTTGAAAAAAAAAAAATTATTGATGTGATGGAAAATATTATTTTATTGAATAATATGTAGTTGAAAATGAGTAGAATAATGAGAATAAAAAATTTAGGGTAATTGGCGCAAAATGTCCCTACATTAGAAGGTTTTTGTGAAAAACGTCATTACCTTTCATTTTTTGGCGTAGAACGTCCATACCTTTCACATTCTTTGCGTTGAACGCCATTTTCATCAATTTTAACATAAAAAAATGACTAATATACCCTCATATATAAATAAATAAAGTAAAGTAAAGTAAAGAATAAATCACAATCTGCTCCTAAATTTTTTAAAAATGCAAATCAGTCCAAAATTTATGAAAATATTAAAAATAACAAAAACATACCATCTCTTCTCTTCCACCTCCCTCCACCACCTCCACCGTCTGATGACCACGTCTACTCTCCTCCACCGCCACAACCTCCGAACATTGGTACCAACATAATCTCCTCAACACCTTATACAATTCCATCCCAAGAATTCCCCATATCATCTAATCCGACAGAAATCAGCAAGCAAAATCGACTACTTGAAAAATGGACAAACTGCTGGAAGTAGCACCTCCGGTCAACAACAGGATCGCGGACCACCCACATCCTGTTGCCCACACCCAGACGACAACAGCTGTGTGGGCAATTCATCCAAAACACTTATCCAATAGGTTCAATTTGAAACGGAAATAATGCAGTCGTCGATTCCAGTGTCGTCCCTTTGACCTATGATCGTGAACCACTCCATTCAACACCTTCTCATCATGGCGAAGCTATTCTACCCATGAGTCTTCCACAATTTTGTCAGATTCGTTAGAACTTCAGTCGAAATATAATTACAATTTTTGGAACATAGTATTTCTCCCACGAATTGAACGGCTTCAGGTCGAAATTGACATAGACCTATGGTTGGGCTAGGTGCACTTGGTGAAGAGGGACCTAGTCCAGGTGGTCCGCGACCATGGGTGTTCTGGACGACGTCAGAATTTGAGAAGTTCGCAGGCTGTGTCGCGACTGGTAAAGAATCTGACATGAAATTAAATTTTTTTTTTTTTATGTTTGTTATAAATTGTTGGCATGAGTGTGGTCGTCTGGTGATAGGCAATTGATAGAATGTGAGTTTAGATCATGGGGGTGACCGAAATGTAATTTCCGACAATTTTTAAATTTGAGGACAGTGAACTTTCAGCATTAATTCCAACTACAGTTGATGAAATTGGGGGTGTTTGTGTGGTAATTAAAGGGAGAATTGGAGGGCTGTTGATCGGTGTCAACATCCGGCGATTTGAGTGGAGGCTGTCGGAATTTGGACGCATTTGAGCTAAAAGAAGGTAAAAAATCGCCACTTTTTGAACTTATTTGCATTTTTAAAAAAGTTTAGGAGCGGATTGTAATTTATTCTTTATTTTTCTTTTCTTTTCTTTATTTTGTTTTATTTATATAAGATGATATAATGGTCATTTTAGAAGTTAAACATTGATAAAAAGGATGTTCAGCACAAAGAATGTGAAAGATAAGGACGTTCTATGCCCAAAAAAAAAAGGACATGAACGTTTTCCACAAAAACTTTCTAAAGTAACGACATTTTGCGCCAATTACCCAAAATTTTAATTTGTACCAATTAATAACATAATTATATTCTTTTAAAACTTTAGAAGTGACGAATAATAACCAATGCCCAAAACTCCCAGGCAGGCCTTAAAGTTCTTTTTGTCTAAACTTAAACCCTAATTCCTCAAATTTTTTCGAGGATTTTTTCTCTCCTCGTTCCTCCCATTCCTACACTTCACCAGCTGGGAACTTTGCTAGTCTCCTCACCGACTGCAGGTCTGCGCATATTCTTTGATCCTTCCTTTTACGTATTCTTGAAATTCTTCCCTCGAATTTTATTTTTTGGGTTATTTTAATGGGTCTTTTCCATGGCAATTGCTGCTTTTGCTTCATGTAATTGTCTCCTTTGTGTGGTTAGAGTAATAAATCATATTGAAGTTTTGTGATTAAAAGAAAAGATCTTGCTCATTAGTATAGACGCAATCACTTTGATGAGATAGAAATAATTATCCGAATTGCTGTCGGGTGTTTTTTTTTTTTTTTTGTTTATCATTTTCTTTTTCCTTTTGGTCCATTCGTCTTGTATTTAAATTTTAAGATCTTATGTTATTTTACGGGGAAAATGTTTATTATTGCCATTCTGCGTTGATTCTCAGATAGAAGGGGTTTTTAACAACATTATACAATTATTTGATAGTTGGTTCCAATTATAATTTGTAAGAACCTTTCTTTTATTTCCCCTCAGTGTGGAGTTGCTGTAATTTGCAGGAACAGGGTGGTTATTTAACACGAAGGCACTATGAGGTTAGAGAAATGCTGGTTTTGTTCTTCAACAGTATATCCTGGGCACGGGATTCAGTTTGTTCGAAATGACGCGAAGGCAAGAATTATTTACTAGTTCTCATGCTTTTTCTGTGTTAATTTAATCTATTGTTATTATTATTATTTTTGTTATTCTGTACAAAGTAGCAAGCTGCAACTTTACAGCAAGAGCATTTCAGCAACATGGTATGTTAATTGTGTGTGTGTAATAGTGCATAATTCTATTGCACTCTTCCTCCTTTATCTGGGCTTTGGAATGTCTAAAATGTAATATTAATCTTTAGTAACTTTAGTCCATCTTGATTGGACAAAGCCTCGATGAACTTGTATTTAAATTTTATTTTTCATGGGGGAATTAGAATCATGCTATTAACTATTGGACTACACAATGTATCCTAGTAAGTAGTAAGGCTGTTCATAAGAGCTCGTTGAATATTCTGAAGTTTGTTCCAAGTAGAAGTATGTTGTCTTGTCAGGGCAACGGTGGATCTAGGATATTGAGTAAATTAGGACAGCCGTTGACTGTTGATGGGCTCTATAGTAAGATTATTTATTAATATTTAATTAAATAATGTTTAAAAAAAACTTCAATCATTATACAAATGCACTAAAACGTAAAAGTCATATACATTTGAAAATATAATTCAACACAACCCAAATAATAAGAAAAAAAAATACATTTTCAATTAAGTTTCAAGTTTTTTACGAACTTAAGCAATACAAGATGGTGTTTATACGTAAAACACGATTAAACAGTAAAGACAAGCTTCGAGCTTAGGCGAAGGTTATGCAAAATTTTGAAAATAATGATTTTGAAAACTAAAACTATTTTTGACTCCAAAAGAAAGTGTTTTTCGAACTCTTAAAAGAATAAAGAGTATTAGTTAGATTGTTCAAATTTAAATTTTATAAAATAGATTGATAAAACCTAACAATAAAAGTATATATATTATGCAGTAATAATTTGAGTCAATAAATTTTTTAAAGAAATTATTTCGAAAACGAAAACCGATAATATATAATTGTTTGGTTATTATTTGTTGTATTAAAAAACTTAACAAAAAAGTGGAAGTGCGTGTGGTTTTTTGAATTTTTTCAGAAAAGATAATTATGATACTATTTTTATTTTATTTATAAATGCAATATCAGTGCGTAAGTTCCAGCAATTTGTTTTTCCAGGTCTTTCGGTTTTGTAGATCAAAGTGCCACAAAAACTTCAAGATGAAGAGGAACCCTCGCAAAGTGAAGTGGACCAAGGCTTACAGACGGGTGCATGGGAAGGACATGACTCAGGTAATTACAAGCAGCTTTATTCTGATGGTTTTCTCTCCTTAATTGTTTCGAGCTAACATTTATTCTGGTTGTCATTTGCTCTTTTGTTGTTGTTAAATTGCGAAGGATTCAACATTTGAATTTGAGAGGAAACGAAATAGACCAGAGAGATATGACAGGAGTGTGGCAGAGGAGACTCTCAAGGCCATTAAGAAAATTGATAAAGTCAGAGTTGACAGGGATGCCCGACACCATGCAAAGAGGTTCTTCTTTTCTGCTGTGTCTTGATAGAGCATGTTTGGCTAAGCTTAAAAAAATAAAAATAAAAGTTCCTATAAATAACTTTTTGTTTCCAAGCATTTCAGGAATCATTCTTACTATCAGTATGAGTAACTTACTTATTTCCAACTTGAATCACATAATTTTTATTTGCATTCCGTTTTACATTCACTGACAACATCGGAAATGGACAGGATGAAGGGAAAGAAGGCCCAGGTGGCGAAAGAAGCTGCAAAGGAACTGGAACAGAGCATTCAAATGGTCAAAGCTCCTGCTGCTCTCCAAAAAGAGCCCTCCCTCACATTGCCAAAGGTTTCCCAGAAGCAAACAGGGGACATTATGGTAGAGTAGTTGCATTGCCA
The DNA here is from genome assembly GCA_019097785.1 of Fraxinus excelsior. Taxonomy (NCBI): domain Eukaryota; kingdom Viridiplantae; phylum Streptophyta; class Magnoliopsida; order Lamiales; family Oleaceae; genus Fraxinus; species Fraxinus excelsior. Next base: position 4,153,481 of record CM032634.1, on the reverse strand, counting down.
TTGCGCGTCTCTTTCGCTCTTGTTTTTACTCTCTTTTTGGTATGGAACTTCTCTTGACCAAATGGAAAGATTATTCACCGTGAAAACCTTGTTTGGACATGCATCGAAATTTTGATCTAGCTGTTTTGTACGTTCTGATTTTATCTCTTATGTATTGTACTGGTTCAGATTTGTTTAGGAATGAGCATGTTTGGCTAAGCTTAAAAAATTACAAGTAAAAGATAAGTCTGGAAGTATTATTTTGATTGATCAAAATTTAAAATAAGCAAGTAGTTATGTCCGAAATGTAGACTTATTTAAAGTTGATTAGTAAGAAAAAGTTTAGAAATGTTTCCCTTATTTCCATGCTTAGTCAAACAAGCCCCTCTTCCTCGACTTGTCTCGTCCCCTGGCGCACAAACCTTGCCCCCAGCCCTGTAGCACCCCATGCATTGTTTGGTTTGATTTGTCGTAAAATGGAGTCAGTTCAACTATCACACTCAAATAGGTTTGGCCAACGGCGGACCCAATACCTGGCCAAGGGACGCTGTCGGGCGTGCTGGGCTTCGCCGGAGCAATTTGGGGAAGAATCGGAAGATGGTTCTCAATCGCCGGCAGCGTGGTTTGTCATCTTCAAGCGCTTCCGTTTAAAAAAAAAAAAAAACAAAACCATTTGCCCATCGTTTTTCTTTTATTTAATTATTTTGTAATTGGATTGTGCCATTTGTTTGTCGGCCCAATCCTTAGCCCCATGTTTGGCACACATTCTCATTTCATTCTTATTCTCATTTTTTTTTTCTTTCTTTGTTTCAACCACACATTCTCCCAATAAAATAATATTACACACAAATTTAGAATTTTTCATGACTTTTCTACCACACATTTTTCCATTAATCATTATTCCAAAAATTCTATTCTACAAAACATGGTTGCCAAACACCCTTTCAATATATAAGGGAAAAATTCACAACTTAGACTTTATCTATTTCAAAATAAAAAATTAGGTCTCAAAGTTTAGAATTGCAAAAATCAGGTTTTTCATGAATTAATTAATTATATTTCACAATTATTATATTAAATTAAATATTTAATTGTAATATAATATAATTAACTCACCACTCCCATCTTTACCACCACTGCTCCAGTGATCGGCGGCCATTCTCCGATCACGCTTAATTTCAGCGACTACTCCGGTGACCATTCTGCCGCCACTTAATTCCGGTTATTGCTTCGATTCTGACAATTGTTAAGGTCACAGTTATATGCAATTTGATCACAGATATTTTATTAATTAGTTAAAAATTTAATTTTAAGTCAAAACTTATGGTCACATATATCTTTTTAATTAGTTAAAAATTAATTTCAAGTCACAACTTATCAAATTAATTTGTCATATATTATTTCGAAGTCACAAATTAAAAAAATTATAGGTCACAAATCAAGAATTTTATGGTCATAAGTTAATTCTCAACTACGGATTTAAATTTTTTATAGGTCACAGATTGAAAAAAAAATCAAAACTTTTACTGATCATATCTCTATTAAAGTGAGTCACAGTCACAATTTCTAGGTCACAAATACTAACCCATCACAAATTAAGAATTTTATGATCACATGTTGTTTTTCAACCATGAATTAAATTTTTTTAAAGGTTACAGATTGAAAAAATCAAAACTTTTACTGATCACAACTCCATTACAGTGAGTCACAGTCACAATTTCTAGGTCACATACGCCAACCCCAACTCATCTCATCCCACTCATGACCGCCGCAATGACTTCCCCCATAGTCACAACAATAACAAAAAACGACAACCACCAACATCGAGAAAACCACAACCAAAAAATTGTTGCATCACTACCGTGACAATCATGTAGCCTCCAACATCTCAACAACCATCTCTATTTCTATCTATACTATGCCACAACCACCACCAGTCCGACCACCACCTCACCATTTGCATTTGCAAAAGAACATTACAGTGTGCAGATCACTAACAACAAAAATCAACCAAGATCTGAGAATGAAGAAAAACTCAAAACCACCATAAATTGCGTTGTCGCCACCAAAGCCGACAGACCCACCCATCACAACTGACGAAAACATCTCCCCAACATCCTCTCAATGGAGTCTCAGACTCTCAACCACTCATGTAGGCCCAACATCCTAAAATTGGCAATGAGAATCACACCAAACGGACCCAAATAACATAAAGTACTCCACCGTCGACAAGAATCACCACACCAGAATATCACCCGTGTCATTAACCACCTCAGCTTCACCTAATCATGAATTGGAACCACATGCGCTAGGCGTCGTAGCAGCGGCGTCTGCTGCGATTCGCAGCAGAGGGAGAAGGGAGAGAGGGGAAGAAACCGACGGGCGATGGAGGCGGCTGGTGGAGAGTTAGAGAAATGAAATGGATTAGAGTTTGGATAGGGTTCTATTTAAAATAAATTGACGGGGTGGGTAGTGGGTGGGTATATAGATTAATTTAATTTAAAATATTAATTGTGATATTAAAACTTGATTTTTGATTAAATAGACCCAAAACTTGATTTTTTAAAATATCAAACTTAATGTCTGGTTTCATGTAATTATATATAGGCCCAATTCCAATTATCTCTTCATTCGAAATCAATTCCCAAATTCTCAATTCTTCAACTTCATTCAAAATCCAATTCCCAATTTGTCCACCACCACCAGTCCGACCAACTCGTCGTGGCGGTGTTGGAAGCTCCTGTGAACGATTGCAACCATCCGTCACTTTGTCAGCAGACTTAGCCACTGATCAGTGGTCATACGCCCGCGAGAAACACCGAAATTGTAAGTTTCAGTTTTAATTTTCATGTTTTTTTAGTGTTATTTTCTATTTACGAGTTACAAAATCGATTTATGTAACTATGTTCGGTATGTTGTATCATGTATTATAATATGATTTTTTTTTTGCTAAGAATTGGGTTGTGGCCTAGGGAAATTGGAATTTGATTTGAGGGAATTGGAATTGGGAATTAATTGGCACTTTTCACTTTCAAACTTTAGTTCACTGATTTTGATTTGAAATGACAATTAGTTGTATCATTATCATAAATTTGAAATGAGATTGTATCATATGAGATTATGAGAAATTAGTTCAATGATTTATGTTACACACTTGCGCTATTTTTTGAATTACAATCGCTGAATGTTGACATTGATCGGTCAACGTCCGTCCTAGCCGAACTTCAATGATGGGTCCGCTCTTGGGTTTGGCCATATCAACACCAACAAGCAAGAAACTAAGGTATTTTCGATAAGTTTTGAGCTGGCTAAGGTACACGCAATTTACGAAAATTAACTTCAAATTCATTTCACTTTAGTACAAAAGAGTTCAAAAGGAAATGGGATTGCAAGGAAAAATGGGCCAACTTGTATCCCCAGAGCAAACATGGAAGAACTCCACATGATTCATAGGTTTTCAAAGACAATCCACATTTGGGAGTTGTTGCTTCCATCATCTTCCTCGAGTTCAATGGAACTACTCAATCTTCATTCTCTCCTTGTACTCCACCATTTCCTTGTGGTACCTCTCCTTGTCCTTTAAACCATGGTTTTGGTAAACCTAATAATATGAAACATCATCAAAATTAGAGAAATCCAAAGTTTTTAATCCATATACTATTTAGCCAATGTTCGGAAAGATGCTACTGACTATATTATAGACAAAATTTTCACTTCTCGTGTTTCTAATTGTCTAGCAATTTATAGTCTACCTTACCGTGGGAGCCTTAAATTTCATGATATTAATTGAAACGTGGATGAGAATTTAGATTAATGTACTTACTATTCTGTCTTCAGGAGTGAGCTTGTTCCATGATTCTGCGATCATTTTTGTGAACTCCCTCTCTCTATTTGGATAGAGAGATTTAAGAATGGAATGCTTTTCTGCAAAGAAGAAGTTATAGCCACTCCGATTAGGCTTTGGCCGGCCGGAATCTCCTCCCCACCTCCTCCTCCGCCTCTTCTGCCTCCCCTTTCCATGCTCATCACGAAGCTGCGTGGCTACTGTTACAGTATTGCGATGCTGCATGGATGTTGAAGAGGAGCCTGGATGGTAAAGCACGCCATTGAGAATTTCTTCACCGTGTTTCACAGATATCAAGTACCCGCAGTCGAATTTTCCCTCAATTGTTCCAATGGCTTGGAAGGTGGAATGCCCTGAGAAACAAAGTTCAAATTAGATTTACAAAGAATTCACCATCAAAACTAATCCATTTGAAATAATTGCACATAGATTTCATAGATGACTTTTTCGTCAAACAAAATCATTTTTAATTAATCCTGTTGGTAAAAATGGTTAAAAAAAAATAAGTGATTATATACCTGGTGGATCAATAACGGGACGATGATGTCTAAAAAAATAAGTCTGTTCATAACCGAAAAGCAAAGTGAAATAATGTTTCCTCAAAGCATAAGACGCACTTGTAGTTGTTGGAGAGAAGTCGAACAAGACGCTGATTTCCCTCCATTTCTTGTCTGTCACAACCTTTTTCAAGAAAAAAAATGGAGCGAAAATAAATAAATTAAATAGGAAAACAAGGCGTGTGACTTTTATATAAGAAAGAAAAAAAGTATATGGTCACCAACCTGGTCGAAACCACCCCTCTTCGTAACCTCAATATATAACACGTGCAGATTCAAATCCTTCCCTCCAATCACAGGAATCCTAACATCAAAATCAACAAAACATATAAACAATAAAATTGCAGCAAAATGCAACAAAATTTGGTATAGTAAATCACGTTGCATGTTTGGTAAAATAGAGTTATAGAAAAATTCTATAGCGCTCGATGGTACAAATAATGAAAAAAACTTAAAATTTTATTTACTGAACCATCTCTAATTTCGAATACCAAACATGCCATTAAAGATATATACATGGTTAAAGAAGGAGAAAAAATGGCTGAAGCTTATACGTACATAAATTTTGTACCCATAGCATAATGGAAGGTCCGGAGGGTGCTTGAAAAGAGAGTTGGATCCTTGACAACATCTTCATGGGTGGCCAATGGCACCGAAAAAGGGCATCCCTTTAAGCCATTTCCAACGGGTACAATCGCATTGGAAGACATGAACACGTCTGAAACTTCAACAGAAAATCAAGAAGTGAAAAAAGAAAAGAAAATGAGCAGAAACTGAAGTGAGAAATTGCAAGAACTGTAATTCTGCAAATAAGAGAAGATGGTCCAAAGTGTGTAATTAAGGAGCCTTAACTCTTACCAAAATCTGAGCTTAATTGGGACGCGTGTAAGGTTATGGATGCTGCGGTTATGCAAACGTTTGGCATCTTGTTACCAACCATACTAACCCTCTTCAAGTCTCTCAGTCACTGTGCCTCTCTCTCTCTCTCTCTCTCTCTCTCTCTCTCTTTCTCACTTGAATGGCTAAAGATAATTAATTTGCACAGGTGAAATTACTCCACCCACACACCACCCTGCGGTGGGGGAGGGGGGTGGGGGGGTGTTCTAAGTGTAGTTAATTAAAAGGCTGTCATTAGCTACAAGCTATATCTGCTGGGATTCTTTTTAGATACATAGGTTGATACGAAGTTGAACCAGTTTGAGAAGTAATAGCAATCTGATTTGTTCATCATATCTCTTCGTACAACTTTTGGTAATATTCTGCAGGTTTTTCTGGACGTCTGGGGCATGTTATAACCTAGCTAGCTGGATATGTGATTCCTAGTTTCCTCACTGGCAGACTACTTTGCGTCTTTGCCCTATCTCCCATATTGTGTTTCATACCACCTGCCTAGCTCGAAATTTCATCTTAAAAGATCATTTTTGTTAAAAATTGTAGTTCAATCCCTTAGATATTGCTCTATATTTAATCAATATAAATTATAATTAGAATGTCAATGCAACATGATAGCTCGTCTGAACAGACCAATTTAAAAATACTTGTGCTCATTTTTTAGTCTTAATCAAATCAAATTGTTTGTTGAAATGTGATGAACTCTAATACCAAAACTTGATGTTTCAATCTCAATTAATAAAACAAGTCTAAAAATTAAGAAAAAACAAGTTGGCTCGTTGGCGATTAAATGGATTAGTTGTGTTATCAATTGAGAAATAAATGATTGAATAGCTAGATTATTCAAATTTGATTAATATTTATGTCTCTAGGCAAATAGTATTTAAATAATCATTTGGAACATTGTTGGCTTTATTTTTTGATTATAATATAATTTTTTAGTATAATACATTTTGTTTGTTGTTTTACCATTAAGTTTTAAGTTAACAAGTTAACAATTGGTTCCATAATATACTTAGGGTGTATTCTATTGCCAATATTTTCTATGAAAAATGTGTTTTTTCCATCTAATTTCTTACTTTTGTGCTGTTTGATTGACAATTTTTTCAATAAAAAATATTTTACTACTTTTGATCACGTGGATATTTTTCTTGAAAACGAAGAAAATATTTTGTTTAGGAAGAGGTGAGTTTTATTTTCCATGTAGTTCATTCTCTCCTTTTTTCTTATCTATTCATTCTTTCTCATTTACCTACCAATAAAAAATGAACAAATATAATATTTTCTAAATTGAAAATTAAATCAATCAAACATATTTAATTAATAATTTTCATACAAATAAATTATAGGCATGCATAGAATTTATTTTCTTTCTATACAAATTTCATACTCGTATTCAAGCGCGTCCTTGTAAATTTTGCATGCATACTACGATTTTGGGGGACCTAGAGTGTGTCTACCAGAAATTATCAAACCAATTAGTATTGATTTTTCGTCCGTTACCTAGCAGAGTAGCCCACCATATTTGACTCGTTCTCTCTAATGTGGCCCCCACTTGTTGACTGTAACAGTCACATTATTGCTCAAAATTGGACGAAAATTTTCAACAGACAAGTCCCTAATTTATGAAGTTTGCCTCAAGTCTAGAAAATCAAAGGACGGGCACTGGCACGTGCCCACGAACTCAAACAAGCTGGCCCGTTTTAGCTCATAAAAAAAAAATGAGCTCGACTCAATCCATTAATCGTCTCAAAATACGTTCGAGCCATCTATACATCGAGCCGAGACAAGGTGAGTCCACGAATTGCTTGGTCAGGTTGCCACTCTTAGGTATAGCACACTTGAATTTCAAGTCCTCTTGAGCTCCACATAAGTTAAACTCCAATAGTTTATCCACCCTTACACCTATATACATGTCAATTAATCGAGAGAGCGATGGTAACTTTGATCTAGAAAAAATTATTCGTGACTTCTGCTTCTAAATTTGTATAATGAATAGAAACAATTCACTTATGAATTCAAAAAGATGGAACTTCCTTAATCTATTTCTGATGGTAACAACGGAAATATAAAAAGAGCGGAGCTAAATTTTAGCTATAGCAAATTAATGGACAATGTTAAGAGTACCATTACGGGTTTCACAATTTTCACAAACATTTTTCTCCTATAGATCTTTCTTCAGTTTGAACAAATTCACATATAATCAACAATTATTATCTCTTTTCACTTTTATAAACCCAGAAAGAACACCGTGCAATTTGTTCGCTTACGATACTCAGTCTCTTATTTCTGCTATAAATTCCTGTTCTTCAATATCATCTTGCAAAACATTGCATGCCCTTATATTCAAGTCCTTGAATTACGAAAATGGGTTCATTGGTGACCGTTTGGTTTCTTTGTATGCGAAACTGGGGTTCTTTGAGTGTGCATGGAATTTGTTTGATGAAATGCCAAAGAAGGATTTGGTTTCCTGGAATTCTTTGATTTCCGGTTTTTCGCGGAAAGGAGAATTGAATTATTGTTTAAATTCATTCCATAGAATGAGATTTGAAATGGGTTTGGAACCAAATGAAGTGAGTTTGATTTGTATTATTTCAGCTTGTACTGAAAGGGCTGCCTTTTGTGAAGGGAATTATATTCACGGATTAGCGATCAAAACGGGTTTGATAATTGAAATTAAGGTGATTAACTCACTCATCAATATGTATGGGAAATTGGGTTATCTAGACATGGCGAGGCGATTATTTGATGCCATGCCAGAGCCAAATCTAGTTTCTTGGAACTCAATTATAATGGTTTTAGTTCAACATGGCGTGTTCAATGAAGCATTGGAAGTTTTTAAAGTAATGAGACGGGTTGATGTTAAGCCAGACCAGGCTACTATGGTGAGTTTGCTTCAAGGTTGTGGGGTTATCGGTGTCCCAAAGTTAGCTGAAGTAATCCACGGGTATATCCTGAGTGCTGGTCTTGATGAGAATATTACCATTGCTACTTCTGTCTTGAGTGTTTATGCCAAGTCAGGGAGATTGGATGCTTCCTGTGTGCTTTTCAGAGAGATGAAAAATCCAGATAGTATAGCATGGACTGCCATGATCGGAGGGTATGCTATGCATGGTTATGGTAGAGAAGCAATTAAGTATTTTGATCAATTGGTTAAGAGGGATATGAAGCCTGATCATGTTACATTCACACATTTGCTTAGTGCTTGTAGTCACTCAGGGCTTGTAAAGGAGGGGAAGAGATATTTTGAGACCATGTCTAGTGCTTATGGGGTCGAACCCAGGCTGGATCATTATTCGTGTATGGTCGATCTCTTAGGTCGGTCAGCATGCTTGAAAGATGCGTATGAATTGGTTAAGAGGATGCCTATGGAACCAAATCATGGTGTTTGGGGGGCTCTTCTTAATGCATGTAGGATTAGTAATAATGTTGAGCTTGGAAAGGAAGTAGCCGAGAGACTGTTCGCTTTAGACCCTTCTGACAGGAGGAATTATGCAATGCTATCAAGTATATATGCTGCAGCTAGACAGTGGAAGGATGCTTCAAAGGTAAGGGCTCTAATGAAGGAAAGAGAAGTTGCTAGAACCCCGGGATGCAGTTTTATTGAACACAGAAACATGATCCATCGGTTTGTCGTGGCTGATCGATCACACCCTGAGACAAGTAGGATATACATAAAGTTGGAAGAACTACTTAGGAAAATTCAGAATGTTGGCTACGAGCCCAATACAGAATATGTTCTACATGATGTTGACGAGGGTGTAAAAGAGGATATGATTAAGAAGCACAGTGAGAAGTTGGCCATAGCATTTGGTCTTTTAGTGACAGAAGAAGGCTTGCCTCTGTTGATAACTAAGAACCTGAGGATCTGTGGAGATTGCCATAACATGGCAAAGTTTGTGTCACTGACTGAGGATCGTGTCATAATAATTCGAGACATAAAGCGATTCCACCATTTTGCTGATGGGTCATGCTCTTGTGGAGATTATTGGTAAATATTTCTTTGTTCCTGTGTATGTTGGTTTCATATTATCGTTGATTCTGGGTATCAATCCTTTTTGATCGTCACTTGATGTCTCAACTTCAATATTTTTTTAAGTACCTTGTGTTATAGAAAAGAACCGAACAGGGTGACAAAAAAAAAAAATTGTTACAATTATGTTCAAAATGTTAAGACACTTTAATCAACAAAATACGGAACTGTAAAGCACAAAACTGAAAGAAAAGTGTAAAGAATACGATGATTTTCGCCTTAAGGCGAGAGGTTCAAAACTGTAGTTCTTAATCCCCTTTTGAGCTTCCACCACGAGAAGAAAACACTATATTAATCGGAATCAATGAAACTATCCGGAATACACTTCCAAGTCCTCAGAAAAAATCACTCATGATTATATCAATACAAGCCTCTCTGATCAATACAACCATTCACTCAAGAATAACAGCTATGAACACTATACATATCACTCAAGATCTATACAAAGTTGAAAGTATTTCAGATCAAAAAGGGCTATCTGTTCAGAGTGCGAGAGCGGAAGATGAAGAACACACATAAAGAGAGTTCGAATGAAGAGAGAATGAAAAGTCATCCCAATCCAAACCCTAAACCGAGAGTAATATGAAAGTCACTAGAAGATCATCCAATCCAACGGCTATTGGGACGACACTTGGCGACATCACATGCAATGAATCCATTTGTAAAAAAAAAAACGCATCAGTTAAAAACACGCTTTCACAAGAATGAAACAGCAGCCACCAAGTAATTAAAACCCGGCCCAATCAGCCCAACAAGTCAGCAATTCAACCAACAAAACAGTTAGCAAAATAGTCATCATCATGGTGCCATTACCCCACAAAAATCATGTAGCTGAACCAAAGATAGCTAAAGTGACTGATACTTGTAAGAATGTAATAGAGGTTTTTGAAGTGATTGCTTGTAAAAAGCATGCAATTTCATTCCTGCCATAGTTCCTTTTACATAGGGCCCATAGCATGTTCAGTAAGATGAACTGAGTAACACAAACAACATTAAAGAAATCTTGTCTATTGTATTTTCCAATCAAGACCCTTCTTGTATAGTATCACATACCATCCACGTCTTCAGTGTTCTTCCAATATCGTCCAAATTTTGATGCGGCAAAGTCAGTTGCAAAAAGATGATAGATGCAAATTTACGTTCTCTTCTCATGATTGGCATGGCGCTGAAATTTTGACTCTAGTTTGATAACTTGGTCTATAGGTTTGTCCCAAAACTCCATCTACCATATTGCTTAGTGATTCAAACCTGAAATTGAGCTTTAAGTGAACTAACAGTCCTCTTTTGTTACATCATATTCATGTATCAATTATTCCTTTACTGTAATTGGAACCACACTTGCAACAATATCAAAAATCGCATCTACTTTGATCTGATCTTGTTTGTTTCAGACAACTGTTGAACTTTAATTCTAGTCATCCCATTTTACCACTCTGTTTGCACCAATGTAAACTTGATGAGAGCCAAAGAAGATACCAATGGATTGGACCCATGTCCCTCCCTTGTTTTTTTTGGCCAATGATATGAGCATTAGTTTGAAGTTTAGCATCAGAAACTAGGCAAAAGTCCGTATCCTTCTTGCCATGAAAATCATCACCTCAAAGTGAATCTTGAGACCCTGCTCCTGGTTTATCACAAGCTGAGGCACAGAGGCAGCAAAGTTTGAAAAATGTGATTGATTAACCCGTGATCTTCATAAAGAAGAACGCGAAAATAGAAATAGAGAATAATAATAAGAACAAAAGGATTTACATCAGAAAAGCGATTTTCACGAAATTTGGAAAAATATCATCACACAACATTTCTTACCCTCAAACTCCAAAATACACGCAAGAACAACTTTGCCTATGTTTCACACATTTGTTATGTTTCACACAAAACAATGGCTAATTCGAGTAATAGGAAGAAAATTATTCTCTCTCTCTCTCTCCCTCCCTTCTCTTTGAGGCTCCCTATATCATTTTGTGCAATTTTCCTACAGCTAGACCCTCCAAATCGTTAGAGGTTGACTAACTATTATACTCCGATTAGGGATAAACAGACAAACTCCTCATAACACGTAGGACAAATAAATTCAATTCTTATTCTGATTAAAACAATACAAATACTAAAATGGTATTGTACATGGAATTAAGACATGAAAGTTCTAACCAAACTTTCTCCTTTTGAAGAGGGAATTCAACAGAATCTAATTGTCAAATGTGTTACTATTGTTATATCCATAAATTACGTGGCATGCTCAGACAGTTGGGGTCCTATATATGTCAACATGGCATCGACTATTCAATTGATTGGACCTATTTAATTAAATAATAGCATCTTGGATTGGATTAACATATTTAATCAAGCAACATCATGTTGGGCTTGGAGCTCAGCCCATCATGCCCATTTGTCCAATTTACATTTTATATATATGTGTGTGTGTGTTCATTCACAATGAGGTAGGTTTTTTAATCCTTTTCAAATCCCTTCTCCCTCTCTTGCAATTTTTTCTTTTATCCGGTCATTGATTTGGCCATCGGAGTGCAAACGGTCGCCGAATTTATTTTTTTGACCAGTGGCCTTTGCCCCCTAATGGGGTGTTTCACTGTGCATGTGATGTCTACGTGAAGGGGATTTTGTTGGCGCATTTTTTGAGTTCAACAACTATCTAACAGAATGCTATTGAATCAAATGACAAGACTTCCGGGATGAAATGCAAACTGGATTTATACTGCAGTAAGGTTTACAGATTCTGCAATCGACTTCACAGATAGTCGGACAACCAGCTGGACATTTGTGTGTACTGCCATAGCATTTTGGCTAGATTGGATTATGACAAGCAACCTTTCCAGTATTCACATAGGTGACAATGGTACTAAAACAAAAGATAATCAAAATGAACCATTTTCCGACCACTATTGTTTTCGTGTTTTCTTCCTCTTCTTCTTTTATGGTCTATTGTTACTGCTATTTCTCTGTCTCTGCAATTTTATAACGTATAGGGATGATGAAATGTATGGACATAATCGGCATTTTGAGTTCTTGCACTTGTAGTGGTTAGGTGTTCTGTTGCTCTTGAATGTATAAAATTATACCCAACTACCCAAGGTCAACACTCCATTTAATTATTCTAATCTATACACTCCATTTAATCCAATTCCTAGATATGCACTTGAGGTGTAAACTTCAACCACCACCAACTTAAACCTTTAATAGGTATTTCAATATGGTATCACACGAGTAAAAGACTAGTTCAAATCTCGCTACCTTTCATTATAATAATTTCATTAAAGGTCCAACCTTTGAAAAAAAAGGTTGGATTTGAATAAATAAATGTTTCATATTTCTGTTAATTACTTTAGTTTTTAGTTAAGATGCTTTGAACAACTCGTGCAGAAAAAATTCTCTGTGTCCATAACGGTGTTCACCCTCTCACATGGAGAGGGACCCACTTTGAATAATATATAATATATTCGAAGTGGATCCCCCTCCATGTGAGTGATGGACATCGTTATGAACACCGCATCATGTACAAGTAGTATATTTATAAAATGTTTGTCTATTAGTGTACTCGTCCTCATTTCCATATAGGCTCCCATGTTCGGCTAACAACTTGTTTATTGGAATTAGGTGTATAGAAAATTCGTGTTCTGGTTTTACAATCCACTTTCATTTACTATTAATTCAGATTTTATGATGTGCTAAAATACAGGTAATCAGATCTCCCAAGGGTTCGCCGGTCTTGGTACGTAGCTTTGGATTTCTTTTAATTATTAAAATTGTTGGGAAATGACACGAATAAATTAATATTATTGGTGTGTTGCCCAATTATTCAATCCAATTATTATACGGGGAAATTGCGAAAAATGTCAACTTTTACATAGTTATTTGCAAAAATGTTCAAAAAAATTTCAATGTCTATTTTACTATAATATAGACCAAAATGCTGTCATTAACAATTTTGAATTTCACAATGAAGAGAAAATTATTTATATAATAAAAATTGTATTGACGAATAATAACTTAGCACGTAACCTATACTACTCATATTAAAAAGTATCATGTCAATAATGCATTAAATTTTCACTTTTTCCTATAAATGGGTAGGTAAAACATTTACGAAAAAGTATACTTAAAATGTTAAGAATGTTATGAAATGTAGAGAACTCTTATGTTCACAAAGAAATTTCATTCTAAACAAATGAACCGTTACCGTTAAGTGTCAAGATAAATACGGTTCAAATGTCGATAACAGTTTTTAAAATGTCGAGAATGTAAAAAATAACAACTATTAAACACAACTTATCAACAAAAAAACAAGATTTCAAATAAAAATTAGGGAAACTTGCAGTCACGGACCTCACGGTACCAAACCCTTCATTTGTTTTGCAGATTTTGCCAAAACCTTTGATTTGTGCCACCCACGGTACCAAACCTTTCAAAATATAACAGTCGGAGTCCAAATTTGACCGATAGTTGACCAATAATAGTAGATTTGACCAAATTTTAAAATGGCAAAACGGTAAATTTACATTTTTTTTCATATAAAATAATTATAATAATTAAGAAAAAAAAAACAAAAGAGTTGTCTTCTTCCTCAAACCATCCAAAACCGCTTCAACCACCACCAGCCAGCATCGGTGCCTCTTCTTCCTCCTCAGCGCGTCCTCGTCGCCGCTCCGAACCTCAAACCTCCCATTGCCACAACGCGTTTTAGCTTGAGCGGTCCCTTTTCCTCTTCCCCCAACTTCCTCGAATTCCTCTCAAACCCGTGAACCAAACCCCGAATCACAAGCCCTAATTCGAGAATTCTCTATAAATTCTTCTACTCTTCTCACTGGAAGCATAGTATTGGAAGTGATGGTGGCAATAAAGAAAAGGAAGTCCGCATTTAGTGGATTATTGTAGCTGGAAAGGCTCTTGCAAATGGTTTCTCATGGTCGTATCTTCTGATTTTCCAATGAGATTCAATTTTCCATTATCTTCTGATTTTTTTCGAATTTTTCGAATTGAGTTTGAAGTTTGAAAATGTGTAATTCCCGACATTAGTGATGGTGGTAGTAGATGGTTTTCTAGTTTGGGATAGGATGATGGGGATTTAGTGGGTGATGGGTGGCGACCAGACGATGTGTTGGTGGTGGCCATGGTTTAGGTTCCATTTTTGGGTGTCGAACGTGATTTTCTTCATTTGGGATTTACGGTGGTGGTGGAGGCAGCGGCGGCAGCGGTGTCGGTATTGTTGATGTTGGGGAAGGAGAGTTGTGATTTTCTTCAATTTTTTTGTTTTAATTTATTTAATGAGCAAATTGTCAAGTTTTCATTTTACCCCTCATAATTTTGTCAAAATTGTTCAAAATCTATTATTTTTTGTCAACTAACGGTCAGATTTGGACTCTGGTTGCTACATTTTGAAAGATTTTAGACTCTGGTAGCACAAATCAAATGTTTGGGCAAAGTCTGCAAAAAAGTGAAATTTTAGATACCGTGGCTGCAATTTTCCCTAAGAATTATCTTTTACCGAGAATCGTGGAAAGCTTAATCAACTGCACATTTGAATAAGATTAATTTTTTCGAAATGAAATTATATTATTTTCTTATGAATTGGAAGCATATAATTATTTTTTAGTGTTAATGACTTTTCTACTTCATTTTTCTCAAAATTCGTGGCCAATGCCTAATAGATAATGAAAGTAAATGAATTCATCAAGTATTAGCTAGCATTAATGTAGTTTTTCATGGAAGTTATTTGTTCTTCTCGAAATTCATGACAAATTGGGGAAAAAAAAAAACTTCATTTTTCATTAAGGATAATAGACAATTTGATACCAAATTTAACCATTTTTGTAAGAGTTATCAAAATTAGATACTTTTCAATTGACAAGCATGGAATTGACCATTTTTGTAAATTCCCATTATTATATATATCGTCTCAAGGTTGTCACGCAAGAAATCAAAATGTATCACATCTCTCCGTCTTGTCTTGGTTTCAATGCATGTGAAGGTTAGGCAAAATGCATTAAATACCAATAATTTTACCCAAAAAAAAGGGGGGGGGTGGGGTTCGACCACAAGATGTTGAACTGATATATGAGAAAGATAAAAGACTTGTTTATAATTTATAAAACAAAGGTACTTGTTAGATATTTAATTAATACATAATTTAAATTTTATATTATCTGTGATTTGTTTGTAAAAAAAAAGGGGTATATAATATAAAAAGGTATAAATGAATGAAGAATAAGGATAAAGTACATGTAAATTTCACGAAATAAATACAATGTGAACAAACGCATTAATTGATAGAAGGCTCCACGTTGTCATCTTATATGAGACTATTAATAATAGGAAAAACAGTCGATTTTAGAATGATTATAATCTATTGCCATGAGGCCCCCCATCTCATCTCTAATTAATTTATGTTGGGGCCACAGTGTTGGAAGTTTTGAAATGGATCCAGTCAAATAGAAAAGTACAGAAGTTTAGGAAAAATATGCATGACCAATAATAAGAAAATAGATATAACTTTTATATATATACACCGATTTGATCTCCTAAGCACCATGCTTAGTGTAAGTTAATCACCGATGTAGTGTGTTACCTAAACACGGTGCTCAGGAGATCATTACTATATATATTAAGTATCACATCAAGTGAGAAATATTTTTTGGACGATTATAACTCTACTACAATTCAATTATTCACTAAAATGCATAAATGAAGATGAATATTAATTCAATGAATGAGAATGTTAATTAATTGAGACTCAATAATAGACAATTCATGTGTATATCTTTCTATATATAAAGTGCCTATTTAACAGAATTTGTTGGTTTAACGGAAAAATTAACGGAATTTCTTAATTTAACGGAAAAACTAACGGAATTTTTTATTTTTAACGGAATATTTTTTTTCACCACCCCATACTTTCAAAATTATAATTAAATAATAATAATAATAAATTAGCTTTTGATAATTTCTTCAAACTAAAATATCTAAGAGCTAACTTATTCGAATCGACTTTTTCTCGAATCTGATTTATGTATCTAATTACGATTTATCCAACGAGACCAATATTCATATATTTACGATAACTCCATCAATATCTAAATATTTGACATAAATAAAATATAATTTGATAAATATATCATTTAGTCCCTAACTTTCAAAATATTAAAATATAGTATATAAAAATTGAATTATATTTTATGAAAATTTTCGGGGTATTACATTCTCACCCCCTTAAAATATTTTCGTCCTAAAAAATTTACCCGTCACTTACCAATACTAAGTCTAACACATGATATACATATATTATCGTAATACATATCATACTTTAGCGATAAAATGAATTGTATTATTACTTAAAAAAGAGTAAAGACTTAAATCATGCAAAAAGTTTAAGCCTCCGTTTGTTTCTCATTAAAAACCCATAAAAATGAAAAATATGACCGTTATCCGTCATATCAATCTATCAATTTTGAATTTCTATCTCTTGTGTGGGGTCCAATAACGGCTATATTTTTCATTCTCATTCTACATTAATGAGAATCAAATGGAGTCTAAGTAAACTCATCTTCTTATCCCTTAACATACCTTGAGTTTTATATTTGTGATTTTGGGTTGGAGACGACAGAGAGAAACACTTTATTTAATTATTTATTAATTACATAAACATTACATCATTAATTATTTAATTAACAAAAAAATTACATCTTTATTAATAACAAATTAATTCTTAAACAAAACTATTAAATATAAACTAAGCAAACGTGCATTGCACGTTGCTTACACCTAGTATATATATATATATATATATTTTAAAGATTCAAATATCTAAAGACTTTCGACGGTTGAGTTTTTGCAGTTCAACTAAGGATGTCTTTGATTGTAAACATGAAATTTACATGGAAAAAAAAACATGAAAATTATTAATTGAATTTATTCGATTGATTAAATTTTTAACGTAAAAAATATTATACTTATTTATCTTTTATTGGTGGGCAATTGAAAGAAATATGGCAAATGAGAAAGTGGTTGAATTGCTTGGAAAATAAAAACATATCCCTCTCTGAAAAAACATTTTTCTTGTTTTTCGTGGAAAATAAGGTCATGTGGCCAACTGTTGAAAAATATTTTTTATGAAAAAAAATGTCAATCAAACATCTCAAATCAAAAGTAAGAACTTTAGTAGAAAAATGATATAAAAAATAAAGTCAATCAAACAAACCTTAACCATTTTTTATCCTACATTAATGAAAGAGTGAGTTCTCTTTTTACTATTCGTAAGCCTAGCCGAGCCGAATGACTTTATGGCTCGGCTTGGCTTGGTTAAGCCGTATAAGTTTTTTTTTTTTTTTTTTTTTAACGTTTTATTCAATATTTTAAGTTACAAATATTCATTTTAAGCGATTTAAAATTTGTTTGAAGTATTGAATTGCGGTCATGATAAATATAAGGTCGATAAATGTTAAATATCAAAAATAATTTTACATTTATTGTAAAACGTAAAGTCGTGATTTTTTATGATTTTTTTCAATCCCAACCCTATTCAAATGTCTTTTTTTCGAACTTTATTTTCTTACAATTTTTCATTTGATTCGATATTTCACGATATGAATATCCATTTGGATCTATTTATTTTTATTTTTTTTAAAAACTTGAAATGTGATAATAATAAATATATTGTCGATTAAGTTTAAATATAAAAATTATTTTAAATTATTAAACATAAAATCATAATCGTTAATTTTTCTTTTCTACCACACCCTCAACCCCCACACACACCAATTTCTCTCAATTTCATTTTTTTTTTCATTTTTTACTTTAAGTTACAAATATTCGTTTTAAATGATTTAAAATTTGTTAAAAATGTTGAATTGCGGCCATGATAAATATATGATCGATAAATTTTAAATATCAAAAATAATTTTACATTAATTGTAAAATGTGAAGTCGTGATTGTTTATGCTTTTTTTTTCAATCTCAACCTCATTCTAATGTCCTTTTTTGGAACTTTATTTTCCTACAATTTTTCATTTGATCTGATATTTCATGATATAAATATCCATTTGGATCGATTTAATTTTTTTTTGAAGAAAGCTTAAAATGTGATAATAATAAATATATTGTCGATTAAATTTAAATATAAAAATTATCTTAGATTATTAAACGTAAAATCATAATTGTTAATTTTTCTTTTGTATCCCACTCTCAACCCTCATACCCGCACCAATTTCTCTCAATTTCATTTTTCTTTGACTTTCACGGTTAAAAATGGTAAATTTATGGCGTCAAAATGGATATTAAATGAACTCAAAGATTTTCAGAAGAGTCCTCCTACATCATGTAGTGCTTATAAACATACATATTTTATGGGGTGGATTATTTTAGTTTTTTTAAATGGATTTAATGTACAGTATCATTAGAACATGTTGAAAATATATTCGACGAAATTTATGAAGTTAGGTGATCGTTTGTCGTTCTTTTTGCCTCTATGATGGAAGTTTTCGTAGTATTCTGATTTTAATATTGATAAAAATCATTGATTTGTCCTAAATTTTGTATTGTATTATCATTAATTAATTAATTAGTCTTGATTACATACATCTTACATAGGGTCTTGGTTAAAAAATTATATACCGGTGCAACTGATACATGTAATTGGATATTCTATGAGCACGAGATGAATGAGACATAATGCTTTATCTCAATAAGTAGAAAAATGATGGCTATGTTGAATTTCATCATCTCTTTAGCAGCGCATCAACACTTAATCATATATGCCCTATCTTTTTTTAAAAAAGAATAGAGAGACTTTCAAACGCAAAATCTAGAAAATAAATTTTGAATTAAATCTCTTAATATTATTTTTGTCACATATCATCATTTCAAGTGTTTTAAATTTAATGTAACTAATGTTTAAGACAAATAATTTGTTTTATATTTACGTTATCATATAACTAACTATACTATGACATGTGTATTGCACGTACGTCTGACTAGTAATGATAAAAAAGTTACCCTAAGCCCCTCTCGAATTGGAGTATATATTTGGTATCACTTCGTAACTTCTAAATTTTGGATATCAAAAATCAGTAAGAGATCTCAAAAATTAAAAATCGAATTTTTTTTTGGTCAAACATTTCAACGTCACGTATATTCTAAAATTTTGGATTAGGAAAGAGACTGGATTAGGCAAAAGATAAGTTTTGCGTCTCTTTCAAGTATCAAGCAAAAAGGAATGAAAGGTAAAATTTAGCCAACCCATCGATGCCTTTGTTGAGAAAAAGAATTACCACTTTACAAATGTCAACATGATTTCACCAAGTGACCGACCAAAGAAATTAAGTGGTAGGCTAAATTGGAGTTGAATGGAACAGATTATTATTATTTTTTTTCTTTTGGTTGAATCCTTATCCCCTTACCTTCAATTACTAAATATTATCTTTAATGATTCTTATTATCTAAATATTTTATGTGGGATTTAAAGTTAAAGAAAAATATTTTGTCATGCTTTTAATTTTTTACTTATTTACGTATTTAAAAATATTTATGTGCTCCTAATGCATATTTTGAATAAAAACCATTATAAAGATGACACGTGTTATTTGATGAGAAATTCATGATAAACATCCTACCAAAAAAGCTTGAGGCATAATTGCTGATATTAGTAAAAGGTATAGGCTCTTAGCCCGTTTGGCCCCATTACATGGCAATAATAATTTTTGGAAAATAGATTTTTTTTGGAGAATGTCTAGTAAAAAAATAAGATTTTTTTTTATTCACGTGTAGTATTATTTGCCCTTGTTTGGCTCCCATTAAAATTTTAATACATTATTCTTTTTTTTTTAAATACACATTTTTCAATAAAATAATATTACACGTAAATAAAAAATTATTTATTTTTTGAACAATGCTATGTGTACACCCAATGGTGTACACAATGGTTCACACCCCTCTCACGTGGAGGGAGACCCACACATATTTTATTATGCACGGGCCCCCCTCCATGTGAGAGGGGTGTACACCATTGTGTACATATAACACAACCCTTATTTTGTAATCACACATTTTTTCAAAAATTATTATTCCAAAATATATTATTTCCAAATATCTCATTATAATGGGGTCAAACAACGGCTTTATGAAAAATTGTGTGGTTAAAAATAAAAGAGAGACGAGGCATAATTAAAATATCGTACAAAATAAGATAAATCTTCAACAATGAAAGGCTGGGCTTAGCCTGCCAAGTAAGACCAAAGGGTCCCACACCACAGTCGTGGCAGTTACAGCCAGTTAAGTCAGTCTAATCTCTACTTCACTCAAATCTAAATAAAAAAAGGAAGATCCGAAAGAATATTCTCTATGTTGCCTCTCCAATGGATAAAGCCCACATCCACCCAACCAAACAAACCGCCTAATACATATTCAAACGATTACTATTTTACAATACAATACTATTTTGGATGACATTAAATGATAGATATTTATTTTTGCACATTTGATTGAATCTATCAATTATCGTCACATGATCTGACAGTATTATTGATATGAAATTATAGATTCAATTAAATACTAGAAATTATGACTCATTTAATATGATTTATGGTATGTTGACATCTAGATTGATATTCAACATCACTGGTGCTAAATAATATTATTCTTTACAAAAAGGATTAACTGGCATAAGTCATGTTGCGCCCAAAGTGGTGCACATCAGCCGAAGCCTAGAAATTTCGAGGCGCCATTTGCCCGAAGCCCAATGTATCTCCAAAGCCCAACATTACTGAAGCACCCCAATGTCGAGGCTCAAGAGAAAGCAAAAGCACTAAACAATTTGATAAAGTTTCAACGCTGAAGCACTGCTTGTTCAATTGAAGCTCCAAAGCTTATACTTCAAACCGAGGCTCAATAAAGCATAATTCGAAGCTCAACTATGACAAATAAGACATATGATTGAAGATATTAAAGTGCATAAGACCCTCCCAAAATCATCTACAGACAAGAAGTGAATAGTTAAAACATGCACAACACAGTGCCACCTATCGATTCAAGAGTTTCAGTTCTTATCCTTCGAGGCCATCAGCCCGAAGTCAATGAAAAACTTGTTTCTGTCGATCAAGCGATCAAAGTGGTACGACTTCTGAGGACGTCTATAAATATCATCAATCACATCCCACTATGCTTGGGACAATTCAAAGTGAGACCCTAAATCTGCAACAAAACAAATAAAAGATATCAGAATGCGGATCTACTGAAAGATGATAAATCTAAGTGTGAAAACTCATAAGCTTTGGAGTACTGGGTCGACATAGTGCAGGCCGGGGCTTTGTCACTCTCAACTATTTGCAATTTCTCCCTTGCCCAAAACCAGGACTCATTCCATCCATTGATGGAAAAAGGCTGACCTACTACCAGGGTATCGTGTAGTACCAACCCTTAGACTCTTATTTCCCAAGTGTCCTAGGCTGGAAGAGAGTTTAAAAGACGTTAAGGGGCATGTCCTGACCCATGGAGGTTTTCTTCCATAGGAAATACGCCCCCACCAACTAGCTACACTCATTAGGTAGTAATTGGGTGGAACCAACATGTAGGACCTCAGCATTGCCTTAAAAAAATGGGTGTAGAGGCAGATGCATTCCTACTTTAAACTGGTATTCACTGACAACCACATATCCCAGCCTCGAATAACAAACTCATTCGTGGGCTTCAGGTACTACGAGTTCTACAGAGTCAGGGATCCTATACTTGACCCTAACTTCGGCTAATTTTTCAGAGGTCGACACAGAAGATATCCTAGCAGCCCCCACCCAACCTCGTAATCTATGGGCACTTCACTCATGGCATAATACTCACCTTTTGACCCCCGAAAGGACTCCCTAATCAAGCCACTGTTACCCTCCTACCGGTGTCACTTGAATTAGACTCAATATATGAACAAAAAAAATGAAAGATGAAGAAGATAGAAAGCAATGAGGGATTAAAAGGTTGAGGAATTATCCGAAGTGAAGAAACTCTAAGGAGGAGACGTCGTCGGAGAAGGAGGAAATAATCGAAAAAGTTTGAATGTTAAGAGAAATTCAAAGATTTTGCAAAAAGTGGAAACTGACGTGTGATAGAAATTTTACCTTTTATATGGAGAAGGATGATGCTCAACCATTGGATCTAATCTAGCTTCATCTGAATCGTCCATTTGTGATCGCATTTGAGGCATTGAATTTAAATAGTTTTCTTATTAACGCCTCAAATTAACGAGTGTTTCTTACATACAAAATTCGGTGAGTCGCCTCAAAATACGACAGCATAATCATCATTGCGCATTCAATAAGTAACGATTGGACGTGTATTGGAAGTTGTAACACTACAGTTGTCTTTTCTTGAAAATATGCAAAAACATTAAGAGGGTGTTTGGTGTGGATTAAAATCAGATTTTTAGTGGATTGTGATAAAAGTTTTTGAATTTTGTGGTTGAAAAGATGTGAGACCCATGAAAGATGTGGTTAATATTGATTGTTTGACTTAGATTAAAATCAGATTTTAATCCATCCCAAACAAGCCCTAAGTCATAGCACAATTCTCAGCAACATACGTTATTGACAACCACTCAAAGGAGTTTCGACAGTTCCGTACTTTACTGCTTCGTAGGAGCTTCAACAGTTCAACATTTCACTACTTCGGCTCTACATAAAAAGTTCTGCCACAATAAAAAGGAGCTTCAGCAATTCAGCACCTCACTACTTCAGCTCAAAAATGCAAAATCCCCTCTTCGGCTCAACAGACGTCCCATTCACCTCTCTGTGGCGTATGCAAATCAGGTTTGACATTAAACTCCAACTATGATATAAATATCTATACTTGGACTTGGGGGATTATTGTGCTTGTCAAAAAAAAACCTAACCAATGACAGGAAACGACTTAAAGATAGAAGTTCACGTATGACATAAATGACCATACACAGACTTTGGTGATTATTGTACGCCCAAATTGACATAAACTATGTTGCGCCCAAATTGACATAAGCTCAGTTGGCAAAAGTCCAATGGCCCAAAAGTAAAGAAATAGCCGGAGCACATTTGCAAAGGCGCATCGATCGAAGCCTAGAAATTTCGAGGCACCATTGCCCGAAACCCTATGTATCTCTGAGGCCCAACATCGAAGCACCTCAATGCTGAGGCTCAAGAGAAAACGGAAGCACTAAACAATTTGATAAAGTTCCGACGTTGAAGCACTACTTGTTCAACTGAAGCTCCGAAGCCTATACCTCAAATTGAAGTTTATTAAAGCAGAATCTGAAGCTCAACTATGACAAATGGTAACCTATGATTGAAGATCTTAAAGTGCATAAGGTCCTCTTGGAATGATTGATTGGACAACTGCAATGAGTAGAAATGGTTAATCATGTCAACACATGGCATGGGTTGGCCGCTTTCTTCATAAGCATTTAATGCGCCACAAGTTAAAATAGTAAAAAATGATGCCTATGAGGTGATGTTTCGATCGAGGAGATAATGCAACGTGTCTCCTTATCCAATTGTTATTATTGTACATGTAATACTATAAATAAGCCCTATTAGTGTCATAACAGGGGTGGAAAAATGGGAGATCGATAAGACAAACATACTCTATCTCTCTCTCTCTCTCTCTCTCTCTCTCTCTCTCTCTGATATTAGAATTTTGAAGAAGAACATTGTGCAATTTCAGTGTTTATTTTGTTTATTTGTTAATCATTCATTATCGTATTTTGTTATTCTTTTATTTATCGGATTCCGAACATATTTGTCTCATGTCAAAAGCTTCTCCCATGTTCAAACTCAACATTTTCAACTAGCCATCTCTCAACACGTGTCAGAATTAGTTTGCCAGACGCGAATGGGCATGATATCTGTTGGCGCATTTTTTGTGGTCAACAGTAGTTATAGATGTGATTAAAATTAGAGCCATGGTATATGTATAGGGAAAATCTCTTGGCAATGCAATGCTACCAGTACTGCATTTGTTACGCCTCGTCAATGAGGCTCTGTTAAAGCCACATGGAAGAAACCTGTTGCAGAAGTATATGAGAGCACATGCGCCATGTGACTATTATATGGTGAGTTGATCGAGGCCAAACTCATATGACTGAACCAGATCCATTTGTCACAACAGAATTGCTTTAGTTGAGGCGAACCATATGAGGCACTTTAAAAGAATCATCACGAAAGATCCTATTACAAGTGGGTGATGTGACAACTCACTGAATATGTAGTTGTATTCAATCAAACAAGTCAAATCTAATCTTATATGTCAGGCATAGGGCGTCAAGCCGTCACAACATTAAATGCATCGTGACCTACGAATGATTGGTTGATGTCTATGACAAGAAGCCCCAAGCGCTGGGATGAGATTACGTGTTTCTGCATCCAACGACTCTTACTCATCATTTTCTACTGTAAAAGGCCATACTTATTTCCATTTTTAATGTAATGCAAGTTCATAATCTCAATATATAACTTTGCCCTCTTTTTACTCTTTCTATAGCCTCAGTTCTAACCCTTTTTTTACTTTGACAAATCTGCTATAGCCTAACTTACATACAATTATAAACTTTACCTAACTGACTTGGCTAAGGGTGTCAATTTCACTCGAAGGCTCGGACGACCCGCGACTTGGTGGAACCAAGCTGAGGCTCAGGCCGTATGGCTCGACCAGTCGCACGGGTTGGGCTCCTGTCACAAGCTATTTTCGGCCCATGAAGAGTCAAACCTTAAAAAATAAAAATAAAATAAAAACCATACAGGCAGCTACAAGCTGCCTGCCTGGTATTTTTATAAAAAAAATTAAAAAATAATACCATTTACAAGCAGTATGAAGCTGCCTGACACAAGAGCTACACGTTATCTTTGCTAATATTTTTTTAAAAAAAAAAATTCGTAAGCCAGCTCGGCTCCACAAAGCTCGAGCTGAAAGCTCAGGTCCAGCCTAAATTTTTTGGCCAAACAAAAGTTCAGCTCTGGTAAAAAGAAATTCGAACCATTTTTAATCGAGTTGAGCCCTAGCATCAAGTTTCAGCTTGCGAGGTTGCTTGACTAGTTGACATCCTAGACTTGGTCATTGGAATGCCTGCGAACACTTTTCCCACATTTGGAGTTTGGTTGTATGCTTTAACGGTTTGTCCAAATGTGCAGAACTACAGCTTACGTAAACGTTAAAGGAGTTGAGATTTGTTTGTCACGTCACCTCTACGAAAAGTGAGGTCAAGAGCACCTATAACTTGTAAATGGAGATTTCACTTGTACAAGAATCTTAAAATTAATATTAGAATTTGACTGTATCAAAAGTCAAAACGGAGTCTAAGTCGAGATTCTCAAAATTCCATTATAGTTAAACAAGTAGTCTTTAATGACAAAATGCGTCAAAATCCTCTTGGTTTCATGTAGATTGTATGAATTCAAGTACGAGTTTAAATTGAGAATCTAGCCTCACAAAGTTGAATGTGCAAAAATCACATAAAATTTGGACGTTTTTCGTCATTATCAAGTGTTAGAGACCTAAATTCCTCACTTTCCCAAAGATTGGAGTCTGACTAGCTAATGAAGCAATAGGTTGGGGAGCAATATTGCAATTTTTCCTTTAAATACAATTCCAATTCATTGAATTCACTCAACACATTCCGCAATGACTTCGAATACTCCACTTTGCACTCTCTTTCAACCTGAACAACAAAATCTCTTCAAAAAACATCAAATCTTCAAAATTCAAGGCAGAGATAAACGAGGATACACTATCCTTCGCGTAATTGGAAAACACTTCCCAGGTAAATAAATCCATCAATTATCCATACACTCTCTCTCTCTCTCTCTCTCTCTGCTTCTTGTTTGTATTAACCTTTGTAGTTATAATTTGATAACAGCGAGGCTTCTGACTGTCGACGTACTGAAGAAATACTTAGAGGATGAGATTTTCCCAAGTTTGGGCGAAAAACCATTTTCGATGGTTTATGTCAACACTGGTGTGAGCAGAGGCGATAACTTCCCAGGAATTTTAGTTTTAAGATCAATCTACGAAGCGGTTCCAGTTAAAATTAGAGAAAATCTTGACTCAATTTATTTCCTCCACCCTGGATTCCAGTCCCGCCTCTTCCTCGCTACCTTTGGCCGTCTCATCTTCCCAGGACCCGGAGGGTAAGCTTAAGTAGTTATAAAGACGACACATAATAATTTTAAACTAGTTTTTACGGGTTACTCATTTTTTCAAAAAAATTGCAGGTGGTATTGGAAGATAAGGTATGTAAACAGGTTGGAATTTCTGTGGGAAAATGTGAGGAGAAAGGAAATTGAGATACCCGAATATGTGTATGAAGAGGAAGAAGAAATGGAGTACCGTCCACCCATCTTGGATTATGGGATGGAGAGTGATCACCCAAGATTACATGGAGCTCCGATTCTTGATTGTACAGTTTCAACCTATTCCATGAGGGGTATTGCTTAACTAACATATTGAGATTGGATGCAGGGTAATGTTCTGTTATTTTTTTCAAGAAAAATGCTTTTCTTTTTTCACTTTTAAGCAAGTATTGTGGCAAAGTTAGTATTGGAGAAGAGAGTGATGGATTGCTGCTTTCTTGAATCTCCATCAGTTTTATGCACATCAAAAATACAGTATAAACAGTGTTCCTGTATTTGCTCTATTGCCCCTTCAATTTTATGATCTCCCTGATCTCATTCAAAAGTGTTGGCCACCGCCGCCCGCTTTGTGGGCTGCTACCCATTCTATGAGCTACTAGGGCCGTTGCACGGTTTACATGGTTTGGGACAATTATTGTGATTAGAGGTTTCATTCGTAGAACATTTTCAAAAATAATTAAAATTATTATTTAAAACTTGTTGACTTTGTAGTTGTTAATACAAAAGGTACTATAACTAAACAAATATAAAAGTATATTTGGATAAACATTATTTATTGGGATAATTGCAGCACCGATTTCAAACCTCTTAGTTTTTTGTAAAGTATACCTTAACATTTTATTTTGGTGACTGCAATCCCAAACATTTCACTTTAATTGTTGTTGGAGTCCATTGAACAAATTACATTCAATACTCCGTTAATCAACTTGACAACTTAAATAAAAGGTAAAATTGTATTTACAATTTCTATAATAAAACTATAACAATTTACCAAAACAAAAGTATTGTTGATATTCTTCAAAGACCCCATCCCTAAAATAAAAAATCAGGAAACTTGATCAATGTCACCATCGCCATCCATCCGCCCACCACTGTATTGCCAGCCGGCGCCGCCACAAACCGTCACCACCGCATACCCAAATCTTAAACAACAATACAAAATCTGAGTATGAACAAATTGTAGATATGAAAAAGCCAACAATACCCCATAAATCATTAAGAAGATCGAATGTTGTTAACAAAATGAGACTGCCAATTAGATAAACGAGGCTCATCAAATTCTTGTATCGATTATTGATTGACAATTTGTTCTCCTCGTAGTAAGGAAAATATTAGAGAACAAATTATAGATATTTATAGTCACCAAAAGGACCAGGTGGTGTTGGCATAACTGGAATAGAGTTATTGGGAAAATGATGATGATTATATCAAGAAGCTGAAGAGGTTTGAAGAGAACCATTGCCTTGAGATACATGTACTTTTCTATGGATAACTTGTTGGAATTCTAAACAAAATTTTCAGAGCATGCAAGAGGGTCTCAATATTATTAAATTTGTCTTGGCTTCAAAGTTTGAAAATAACTTTTGGATTCCTTCATCTGGTGTTGTGTGGATGGGCTGCAGCGATGGCGATAACTGGATTTCCTAAATTTTTTTAGAGAAAGAGGGGGGGGGGGGGGGGGAATGCAGTTTTTTGGAGAGTATTTTTATTTTGGTTAATTATTTTAATTGTTTTATTATAGAAATGGTAAATATACGATTTACTAATTTAATTTATCAAGTTAAATGAAACATTTTATTTCGAGTTGACTAACGGAGTATTAGATGGAATTTGTTCAACGGACTCCAATTGCCATTAAAGTGAAAGGTCTAGGACTACAACTGTCAAAATAAAAGGTTATGGTATAATCTGCAAAATAATGAAAGGTTTGGGACAGCTGCTGCAATTATCCCTTATATATTTGACTAAACCTTGTTTTCTATATATATTATAATTTTTCTTTTACAAATAATATTTATTTTATTTCATATCCTATAAGATATATAAAAAATAATCAGAACAGTTATTTTATAATAATATGATATTATATTTGTCGCTCAGAGGCTTGAGTTACCACTTCCACGAACAAAATAACAAGATTACATTATTAAATCCTTGGGTGTAAGCATTTCAAGAATACGACATTTAGCACTTGCATTATTCAATAATGTTAAGGGTACGTTCCATGGATTACATCTTGTTTGACATTCTTTGTGTATTTATAAATAAACGAGCAGGAAAACAGTTTAGCGAATGGTGTGTTGTCAAGTGGTAGAATGTAAATAATGATATCAACTATGATGCATATGTAGCATGATTTTTCATTATTTTGAATTGGATTGTTCACACAGTTTTGAAAAACGATTATCTTGATAGAGCCGGCATACTTTAAGCACAGTCAGGGGCGCAGGTGCCTATAATTTAGATTCTTATAACAATACTAATTTTTACCCGTGCATTATAATTTAGATTCTTATAATAATACTAATTTTTAAGACTGTTTCAAATATTTATGTAAATGACTAAGGTTAAAGCAAATTATTGCTCCAAAAGTCTGAAGTTGATGCCTCTGTGCTGGAGTCTAAATGGCTGTAAAGAGGGAGTACCTGCTAGCCGCTTCAACGTCAACAGCTACTTCATTCCCTGAATTTGTAGTGGAATTGACTTTTTGCGCATCAAGATCATCTTCATAAACAATAGAATAGCAAAAATTGCATCATTAAACAAATTATTGAGCCTTAGCCGGTACTGTTACTGTCTTATATTCTTGATCCAGTATATTTGTGGTTCCACATCTAGATGTGACACAGAATACACATATGTTAACATGTCCACTTAATTGAAAAGTTGAAGTTTTTTTTTTTTTTTTTTTGTTTCTTTGTCTGAATTAGAAGTGACAGACTCATGATGCATTATGGAATGAGGCAATTGGGAAACAACAGATTGATTATTTTTAGAGAATATTGGATCATTTATCTTCGTGCGATGGTCAACACAAGAAGTTCGAAGATGGTTTTGCATGTCCATTTTTCTTTGAATTCGTTGATAAAAAGACCTTGGCTTCGAGTTTAGCAATATAGGCGATCAGAGAAACGTTGTCTCTGTGTTTGATTTACTCTTCATCGAAACTCGCTCCTTTGAGTTTTTTTCATATGGCTTTATCGCTTAAAGGGCTTTCTATAAACTTTTACATGAGCATAGAATGCCGCATATGAAGCCCCATAAGGTGGCATCATAGATTGTAACATAAAGGAGTGAGTGTAAATATTATTTCAAATGGACAATTCCTGCAAATGGCTTTAAATAATAGAATCAAGCGAAATCTGCATCTGACTCGTACCCCAAATAAAATATAATGATATAAATGTGTTCGCTCGCATGCATACAGTTTAAGAAATACCTATGGTAGTCTCCACAGACCACATATACATAGGTTCAGCACGACCAGGAGCAATAACAGATGGGAAAAAATCTTCAAATACAACCTACTTTTCGTCGCCATTACGGAAACTGAAACTCTTCGAAAACTCTCGAGAAATGAAGGGATTATATAATTTTATAAGAGGAGGAAGTTGAGAAGAAGGAGAGAAAAAGTTGTGGAGGAAAGTACAGATCAGATGTGTTTTCTGTAGCAGGAAGCTGCATGGAAATGTTTGTTTGAGATCACGCCAAGCATTTTCTTCCACAGGAAACTAATTATCTATGGCAACAATTTTCAATGACCTTTTTTGGACGTTATATTAACAATAAAGCTTTACAAAGTGTGTTGGCAAAATTCAGACCGTTGATTTCAAATGATTTAAAAATTTGTATTGAGGGTTGAGGGGGTGAATCTATGTTCACATTTTTAATTTCTGTCTAGTCAAGTCGGCATTGGTATAAAAATTAAATTAAATTATTACCCTTTTATTACGTATGATGGACGAAGATCTTAACTTCAAGTTTCATCGACTATTATGATCTCTAATTGTGAAATTTCACGCATTAGGCTTTTCAAATGGTGAATCTGATCTACATTTGTTAAGTACACAATAATAAACAAATGTAAGCTCTTTTTTGTCATCCATGAAATTAAAAAAAAAAATCCCAAAGTTAAGTTTAACCATATATTCACATTCCAAAACTATTTTTCCCAACAAACTCCTTTTAATAGAAGACAAAGAGAGGCTAAGTTTTTATATGTGACGATATAAATATCATTGCTCTGGTTTAATTTTCATTATTTCCAAAATACATTTTTTTCTTATGTTAAATCATACATTCTTCAATAAAATAATATTACAAGCAAAACCAATTTTTTTTTTTTTTAACTACATATTTTCTATCAAAATACTATTTAAAATGCACTTTGAACCAAAAATAAAAAAAAAAAAAAAAAAAATAGGGTTCAAACAGGCTCAACATTCTCAAGTCATTATTTACCACTTAGCCCATGTTTGTTAGAAATTAAAATTCAGATTTTAATTTAAGTCAAAATCAATAATTAATTTTAACAACACATTTTATGGGACCCACATCTCTTCAACCACACATTTCATACACACATTTGTATAAAAGAAATAACATTTCAAAGAACAACTGCTGCATTAAGTAATCTAGCCACAATAACAACATTGTGCACCTGCAATTTATCTGGCTAAGCGAAGCACAAACGCACTATGTTAAAAGATTTTTTAATACTGAAGGAAATGAATCAGCGGCTGTTTAGGAATTTCTATGTATGTTTTACGAGACATAAGCAGATATATAGGTGTTTGAGGCTTGCCATTGAAAGCAGCTGTAGCTTCTTTTGCTGGCTCCATTTATGTTGTTTCTTCTCCTGGTAGTACCCAGTTACTTCCTCAGAAGATAAGATAGGCAAATAAGTTTTCGTAAAATGAATATATCAACAACAAGGTTTCTAAAAGATGTATTCTTAATATAATGTCTAAATCATCATGGGCAACAAGGCTTCCAAATTCTCACAATTTTTTCACATTCAAGCTTTGATGCAAAACTAATGGAAATCAAATTACTTATCACGTGGACGGTATATCAAAAGAAGCTAAATATGAGGACTAAGTAATGTGACTCATTCACATCCACATTATAATTTTTGTTTATAAAATCATGTGATATTCAGTTTTTTTTTTTGGGTGAAAAAATGTCTTATTCATCAAGGAATTTCATTTTATTTCAAGATGATCATTTAACATATAGTTAGTCACAATTTGGTGAAGTTATCCATATCTAGAAAACGGTTGCATACCTGTTAGTTAGAACCACGGCAAGCCATGATTATAAGCGGTGTAAGCGGTCGTCTAAGGCTTCACTGTGTTGATGCCCCAAATTATATAAGGTTAATTGACTGATTGAAGAAAATCGAAAATTATAATTACGAAATTCATTAAATTAGAATTATTATATGAAAACATAAGAAATTAATAAAATTTGGAAACGTCTCTAAAAAAATCATATAAATGGCATAAAACTTACCATGTACGTTATGTATCACATAAATATATCATAGTCATTACTTCTCTATATATAATTAATTTGACAATTTATCTTCTCAACTATTAATTTTCCTTTTTTTCTTAACATGATATAAAATTTGATTTTTCTCTTCAAAATTTACGGCCATTACCTTTTCTAATGCTCTCATAGTGGGTTTTACACTTATTCGAGGAACTGATATTCATCTCTCTCTAAGTTCTTGCATTTCGTTTTATTTGTCAGTTTTTTTTTTTCCCATTTTTTAGTGTCATTGTAATAATTAATGTTTTAATTAAACAAATGATTATCTATGTGTTATGTAATCTAGTGTAGGATTTTTTTCGATCCACTTATTTTTCTTTTATTTATTTATTTGTACTAGAGTTTAAATCTTGTATTTCTTTCAAGTTTTTTTTATTATATTTTAATTGTATTTAATTGTTTTCTAAGTCAAAATTAACAATTAATTTAAACCACACATCTTATAGGATTTGCAACATTTCAGCCACACATTTTATCAACTTTTATCAAAATTTGCTAAAAATGTGATTTTAATCTCTATCAAACGCAGATGCAAGGGAAATTTTTTAGTTGGAATAGAATTGAACCATGTTAAATAAGCCTCAAAATTTCAAAAGAGTTCTAAATAAGTAAACAATCTCGCACAAAAAATAATAAATGCTAAGTTCTAATTCATTTGCATCCTTGCAATAACACTTTCTGTTGACCATAAAATCTGAATGCAAATTATAAAATCCTAAACACAAAAATAATGAAACAAATAGAGGTAAAAGAAACAGATCAAACGCATAAAATAAGAGACGAGAACTGAATATAACAAAAAAATGTATGTCAAAATTGATAAACCTTAAACACAGAGAAATAATTGAGCAAATACAAATAAAAGTAGAAGAAATGGCACAAATATACACAAGAAGAGACAGAAAACAAAGAAGAAGAAAAAAATCAACTAAAATTGCTTAACCTTAAATATAGCAACGAAATCGAGCAAACAAGAAAATTTTGAACAAAACCAATAGAAAAAATCGAAAGATTCTTACTTGAAATTGACTAAGCTTAGACAAAGAGAACAAATCGAGCACATAGGAAAAATCGAATGACTAATAGTAGAGGTGCAAATCTCCGGACAATAATACACAACATATTACAGAAGCTTAATCACAAAGTTACGCAAGTGAAACACCTTTCAAACCTTTAAACCCAAATAATCTACAGTACAAAATACAAAAGCGAAAGACAAAAGAGAGAGAACGATGAAGTTTCAAGACAAATGAAAGACAGAACGTGATATTTATTGATGAATTATTGATGATGTGAATCAGGAGGCTGAAAAATAAACAACACAAGTGGATCCCATCTTCTCCGCGGAGCTGGATCCCCTCTTGTCGCGCTGTGCGGAGTGAATTCCACACATCGCGGAGTATTAGTTCGTTTTTTTTTTTGTTTTTTTTCCGAACACTCCACCCTGTGCGGAGTTTAGTTTTTTTTTCTTTTATTTTTTTCCACACTCCGCACATCGCAGAGTATTAGTTAGTTTTTTTTCCAAACACTTTGTGCTGTGCAATTTAGTTTTTTTTTTCTTTTTTTTTTTTCACACTCCACATAGCGCGGAGTGTTCACTATTAACTCCGCAAAGTGCAAAGTACAGAGTTCACACTCCGCACATCGCGAAGTATTAGTTAGTTTTTTTTTTCCACGAGCTGTGCGGAACCATTCTATATATTGTAAATATATATAAAGATGGAGAATGAACAATTTTGGGAATGTTGTTGCAGCAAACTCAACTTGTATATGAACTTTCAAATAAATAAAAATACAAAAATTAAGAAATAACAAATAGTGGGAGAATATGTTGAGGAGAAAATTCATGTTTAAGACAATTTTGGGAATGTTGTTGTAGCAAACTTAACTTGTATAAGAACTTTCAAATAAATGAAAATACAAAAATTAATAAGTAACCAACAGTTGGAGAATACGTTGAGGAGAAAATTCAAGTTTAAACTCTCTGTGCTGCGCGGAGAGATCAAGCAAATCATCTGGGTTTATTTGGGTTCCTTTGTAGAGTGAACACCGCGACGAGAGAGTCTACTACTTTTACTGCACGGAGTGAAATAAAGCCTTTGGTTCCTCTCTTGTTGGTTTGCTTCTCCAATACAAAAGATAGATGGAGAAGATATTTATAAAATATCAATTACAACTAGGCTCAAGAAAATATATACCAATTAGTCAATAAAGATAGTTAGATATGGAGAGAAATATCAAATGCAATCCAGACTGTAGCAAAACCAGATGAAAACTCGAGTGACATAAATGAACAGTGATCATGAAATTCCCTCTTTTAATAGAAATAGTGAATAATAATAAACTAATGCTACAATCTGTGGGACGGGTTAGGTCGTGTCGGCTCAATTTACACCTCCACATACATCTTTAGGTCGAATGTCATTTATGGCGCATTGTATGTAACATCTTTGTATAGAATACATCTTTTTTAAATGACGACTTTTTTGAAGTTATTTATGGCGTGTTGTGAAGCTGTTGAGAAGAATTTTATAAACATTTTTTAATTGATAAGACTTTTGAAAAACTCGTGAACTTTATAGATTTGTAAGAAATTAATAAAAGTCTTTCAAAACTTTTATGTATTTTTGCATAATTCATGACCTTTGAATAATAAATGAAATTTACATGGTGCAACCGAGAATAGTTTCCACGCAATGGATGGATGATCGATCTCCATCTCCTTCCCTCTTCTCCATGAACTAAAAAATATTTTTAAAAAATCAAATCATCTCAAATTCTCAATTAGATACATAAATAATCGAGATATGAAATATACACATATATCTAATACTAGGTGCAAGCAACGTGCAATACACGTTTGCTTAGTTTATATTTAATAATTTTGTTTAAGAATTAATTTATTATTAATAAAGATGTAATTTTTTTTGTTAATTAAATAATTAATGATGTAATGTTTATGTAATTGATAAATAATTAAATAAAGTGCTTCTCTTTGTCATCTACAACCCAAAATCACAAACAGAAAACTCAAGGTATGTTAAGGGGTAAGAATATGAGTTTACTTAGGCTCCGTTTGATTCTCATTAATGTAGAATGAGAATGAAAAATATAGCCGTTATTGGACCCCACACAAGAGATAGAAATTCAAAATTGATGTGATGGATAACGGTCATATTTTTCATTTTTATGGGTTTTTAATGAGTAACAAACGTAGGCTTAAACTTTTTACATGACTTAAGTCTTTACTCTTTTTTAAGTAATAATGCAATTCATTTTAACGTTAAAGTATGATATGTATTACGATAATATATGTATATCATGCGTTAGATTTAGTATTGGTAAGTGACGGGTAAATTTTCGAGGATGAAAATATTTTAAGGGGGTGAGAATGTAATATCCCGAAAATTTTCATAAAATATAATTCAATTTTTATATACTATATTTTAATATTTTGAAAGTTATGGACTAAATGATATATTTATCAAATTATATTTTATTTGTGTCAAATATTTAGATATTGATGGAGTTATCTTAAATATATGAATATTGGTCTCGTTGGATAAATCGTAATTAAATACATAAATCAGATTCGAGAAAAAGTCGATTCGGATAAGTTAGCTCCAAGATATTTTAGTTTGAAGTAATTATCAAAAGCTAATTTATTATTAGTATTATTTAATTATAATTTTGAAAGTAAGGGGGGGTAAAAAATGATTTTCCGTTAAAACAAGAAATTCCGTTAGTTTTTCCGTTAAATTAAGAAATTCCGTTAATTTTTTCGTTAAACCAACAAATTCCGTTTAATAGCCACTTTTTAAATATAGAAAGATTTCAGTATTCCTTGTTAAGAGAAATAAAGAAATATCTTCAATATTATCAATATGTCAAAAATTTTAAAAATAAATAACCAATCAATATATTTAAGTTTTAATTACAAATTAATCTTTTAGAGTAATAAAAATTGGATAAAAAATAGTTATAAAAATTTCTTAATTACAATTTAATCTTTTTCATAAAAAAATGAATAAAAAAAAAACAGAGGAAAAAGAAAAGAGAACAAATATTAATGGAAAAATAATAATTTTTTTAATCATGACCATAAAGATCATAAAGGGAAAGAGGAACAAAATATTGAATTGACAAAAAACACATACTAAAAATATTCTTTAGTGATAGTCTCCCAGAATTGGTTTGAATGATAAACAAATTTTGAAATTTTAATGTTGTACATCTGCTTAATAGTTAGTATCTTAGAAACTTTTATAAAATTCTTAAACCATTGAAACTCAGTTCCTGGAAGTACATTTGAACCCCCAGCGCCAATGCAGTTCATGAACAGTCTGATAGTACACCCTCCCTATTATTTCCTAGTAAAATTAAACCATCAGAAATACCATGGAGATAAAGTGTGTTAATCTGAACTAATATAGCCATAAGAAAGCGTTGCACAGGGGCAGGCTGTTGCCAATATCAGATAATCAATGCATGCACCAGCATATTTGCATATTCATTTGCAGAGTTAAATTCCCATTGCTGCTCAAGGTCACAACTAATGTGAAGAAATATTCAAGCAATAAACTAATGTTCTATCTAACAAGATGGTAGATGATACTTATCCCTACAAGATAGTCCACGATATGATAAAATCTCCAGAATTTATTAAAATTATGCATAGTTAGATCATAGAGAAATGAGATTATATAAAGGTTCAAAAAAAATAGTTTCAAGTACATCAAGAGGAATTCAAATAGCAAGCACACAAGAAACGAGAGACCATGCTGTAGAGGTGGATAGATGCATTGCTCTGTATGCTTCCTCACTAGGCCATGTCCACAGCTTCATCATGCTTCACATCAGTGTTCTGACCATTGTCCACAGTTTCATCATCGCATTTTGCATCGGATCTTTGACCATTATTTAAACCACGTAAATCGGAATAGTTGCGATAGTTTAGAGAATGCAACCAGAGGGCTACAACTCCATCCTTGTGCTCTGTCGATGCAATATGAGCGTAGATATACTTCATTTTGAAGTCTTCGACTTCCTCTGCATAAGCCTTCATGGACAATTCTTCGTGACTGTCTTTCCATTTTTTATTATACGAGGAAAAAAAGCATTCGTCCAAATACAATCCAACCTCAGGTGCCATCGGCACGTTAATGTTCACATTCCTGATTTCAATGAACGCGTAAGAAGAAAAAAAAAAAAAAAAAAAAACTCAATCAAGAAAGATGCTACTAGAAAAAGGTAAAGCTAACAAAAAAAACTTACCGTTCAAAAGCTGTTTCAATCAAAGATTCAGGAGAAATATTCCTCATAATTGCAACTGCAAGGCCAATCATTTTCCGAATCTGATGGAGCATGAAGCTTTGCCCGATCACCTCACACTTGACAAATTCAATACCCTCTACATTAACCGTGGTGTTTGCATTAAACGAAATAATATATCTCTTTGCAGAGGGATCCTCAGCCTTTGTTCTTGTAGTAAAATTGTGAAAATTGTGTGTTCCTTCATAGAACTTCAAAATTCTATTAAACCTCTCCCTCTCCTGCTCTCCAAAAGAAAACTCGCTCCTTTTCTCTGGTTTTGCATTGCCATTCACGTTTCCACCGTCAACTTTATCTTCCTCAATTTTATCACTTTGGGCAGCCCCATCATCCAATCCTTTCACAGTTTCAGTAGTTAACTTATTATCATCAGCATTATCATTGACATTTCCATTTCCATCTTCTGAAGTTCTATTAACGATCTTCTCTTCGTTTTCCAATTCCAATAAAGCACTTTTGTTCGATGAAATGCTTGAGCTAACCGAAACAGCTTCAAAATCAGATTTTGAATGGAAATTTTGTTTACCCATTACTCCAAAAACTTTACGACCTCTTTCCGAACACTCCAAACATTTAACTAGTTCATTCTCAGACCCTACACTAGCAAAAACACTTTCCCTATCTCGATGACAAGACGGATCAAGCGCAAAGACTGGAAGCAAATAAACATACCTCCGCTTATCACAGAACTTCTTAGCATTAAACGCCCCCGTAACACGTTTGAACCCAAAGACCCGAATCTGAGGAGACAAATTTGAATTCAAACGCTCGATAAACCCAGGCGGGTCAACATAGAACCTGCCCGAAACCACTTGGCCAACGGCGCTGACGCCTTTATCTGTTCGAGCGGACCGGGCAAAGTCATACCTTTTAGGCAGTCCCCTCTGCTGCTCGGGAACAGCACCTGAATGAAAAAGGGCCTCCTCGAGGTCACCCTCGATGGTTTTGGCGCCAGGATTTTTTTGCATACCCTGGTATCCCACGCCGCAATAAGCGAAGAAAATTGCTATTTTGCGGCGCTTGTATCTGGGTTTTTTTGGAAGTACGGCACCGTCATCGGCGGCGGGACCACTGTCGTAATTTTCATCGTCGTCGGAAGTGGTGGTGGACATTTTTAGCTTCTTGGGATTTGGCTGCTGTTCTTCTTCTTGAGATTGAGGATCTACAGAAGGGTTTGGGTTTTCGATTTCCATTGTCGAGAGTAGTGATTGTGAAAATGGAATGTTGGGGCTGGCCATTGCTGCGTTAGACTGTAAGAGTGTATTGATTTGGCCTTGGGGCTCACGTGTCTCTATCCCCCGGTAAAACCCTAGAATTAGAGGAATTCCAATCGGGTCGTTTAGGATTTTCTCACTCACTCACTCACTCTCTCTCTCTCTTTCTTTTTTTTTTTTTTTTTTCACTTTAAAATTTTATTTTATTCTTGTTGTGATTCAAAAAAATAAGAAGAAAAAAATAGTATTCTTGTAATATCGACTTTGAATTAAAAATTACTAAATTATTTTTTTACTTTACATTTTCAGCATTGAGTGTAGGGCTAGGCCCATAAACTGAAATCCGCAAAACCGACCCAACCCAACCCAACCCAACCCAACCCGAATCGGGTCGGGTCGGGTCGGGTCGGGTCGGTTTAAAAATGGGTTGGTTCGGGTTTTAAATTAGGATAAAATTATTTAAGTTGGGCCAGTTCGGGTTTAAACCCAAGTAAACCGACCCAACCCAATGTTAAAAACTCTATCCCTTCCCTCCTTCAAAACAATGAAATCATCATCACCTCACCTTATCATCCTCCTCTGAATCCAGAGATCCCCCGCTAGCTCACAGCCTCTCACTCTCTTCTTTCGACTATACAAAGTATTAAGGTGCAAGAAACTTAATTCATGGCGTTGAAATCCAGTCAATTTTAGGGTTTCTTCGTTCTATCTCTTACGTCGTCGTCTTCTCCAAATCTCCGAGTCTTTTAGTAAAATTGCTGTTTCCTGGAAGCCCATTTTCTTATTAGCGATTTATTGTTAAATTTCTGGGTTTTTTCCCAAAATTACTGTAAAAAATGTTATGTGTTTGGTGCATTTTTTTGAAATCTATTCATGTTATTTTGTTAAAAACCGCAATGAAGATCTGGGCTGCTGAAGACAGCTCATGAGATTTCTGTTCTTTGCAATGCAGATTTGGGTTTGATTGTGTTTTCATCCAAAGGTAAGCTATATGAGTATGCTTGGTACCTACATCTCTATACCATCCATCTCTTCTCGTTTTCGTTCTATAAGAAATTTATTAGATTTTATAAGAAATTTAATACAAATTAAAATTGACATTGTGATATATATTGGATCA
Source organism: Fraxinus excelsior (assembly GCA_019097785.1). Lineage (NCBI taxonomy): Eukaryota > Viridiplantae > Streptophyta > Magnoliopsida > Lamiales > Oleaceae > Fraxinus > Fraxinus excelsior. The sequence continues at coordinate 4,113,812 of CM032634.1, read as the reverse complement.
ATCATTTTATTTGTATTACAGACAACATAAAATGAGGAGAATGGAGATTGGTGAATCAATTAAATTGCTGAACTTAATCGGGGGCAAAAAAAATTGTTGACCCGACCCGAACCAACCTGAATCGTCTCGGGTTGGGCCGGGTCGATTCCTGCAAAAGACCGGGCCGGTTCGGGTTATAAAATAATCCAAAACCAATAAATTCGGTCGGGTCGGGTTTGGGTAAAAATCAGCCCAACCCTTTACCCAAACCCAACTCGACCCGTTGCCCATCCCTAATTGAGTGTACTAATTTTGGTAGTTTTGAGACTAAAAGGTGATTGACATTGCTTTTTAAGAAGGAACTTAGACCCATGATATATTTATTTTGCTATTTCTCTAGTTTAGTACATGCTTAAGTAATGAGTGAGAAAAGCAAAAATTATCTAATTTATGATCTTCGAGTATTGGCTTGAAGTATTTAATTTTGTTATGCCTCCACTACACGTGTGAACTCCAACATACGGGAATCTAAATCAATAACAAGGTCTGTGATACTTGGGTCGAGGAGTGTGGGACGTGCACTGAAACACCAAATCACTGATTTATAGTCTTGAATTCGAGGACTATTGTTACACCTCCATCTTATTTGGGACCTATTCACTTCTATATAGGGGATACATGGAGGCAAGGTGTACGTAGCCGATTCTCACGCCTAACATCAAGTGACATGATGTTGAGGAGGCCAAAGGCTACAACTTGGATCCAACACTTGACAAAATCAAGTTTAAATGTCAACACTTGAGACTTGTACCAAAGTCTATACATTCTAAGTGATGCAAACTGGCGTAGCAATTGAAGCTACGAAACCCACGACAAATTAGAACAATCCAAAAAAGTCAAGAATCAACGTTTAAAAGCTCGATCCAATAAATTATTGAATCAAAAACCAAGGCAATTACGAATATTATCTTGACTTGTGATTACAAAACTTATTAACCTTATTTTAAATTTGTAGAATGCCACAAGAATTTAATTCTTGATAAGCTCAAAATTAAAACAATGAAGAACGAGAAGAAAGCAATTTAGCATCGTGATAATAATCTCAATAATTATGTGTTTACAATGAATATAATGGGTTATATATATATATGGAACCCATAAAACCTAGTTAAAAACGGAATTTAAGTCTCCAAACTATTAAAAACTTTCCATAAAAGAGTTTTAACTTAAATAGAAGATTACGTAACAATTGGAAAAATACGTGTCCAGAATGAAATATGTGGTCGCATAGAACAAGTGAAAAGCCCCTCTTTTGGTTCGGTATAGAGGCACGCGACTGCTTGCCTGTTTATGCTATGGGATTGCATAGCTTCCCAGCAATGTTTCTTCGTCCGCTGCTTGAACCAAGTTGATCCATTTGGTTTTTTCTCCCGAACCCAACACAAAACTTGTTCATTTGCTTGTTGTAATCGATGTTTCATCCACCGTAATTTGAGCAAGCAATCTCATCTCTTCATTGACTCGCTTTGCTTGCAACCTAGTCATCGTACATTCATCAACGATCAATGGATCATTGTCCGGACTTGCTCTCGTATTATGGATTCGTCCTTGAATCTATACCTACATCAAAGAGAGAAATATTAGACACATTAAAGGTAGTCGAAACATTATACTCACCTGAAAGATCTAATTTGTAAGCATTGTCATTGATCTTTTTAAGGACTTAGAATGGACCATATCCCCATGGCTACAACTTTGACTTTCGTTGTTTTGGAAAACACTCTTTCCTCAAGTGCACCCAAACCCAACCTCCTGGTTCAAATGTAACGCGCTTTCGTCTCTTGTTTGCTTGAAAGACATAGTGCTTATTTTTCTTTTCAATTTGCTACCTTACCTTTTCATAGAGCGATTTCACCAATTCCGTCTTCTTCTTTCCATCTAAACTACCCCTTTCATTCATGCATAACTCCTCTATCTCTCATTCTTCCTAGCTCAACATCCATCAATGCATCCTCATTGATATCACCATCTGCTTCCCGATCTCCAGCATATTCCGCTCTGTGGTCCGACCTTTCTTACCTCATAGCACTAGGAATTTCTCTATAGTGTTCACGTCATAAATTAGCAAGCAGTGCATCTTGCCTATCCAATATGTCTCTCACATCCTCAAAAAACCTTTCGAACCATCGTATCACCTCATCCGACATGTTGACTTGATTATCCTTCTAGTTTGAAGTAGAACTGTCCATGTCAGACATTCTAAATCTATTTTGATATTTGCCTCACGTATATACGTTCGTGTATCACTCAAATTGGCTTTTCTCTCTCTTAGCCTCACCATTCTTCATTTTTTTCCACTCAATGCTTTCTTGCAAGCGCTTCAAAGAATTAATTCGATCTCACTCAAGATTTTAACTCTTGTGGAGCCCAAACAAAGAATTAAGGAAAGTGATCTAGAATTACTTAAGAAGTATGAATGGCACTGGATGATTGGAATGAAAATTGAATTCAAGAAAGTGGTTCTTGAATTTGACACAATAAATAACGTAATTGTCCGATAAATTCCGAGATAAATAAAAAATATATATTTTTAATGGTTCATAGAATTTTCTAAATTTTTCAGATTTTTTTTTCGAAATTTTTTTTACTTGGAACTCAATTAATACGTCGGCAAAGAAAATGAAAGTTGATTTGGATACAAAATGAGTACAAAAATAACTTTTGAATTCTTGACGGGAAATTTACGAACCAAAGACTTGAGTAAAGAACGCAAGAAATAAAAAAAGGAAATAAAGACCCAAGAAAAAAAAGGACATAACCTTGATTTTAAAGCCTTACTCTGATACCAACTGATACGAACCCGTGTAGCAATTGAAGCGACGGAATCCACGAGAAATTAGAACAACCCAAGAAAGCCAAAAATCAACGTTAAGAAAACTCGACCCGATAAATTATTGAATCAAGAATCAAGACATCGCAAACAATAACTTGACCCGTGAATCCGTGATCACAAAACTTGTGAACCTTACTTTGAATTTGTAGAACGCCACAAAAATTTAATTCTTGATAAGATCAAAATTAAAACAATGAAGAAATGAGAAGAAAACAATCTAGCCTCACGATAATAATCTCAATAATCATGTGTTTACAATGAATATAATGAGTCCTATATATATGGAACCCATAAAATCTAGTTAAAAATGGAATTTAAGTCTCAAAGATATTAAAAACATTTCATAAAAGAGTTTTAACTTAAATAGAAGATTATGCAAAAATTGGAAAAATACGCGTCGAGAATGAACTATGCGGCCTCATAGTGCTATGCGGTCACATAGAACAAGTGAAAAACCCCTCTTTTGGTTCAGTATAGAGGCATGCGACCGCATGCTTGTTTATGCTACGCGACTGCATAGCTTCCCGGCAATGCTTATTCGTTCGCTGCTTGAACAAAATTGATCAATTTGGTTTCTTCTCCTGAATCCCATACGAAACTTGTTCATTTGCTCGTCATGATCGATATTTCATCCGCCGTAGCTTGAGCAAGCAATCTCATTACTTCACCGACTTGCTTCGCTCACGACCTAATCATCGGACCTCCCTCAATGATCAATTGATCCTTGCCCGTAGGGGTGTAGCGGTTCGATTTTTACGATTTTTGACAAATTTTCAAACCAAACCGTTTAAACCGGTTTGAGAAAAACTCAAACCTAAACCAAACCATTTTAAACGGTTTGAAAAAAACTCAAACCTAAACCTAACGGTTTGGTCCGATTTTAAACCATCGGTTTCACCGTATATTTTTTGTTTGTCTACTTTTATGACATTAATTCATTGAATTCAATATATATTTATATCTTACTAGCAATAAATCTAAAACAAACTAAATATATCTACTACAAATTTAAATATCAACTAAATCAAAGTGAAATCACAATAAACTAAAATATAGTTTTTTATTTGTCATTTTAGGCTAAGACGATAACGTTACAATACAAATCTACTAAACTAAATATAAATCCCAAAATATATAATGATGTTTAACAAGATCTCGTGATCATCATATCTGAAAAACAAAACTACTGATTAGACAGAGAGAATAACCCACCACAATAATAAATCAATTGTTTATAATATCTAAACATAACAATTACACAAGCTTACCGTTGTATTTTGTTACAAATTCAGTTTCTCACATATACTCAAACATCAATTGTTGTCACACATGATTCATAGTCTCCATTGTCAAACAAATGCATTCATTATATCATCATAGTATTAAATACTAGATAGATAAGAGAATCTTTAAAAATATGGTAATAGAAAATATAAATTACATGCCACAACTTTCATTGAATCATCAAATACTTCCACTTCATCTAAATATTGGCACAATACTATAAGTTCATTCTTAATTTGCAACCAATTCTTTCCGCATATACAAGTTTCAATCATCATTGCACCTAATAAACTCCTAAATGAATCAAATATCTAACCTCCATTTGAGAATGCAAACTCAGAAGCAACTGTAGAGATTTGAATTCTAAAGAGGAAAATGATTTTTGATAGATTATGTTAATCTTAAGATTATTAGATATAAATTAGGATTATTTGGTAATAATAATATATATGTAATAGAAAATTATAAATGGACAAAAATACATACAAATGACAAAACTATTGAATTTTGCATATTTGGATGAATTTAAAAAAATCATTATTTTTATTTTTTATTTTTATATATTTTTTCACCGGTCGGTTTGGTTTTAAACCGCAATTAAAATTCTCAAACCTAAACCAAACCGTTTTTTACCGGTTTGGTTTGGTTCAACACCATTTCGTCGACGGGTCCACGTGGCACCAAACCGACGGTTTCTAAAATACGATTTCAGTTCGATTTTTCGGTTTGACGATTTTTGCTTACAGCCTTACTTGCCCGAACATGCTCTCGTATCCTAGATCACATCACTAAGTAATAGGATCTTAAATCCATTATGCCTTGGAGAGCTAAGCCTAGGCGCCTGAAGAGGGCCCCATTGAGCCTAGGGAGCGTATTAACAACTTGACGAACATTGTGCAATGAGTCAAAGATACTTTACCATAAATATTTAGAAGGATTCTATATGATTGCAAAGTCCTTTTTTTTCACCTGAATTCCTCGTTTGCTTGTATGCGGTCGCAAGTCAAGAAACACTATGCAACTACATAGTGTTATCCACTTTCACATTTTTGCAATTTAGTCCTTGAACTCAGTTCATGCACTTTTCAACCCCTTTTTTCCATTTTCCTCCTTCCAAAACATAATTTCCATGATCAATTTGATGTTGCCATACTTGCCTCTTCAATTTCTCCTCTGTGTTATCTTTTGGCTATTTGCAATTCAGTCCCTAAACTTTGATTTTCCTTCATGTTGGTCTATTTTCTACATTTTTCTTCCAAATGTCACCACAATCTTCATTATTGTCCTGCAAGCACAAATTACATGAATTAAGTTACATTCCGCACTTTTATCAACAACTCTTCATGCTTATGAACCTAAAAAAAAGTATAAAAACGTCCTTATCAGCAATTACAATATTCAAAAACCAACGGCAACCCAGTGCCCCAAAAGTCTATAATAATTCAGGAGTAAAATAGAGGAGCAAATGTAGCTGAGTTGGGTTTAGCCTCTTGTCCCTTTAATTTGGGCTTTAAGCTATCCTCCTTGCCATCTTTTCTACGAACATTTGGGCTTCACTTAAGATCCCCTAATTTGGGTTAAGGGAATTCCGTACATCTTTAATTTGGTCACTCTACATTAATGATACCCAAATTTGGATCATAGTACATCATCTCAATCTGGCCCCAAATCTTTTGAAAGCCCACATATTGCATCATTGCCTATCCTGACCAGAAACACTTTCTGCAATACTGTGGAGGATGAAGTCACCACCCAACTCATGTATCTCTATGTATTTTGGTAGATATATATACAGTGTGTGGAGAGAGAGAGAGAGTTCTCCCTCCTATCACCATCATAAGCATCGTCATCGGCCTCATCATTCATGTCTTGAAACTCAATGCGATTCCCTATCTAATCTAATCTAATCTCCCTCCCCACCATCTCTCTCTCTCTCTCTGTCTCGCCCTTTTTCTCTCCAACCAAAGGACTAAACTTTCAAAAATATGCCATCATTATGTATCTCTCTCTCTCACGTGACAGACACAACTGTTCCAAAAGAGCCATTGCCTTGCCTTTATGATTAGTCTCGTTGAAACAAGCTAGCACTCCATTATCTTCTTGCGGCCATTTCAAGAAATTCATACATTCCTCTCTGTCTTTTACAGTAGCCAATAATTGATTATAAAGGAGCTAGCATTAGGTCAAAAGACGGGTTGGAATGCATGCGTATTTACATTATGCACATGTATAAACAAAGTGAAAACATAATTGAACTTCAGATATTATACTCTCTTTTCTTGATATAGAAGATGTTAGATGTCATTTGCATGGTAAAATTTTAGGTAGCATCTTTTGAAATTTGGCTTTTACTACATAATACATCTTTTGACATTTTAGTTTAAAGTAACATTAATATTTTTAAGCCACAGTAAAATAAAAAATAAAAAAAGTAAAAAAGTAAAAGATGCTTCCACCACTAACCCTTATGTGCTTTCCAACATTAATTATTATGTTACTTTATGGTTGACTATTTGCAATTTTAATATTACATGTGAACTAAACACCCCGAAAGAAAAGAAAAAAAAAATTTATATATGGTAAAAGCTTTGTGTACTCTTGAAGATACCATATTATGTAAAATTCTTATATAATCAAATTTTATCACTGTCCACTAGTAAAAAAATGAAATGATTGGACATAGTATGTGAACATATAAAATTCTTATAATCAAATTTTATCACTGTCCACTAGTAAAAAAATTACATAAAAATAGGGTTATATTAAGTCCATGTTGGTTTTCATTAAAATTATAATTCATTTTTACCATCTCTTCTTATCAATTACACATTTTTTAATAAAATAATATTACACATACTTTTTTTTTTTTTTAACCACATATTTTTAAAAAATACTATTTCAACTATTAAAATTTTAAATGGTGGGGTCCAAACGGGTAAATTCTCCAATACTGGTTTAAATAGATGGTGATGATCATAATTATTCTCACTACAAGACAGATGAAATTGCTAATTAATTCCATGTGCAAAAGCAATGGGTATTATAGTAAAATACATATATATGTTCTTTTCGAGGCATAGCATCCAATAGCTCACAATCATGAAAAAGTGGATCGATCACAAGTCTTCCAGATGTCTACTTCGTTGATTTATATATAATTTTTATTTTTTTGCATGCAATCAAAGTTGTGATTAATCAATTCGGATCAACTCATGCGCACATTCATGTCAATTGTAATTTATATTTGCTTACATATTGGCCTTTGTAGTTTGTACCATCAAACAAATGTCAAAATTTTGCATATGTGACCACTTTTAGGGTGTTCTAAAATAATTGAATTGATCTTTTATTAGATTTGTTGGGGTAAAAAAAATCTTGAACTTTCTTGTCAATTGTAAGAAAGCTCTCCTATAAGAAGAATTACAAAATAGACTTAGAGGGTGTTTGATATAGATTAAAATCAGATTTTAAGTGGATTGTGATAGAAATTTTTGAAATGTATGGTTGAAAAGAGGTGAGACCCATGAAAGATGTGGTTGATATTGATTGTTTGACTTTGACTTAAATTAAAATCTGATTTTAATTCGGTCCAAACAGACCCTTAATTAATGGTCTCATCGATGGGAGGAAGGGGTAGCAACTAGCATCTCACTCCGAAGGTGCTGTAATTGTGGTCATAAAACTTGCCCAAAAACAATTAGTTTATGAATAAACATTGTGATTTACTTGAATCTTATGACATTGGAGTTTGTATATAGAGCATATGTTATGGAATATTGCACTTGCTTGTCAATGTCACATTATTTGTGGCGAATTTGGGGCTAGATTCACCAATGTCACATATCAATGAGTTTCGGCCGCCAACCATGTCTTCTTATATCATGTCTAGTGTTGTCAGGAGCACGCACGTCAAGTTGGACGTGCCAAGTAAATTGACTCAAATACTGCAGAAAATTTAATGACATTTTAAGTGCTTATGCAAGTATAGAATGTGAAATTCAAGTTTGTGAATTTCCAATTTAAATTGACCCAAACCCCAACCCCAACCCCAACCCCAACCCAAAAACAAAAATTGACAGAATGGAATGAAGATGTTGTCCATGCAATTGCTTAATGGACGACAATTATTTTGTCCCCAAAATTGCACAATATGAAAAGCAATGCCAATATAAAAAGGTAAAAGAGAAAAAACAGAAGAAAGATAGAAAGTGGAGATTTTGGAACCTGCACAATGTGGAGGAGACAATGTCTATGAACTTTTCACCCAGACTGTCAAACATATAACCACAGATGCCACCATTAAAGGTATTAAGTTCACAGTAAAAGACCATAAATTCCATTTCTTTGATTATTTTTGCTGAGGATTCCACTTTTAAATTATAATTAATTAGCAAGTAAATCAGCCTTGCGCACTTTGGTTTTTCATTATTTTTCGTAACATTTGAGTCTCCACCCTTCTTTTTATTATCGTTTTATTGATTATGAGTGATTAACTTGTGATATATACTTCCGTCGTCGTCTCGTCGCATACAATGGCAAAAAAATTAAAATATTTAAAAGTATATAGTTCCCTACACATATTTATTGCTTTATAACTACCCCAACAATCTCATTAACTTCTATTGAAAAAATAGAAAAAAATTCAAGTTTTGTGGAAGTTTTGCAGTGCAAGAAGTTTGACTGTTATAAATATTACTGAGAAAAGGGATAAAAACAGTGGGTTGTGGGTGTGATGAGCGCAACATCTCACTCGACAAAAGGTAACATTTTATTTTCTCTTTGGTTCTTGGAAAAGGGAATGAAATGAGAAAATACTATTATTGAAAACATTTGACCTATGATCTACTTCATCCTTTTTTTTTTAACTTTTTAATAACTTTTTTTGAAGCATTTTTTTGCTCATTTTGGTCAAAACTCATAGTTTGAAATTTTAAAGCTCCTTTTTCTAGGGAGAAAGAAGGGTACCTAGGATGCTATTTTTGATGATGGACTCACAGTCACAGGACATAGGTCTAAAGAAGGGAACTTTGGCTCCTACCACTAATCATCTAATCATAAAATTTTAGTCAGGGAAATCAATTGTTTGACTATGCGTAAAAGGTTTCCAGTTTCCTTCAAACTTGAACAAGTAAAAAAAAAAAATGAAAAAGAATCATGTAAACAATTTTTTATGAGTGAAAATTAAAGTACTTATTTTTGGTAAGTTTAATTAGTTTAGATTACATCCAATTAAAAAACATACACGCCATGAGTTGGAACCACAAGCCGAATGCCTCAAAAATGAACGTTGATGCTGCAGTGCAAAAGGAGAGTAACAAATTCGGGGTTGGGGTTGGAGGAATGCGCAGAAATCATAATACACAAATAGTTACAATTTTTTCGAAGATTTTTACCGGTGCAATTTCACCCTACTTGGCGGAATGCATTGTCATCAAGGGAGGATTGCTTTCGCCTATTCTCAAGACATTGTCATCATCACCGTCAAGTCGAACTGCTGCAGTGCTGTTATTTCAATTAATGACATGCCAATTCGATCTACAAAAGGGACTCTTATGCTGCATATAAGAATTTATGGGTTATTTCTTTGGTCTGACTTGTCTTTTATTAGGCATGAAGTGGATAGTGTCACTCACGCGCTTGTTAAAAATGTTTTTCTTAATAGCCATGATTCAGTTTGAATTGAGGAAGGAATCCTCAAACTTCATTATCTATTTGATACTCTCTTTGTACAAAAAGTTTGTTTGTAAAAACAAAAAAATAATAAAAAATTCACTTGACAATGTTTTAATTATCTTGGAAATATCATATAATTATTAGTTATTTTCCAATAAAATGTGTGTGTATCTAACTCAACCTGAGTAAGTGAAATCAATAGATTCACAGCCATCACAACCACTAATCAAATTGTTAGTTTTTACTGACATTGGTGGTTAATTCTACAACTCACTAATGGTCTTTTAAATAATAATAATAATAATAATATTTGTCACATGAACTTAGTAAATTGGAGACATATATTATTCTACTCATTTTTAACCACACATTTTTCAATAAAATAATATTTTTTATCGCATCAATAACTTTTCATTCTTTTTCAACCACATATTTTCTATCACATTAACAGTAAAAATGTATTGTTACTCCCAAAATGTGTTAAGGGGAACAGCAGGAGAGGAGGTCAATCGAAAGGGCAAAGCCCCTTTGCCCGCAAAAGGGGTGCCTGGGTTGCGCCCCCCTTATTGGTGGGGTAGGGGGGGTCTGAGTGTCAGACCCCCCCACCAATAGGGGGGCGCCTGGGTTTGACCCGAACACCATTTTCCGAGCAAAATAGCACAGTTCCAATCGAAAAGGATCGAAATATGACGAATCACTAGCTCGTAGATCAGCATAATATAAATGCAACACAATAGACATATGCTAACTTGGTGGAGAAGGTACTCGACATGATTATAATTTATTGAGCACTAGAACAAAAAAGTATATAATGCAAGAATAACAATTGACAATAACATGTTAATGAGATGTCATTTTGTGAGTCACATGGACCACGAGACATAACTTTGAGTTTTGAAATATTTTGCAAGCAAGATAACCGCAAAATGTTCTTTCTCATTCCTTATTTTATAAATCTCTGCAATTTCGTTCATTATAAGCATGAGACACATATAAATTTTGTTGATAGATTAGAATCATGAAAACAGTATATTAATTTGATCGTTGGAGTGAAATCTACTGGCCCACACATCTCTAGTGACTAATAGACTAATCAATATTTTTATAGATTTTTCAAAACCAATTATAACAAATGTTGACAAGAGTCGTAATGATTTAACAAGTCAACAAAAAAATGATGTTCACTTCACAAATTAGAATGTTTGGAAATTTGACCCAATTGGAACTAATTACAAAATTCACATACTAAAGTGATATAATTAAAACTTAAGGGAAGACTAAAAATTGAGATTTCCCAAAGTTGGGAGTCTACAGGTGCAATGACATCGATAGAGAAGGCTCATTTTTCAAGCCAAAATTTAGTCCTTATTTGATTTTTATTTTTTGGAAAATAGATTTTTCATTTTTAAAAATACATGATTAAAAGTTGAAAAAAGTCGTGAATTTACATGTAAAAATTGTATAAAAAAAAAGTGACTTCGAAGAAATTCAAATACCGAACAAAGGCTAAATTCTGTTCCCAGTTTTTGTCATTTTTTATGAGAATTGAGAACACAAGTAGCCGTCCTTTGATGGTAAACCTAGAACCCTTTCTAGCCCCTTTCTCCAGGTTTTGTGTTTGGGGGTTTTGTCACTTCTAGAGAGAGAAAACTGACTGTTTCTTCATCACAAACGAGGGTATGAGAAAGGTAAAGAAAAGACTGATGGTGGGGAGACATCATTTTCTTTTCTTTTTCATCACAAACGAGGTGAAGGGAGGGTTTTTGAGGGCAAAGAAAATTACTATGATGATTCTTTGATTCTTTTCTTGTTAATTTTCCCCAAGAATGAACCATCCAATCTTGATTATTACCTCCTCTGAAACCACCCCTATTAATTATTTACAGCTCTTCTATTTTCTCTCTCTTATTTACTGTAGTAGCCTCATCTTTCATCTTAAATAGTGCCCAACTGCCCTCTTTCCTATCTCTCATATTTGGTACATAATCCAGCCTTTTTCCTCTGCACGTCTTTCTTTTGTGTAGGCATGTGCGTGTGATTTCAATGGTGGATTTTGTGTGTTCTTGGTTACTAGGTCATGGCGGTTTATCAAAGGGTTTCTTACAGAATTTATTGGCATTCTGTCCACCTCCATCCCTGTTATGAAATTTGACTCTGATCATGATATATGGAGGTGGGCATACTGCCAACTGAGTTCTGTTGGATTCTCTTTGTAAAACCCTCGTGACGCTTTCTCCCTTGTTTTCTACTGTATACAGACCAAGGTAACGAACCCTTAGCATAAATTTGTGCAAAATTTCTCTCTTTTCTACCATGCACGTTAAAAAATTTTAGATGGTTCATTTTTGTAGTATTATTCGTACAGCAATTTTCTTAGTCTTGTAGTTTTTCTTTTTGGTCCATGGTGGCTATATTACTATATTTTTGGTGTGATTGAATCTATGTTCTGCAGCAGCAAAACTAGTGGCAAAAACCTTCAGAATCCAGATGAAACAGAAGTTAAAACAATGGAATAGAACTTCTGCCAGAGAATGGAACCCTACTTTCTCAGATTGTGTGTAAATCAATTTGGAAAATTTATCTGTCTAGCTAGTTTACTTTTAAGATTTCTTGATCACCTGCTTCGCAGCTCAACAGTCGAGATCATGAAAAGGAGAAATAGAACACGAAGGATATGTAAAAATTATTTTACTTCCATATTTTCCTGAATTGATATCACAAAATCCAGATACCTTCTTGCACTTCTGATACATTTTTTTCACGTCCTTCCGCAATTTGCAAAAATGAAAAATGAAAAAAGAGAGAACACACAAACAACACAGAGTTTGTAGGGCAAGAATAATTAGTGCAGGGGCCATCTGAGAAACCCTTCTGGCTCCAGAGAGCGTCCCCTCGTATATTGTAGGCTCATGATTGAAGTCTGACATGGCCATTAAATTATAGTGTAGCCCATCAGCCATAAGCTCCCATTTATCTAGCATGTTTGATTTACAAATGAGGAATGTTATTCATCCCAGTGGGCTACAAACACAGTTTATGTGGTTCTAAATGATAGGTTAAATGAAAGGTGAAATTAAATGACTTATTTAATTTCACCTATCATTTAATGTCACATTAACGTCACCTAAATTGTGTTTGTAATTCCGATTGGGATGAATATCATTACTCTTTACAAATAGTTTTATTCTCTATTTTTTCCTAAGCAATTTTCTGACAGTAAATAATCATAATCTATCAATCTTATCGCGATAAATATCCTTACCCTTTTTGACGGATGATTTTTTGAAAAAATGTGCTATTAAAAAGCGGTGAAAAATTTTAAATTTACATGTAAAATATTATATTGTGTAAATATATAATTAAAAATGAGTATGAAAATTAGTTGTTGTTTGATTTACATTATTTTTAAAATACATTTTTCTGTCATTTCTTTTTAATCACGCATTATTAAATAAAGTAATATTATACGTAATTTAATTTTTTTTTATTCTTTTAATTGCATTTTCTATCAATTTACTATTTCAAATTACATTTTATACAGAAAAATGTGGCTCAAAAAGTTCTTAAAGAGTTTTGTTTTAAATGGAATCAAATTAGGGCTTATACTCTCACCTTTGGTTGGTAAAATGTATTGAATGTGGAGTTAAATTTCATTATTAACTCTAGAGCATGTTTGAGCCATATTTTTGTGTAGAATGTATTTTGAAATAATAGATTAATAAAGAATGCGTGGTTGAGAATAAAGAAAAATTGTTTGGGTTGCGTGTGATATTATTTTATTAAAAAATGTATAATTGAAAAGAGAAGTAAAAAATGTATTTTGATAAAAAAAGAATCAAATAAGGTTTAAGTTTATACTTTTGTCACATTTTACAAATTTAACTTTAAAATGTTATTAAGCCCTTGTTTGACACCCATTCTATTTCTCATTTTTCTCTCTTTTTTTTCATTTTAACCATACATTCTATCAATAAAATAATATTACACATATACCCAAAAATTCTCCTTACTTTTTAACCACACATCCTTCCATCAATCACTATTCCAGAATTTAGTCTTTCCCCAAAATGGGTGTCAAACACAAGCTAAGTCCATATTTGGCGTTCATCACTTATATGCTCTTTTTGCTACATAATTATTTTCTACAACACAATCATACAATAAAATATTTTGTACGTAAATTCAAAACTTTTTCATACTTTTTTAACTACACATTTTAAAAAAAAAAATTATTCTAAACCCTTTCTTTTTTATTCTATAAAAAAAAAAAAAAAATTTATGGACTCCAAACAAGGGTTAAAGTTTAGGGGGCCCCTTGGTGTACAGGGGCTTGACCTAAAGTTTAAAATATTATACTTCATCACCCACTCATCATGTTTGTCATTGAATTTTTAGAATTTTTTGGAGTGGTTATTGAGACTTAACATGTTGCACTATATCGCTCACTTACCATGTTTCATGTCATTAAGAGGGTGTTTGACACCCATTTTTTGGAGAATGGAATTTTTGGAATAGTGATTGATGAGAGAATGTGTGGTGAAAAAGTTATGAAAAATTTTAGATTTGTGTGTAATATTATTTTATTAGGAGAATGCGTGGTTGAAATGAAGATATAGAAAAAAATGAGAATGAAAATGAGTGTCAAACAGAAGTTAAATTTATACCTTTATCACGTTTCACTCATTGAATTTTAAAATACTTTCGAGTGATCATTGAACTTTACTCGCTTAATTTAACTATTCCAATATTTTGAAGAATAAAATATCATACACGAAGATGGCGTCATTATGTTCTCTTGAATTTTCTTATCACTTTAAGAATTATATATTATTAATCCTGATTATTGTTATTGATTTTAAATTAAAATTTTCATTATTTGTTTGAGTTATAATTTTTTTTTCCTTCATTTAGGTATACGATCTAAATTGAAATAAAGAAATAATTTCTCTATTTTCTATGTAAAGTAAGATTATGTTAATCAGAAACTAGCATTCTTTTATCTTCTTGAACATAACTTTTGACGGCTAAAAAAAATTATATATATATTTTTATCAATATCAATATTCTCGTCTTAAATTGAGAGTCACATTATCTATTTGATATTTTATTTTATCTTATAAAAATCAACTCTACTCGAAAACATTATGAAATTCAGTGAACACTCAGAAGCAATTTGGGAGTGAGTAAAACGTAACGAATATATAAGTTCAATGATTAATGAAATATGGTGGATGAGTGATAGAATGCAAGGTGTGAAAATTTCGTGATCACTCAAAAGTATTTTGACATTCAGTGACTTGTGAAATGTGTGAGTGATAGAGCGTAACGAATTAAGATTCAATTATCACTCAGAAGACTTTTAAAGTTCAGTGACTTATGAAATATGATGAGTAAGTGATAGAGTACAACGTGTTAAAATTTAACGATCACTCAAAGATATTTTAAAATTTAATGAGTAAACCATAACGAAAATATAATTTCAATGACTAATGAAACATTTAACTTGTTGGCTGCCATTTCACGGTAAAATGGTATGTAAACGTATTTATGTAACACTGTTGAATGAGAAACGAATAATTTTTTTACTTGTAGAATTTCTTCTCGGAAATTTTTACACAATTTGTAAATCATTACCTCATAGAAGTTAACAGCCCACCGAGTCAAATCATGAATCGTGCAAAAATTCTAACCAATAAAGGATGGGGTTATTAATTTATTACTGTGGCCAGAATTTGGACAAATGATGTTTAACCCCACTTTTCAAACATGATTATGCTTGATCAAATCAAGATTGAACCTTAAACGTGACACCATTAAAGTATAAAGGCCCGTTCGGTAGGGATTGTAATCCAATTAAAATTGAAAATATGGTCGTTATTGGGTTTCATTCGTCTAATAAAAGTCAACAATAACGACTAATTTTTCAATTTTAATCCTTGCCGAACGGGCTCTTAGTATAAACAGTTGGCCCAACTGTTGGAAGTTTACTTAATCATACACAGCGGAAATAAAACAAATTTCAATTGGAAACAATACATGAATCAATTTTTAAGTATCATCATTTCAAAATTAAGGACAGAAGTTTTAAATTTGAAAAATCAGGTTTTCATTAAAATATATTTATGAATTAATGAATGAATTATATATTTTATTAGTAAATATATAAAAGTCACAAATCTATGCAGTTTGGTCACAAATCAAAAATTTTAAGGTCACAGTTAAAAAACATTTATAGATTATAGTTCGTTCATCGGTCGCAAATTAAAATTTTAAAAGTCACAATTTGTTTACCGATCACCAATCACGAAATTTATAAGTCACACAGCTTATTTTATAGTCACAAAATATCAAATTATAAGTCACATTTTACTTTTTATTGGTCACAAATTAATAAATTTGCAGGTCACACAGTATTTATTGATCACAATTTATTCTTTACAGGTCACATACCAACCAATTTATAGGTTACAATCAACAAATTATTTGTGACCACCACCAACTCAACACTACCGTCGTCTCCATCTTCAATACCAACACGAACACCAACAACACAGAAATGCACTACCACCACCACCACCAACA
Source organism: Fraxinus excelsior (assembly GCA_019097785.1). Taxonomy (NCBI): domain Eukaryota; kingdom Viridiplantae; phylum Streptophyta; class Magnoliopsida; order Lamiales; family Oleaceae; genus Fraxinus; species Fraxinus excelsior. The sequence continues at coordinate 4,097,401 of CM032634.1, read as the reverse complement.
CTACAGAAATCACCATCGCCGCTACACCAACACCACCATCATCATCACTTCCCATCAACAAAATCAACATTTCAAACATCGTAGCCACCATTATCACCACCACCACTACACCAACATCGCCGCCGCCACCACCGTCTGTCGCTGCCCATCCTAACCCCAATCCACTACAACCACCACCGCAGCCGCCAGTACACCACACCATCATCCCTTCCTATCGCCACCGGCATCGCCTGTAGATTCACCAACTCAAGATCACACAACAGCGCCCGCGATAGCCACAAACATATTTGATCATGTCACCACCTACCATCACCATCCTCACAGTCTCACCACAACCAGACCCACTCCATTGCAGCCAGACCACCCAAAATCTCCCAACATCACCGAAACCACCACGATCTCCACAAATCACACAAATCCACCATATCCGCCACATTCAAAACCAAAACATAGATCTCATCTTAGATGTAAACAACTATTTGTCCAAAACCATCCAAACTCGAAAAATAAAATAAACAAAACGAAATAACAAATCTGCGATAGAAAGGGGAAGAGAGGGGAATGGCGGAGGAGATAGCGGTCTCCAACGACGCAGACAGAGTGAGATGTGATAATAGATAGAGGTGGTGGTGGTACCGATGAGGTGGTGGCGGTGCCGACGAAGTTGTGGCGGAGGGGATAAAGATGGGGGAGAGAAAATTGGTCGAATTTGGAGAGAGAGAGAGCGAGAGAGCGAGAGGGGAGTGAATGAAAAATTAGGGTTTGAAATTTGATTTAAATAAAAATTAATTTAAAAATCATTAATCAAAACCTGATTTATGTATATTTAAGGTTGATTTTGGATTTGTGAAAATGGTATTTTAAAAATCCGTGTGCCTGTAATTTCCTCTTTTCAATTCTCACCAAAGATCTGCTTTGTATTTAGATAGAAACTGTGATAAGAATTGTACCTTTAATAAATTCTTCAAACTCTTTTGCTGATTCTCAAACTCAAATGATCCCGATTTACAATCCAAGCTGTCCAATTGTCCAGCCTCCAATGGTGATCCACACAGAATACAAGAATGACGGCTAGAGTTTTCTTTTCTCGCGCTAGCAAGAATAATGAATTTTTCATCTTCAGTTTTTCAAACCCTAGTAGCCTATTAATATAAGTCCAAGTGGGCTCGGCCTGTCTCTTAAACTTAACTCGGTCCAATATTCAATTAATCAAATTAATAAATTCGGTCAATGAATTAATTAATCTAATTAATTAATTTGGGCATATTAATAAGCAACCAAATTAATTAATTGATAAATTTTATTCTTCTGATTCTCTTTTGTGTGTAACCCATTAGATTCCCGATCACAATACCTAACGACGTGAATTATTTTTTTGATCTAATCAAAATTGATAAATTAAAATACCCCTTTTAATTTATCATCAATTCATATATGTTGTCCCAGATTGACATCAGTAATGTTTCAGGGCAATACATGTGAAGGAAAATGCCATGCGGTGTGACAAAATCAAACTTATTTGTTTACCGTGAAACTATAATCCTCTCATCATATGATATGATCAATTATAAGATGTGGATATGTGTCAATCTCAACTATCGATCATATCTTTCATCCCATTGTTAAGTCAATGTAAGTCGAAAAACTCTTTTTCGACTTATGAGTTCACTTTGGCCAATGATTTTATTATCAATTTAGTTGGATGAAATGTAGATCATAATATCTTACTATCTAAGAGTGACGATTATCTATTGATCATTCACAACCTTCATATGATTTTTGACATACCCGAACGATGTCGTATTAGCGATCCTTGACAGAACAATATCCAACATCACCAAAGTATGACTGTCCTCATATAAGACTCTATGATGGCTTTAAGTCAAAGGACCAACTCCACTATCGAACGTTATAGATTAACCACTGACACTCAGATAGTTTTCCATGTAGAATCTCTCAACGGGTCTCCAATGTTTTGTTCTATAACAAAATATTCACGTGTTCATTTAAGTGTCACGACACTTTAGCTTGTGAATTCAGCTACTTACTTCACAAAAAAGAAATGTCACACGTGATGGTCTATCCGTAATAACGATATCCGTATCTCGTTATTACATACGACTACAGACGATTTAAGATTCAGTCATCTGTAATTTGTATCTCACAATCACAACTCTTTGTGATTAACAAATCATCAAGACTTGAATCTACGGATTCAATTATTTAATTTATTAGAATATTAATTAATTAAATAATAGATATTGCCATAATTGCGCATCGATCATATATATTAAAAGTGTTTATGTCCAAAGTCTACTGGACCTAGGGCATAACACTTACATCAACATCCTTCGTTATTTTATAAAAGTTGTGTATGTGTTTGAATTTTTGAAGATAAAATGAATACGATGAGCTTGTAGAGAATCATGTTGTAAATAATATTTAAATGAGTATTTTCTTTGTTCTTTTTTTTTTCTGACAAATTAAAGTTTAAATGAAAATGGTTCAATGTTAGTTTTCACGTACTCAGCATTCGTTTGGACATTAATATTGCGCTCTTATTTGATTTAATTAAAAATTAAATTTTTAGTAAATTTTGATAAAAAATGATAAAATATGTGGTTGAAAAGTTACGAGTCCTATAAAATATATTACTAGAGTACCAAACAATGTCAGATCATGGGTGGCTTTATTACTATTTCGAGTAATAAAGCGACGAATAATTCTACTTAGCCAGAACTGTTTGAATCCAGAAAAAATCCAGATAGACAAAATCCCTAAAATACTCTTTTACATAGAATTTGCAACCAAAGCCACTATAAGAATAAAAAGACTCCAATTAAGTCCCCAAGAACTTATGAACCTAGAATTTTTGATAAATTTAACTCCTAATTTTATACAAGATTTTATTGACTTAAGAACGACAACATATAGCATGTTAAATTACCAAAGAGAAGATCTAAAAGAATTCTTTACAGAATATTTAAATCCAAAATTAACCAAGCAATCAAAATTGAAAAAGATATACAAAAAAAGATTTAACACTTTGAAAGAAGAATTAATGAACAAAATATAATTATTGAAGAAAAAACTTTAACAAAAGATAGTCAATTTTATACATTTTATTGTGATCTCTTAAATACTTACAAAAATACTAAATGGATCAAAAGTCTAAAAAATTCAGCTGCGCCCTCATGTTACGAACCTAAGATAATGATGAATATAATGGATGAAGAAAATATAATTGAAGAGTTTTTGAAAAATGTTGAAAAACATAAAAAACTAAGTTATCCTTATTTACCTAAAAACAGTACAAACGAAAGTTTTGAAGATGTACACTAAAGATTGAAAAATCTAGAATATAATATACAAATAGGAAATATCTTTTAGATAAAAATTTTAAGAGAAAAGATAGGATTATAATTAATCCACCTCAAGATTTCAGAAAAACACAGAAAGATAAAAGATAAACGAAAAAAATCATAAGATAAAACAATATATGATCACAGAGGTTGAAGAATTGGAACAAAAAATTTTAGAATCTACTGAGGAGGAATATAATGAATATAAAAAACAGTTAGAAGAGTTAACTGAAAAAATGAAAAATACAGAGATGAATACTAATTCATCATCTAGTCATAATATAAAAACAGAATCTAGCTGTGAAGAAGAATATGAATATGAATATTCTTATGGTACAGAGATACCTAATAAGAATTGTATTAATCTAAATAGAAAAACACAGAAAAGATACACTGGAAATGTAAGAAAACAATCTATAAAAGAAATAAATCCAATAAAATCTTATAATGAATCAATTCACACAACATGAATATGGTTAGATCTTGATTGTGTAGATAAAGACAAGGCCATTGAAACATGGATGAAAAGTACAGACTTAACTATATAATTTAACAAATAGGAACCATATACAGCCTTTGAGTTTATAGAACATACATTCAAAGGAATTGTATCTAAATGGTGGAGAAAACTATCAGAAAATATAAAAAATAAAATAAAATGTGGAGAAAATATAGTTGAAGCATTAGATTACAGGAATACTTTGAATGAGCAAAATATAGAAGAAATATTAAGAATGTTTGAAAGAGCCCTGAGCATAGAACTCTCAGGACACAGATTTAGAGTTGATGAAGAAGTTAGGAAACAAGAAGAATATAATGAAGTAACAATAGCAATAGAAAATCTAAGGATATGTGATATGTATGAGCTAGAAAGATACACATGTACATTCGAAGATATATATTTTGTATCAAATCAAGGAGACTACCAAGAAAATAAACATATACTAAGGTCTTATTTTACGAAGTTACCATTTCCATGGAGAAATAAGTTACTAAAAAAATATAAGAAATCATTACATTTTGGAGAAGAAGAATGTGTAAATATTGATAGTTTTTTAAGTAGGATTGAATTTACAAAAATAATGATAAGCACCTGGTATAGAGAAGTTTTAGAAAGTAAGAAAACATATAAGATAAGAAGAAACTCTTTGTGTTGCTACAAAGATGTAGGCCAAATTGAACAATTTAGATGTTACAAAAAGAAATATAAGTCAGATAAAAAACATAAAAGAAATATAAGTCATATAAAAAATATAAAAGAAAATTTTAAAACTACAAGAAGTTTAAGAAAACAAGTTTTAAACCACATAAAAAATATTTTAAAAGAAATTGGACCGGAAAGTCCAGACCAAAATATATCAAGAAATGTAGATATTTCATTTGCAATGAAGAATGACACATTGCCCCTTAATGTCCTAAAATGAAATATAGACATAATGTAAAAACTCTTAGAATTTATGAATAATTCCAAAATGATAGTGATATAGAGTCAATTGAATATTTTGAAGATTTAAGTAGTGAATGCAGTAGCATTTACGAATTAGATACATCCTCATCAGAAGAAGATTCTAACGAGATGGTATATATGAATCAAAAGATACAGGAAATAAACCAAGAAATAGAAATAGAAACAATTGAGGAAGTTGAAAACTCAGTAGAAGTTATAAACCAAGAAATTACCTTTGATGCCAGAAAGCACAAAGGGATAACCAAAAAGATATTAGATTTACAAGTAAAAGATGTATTCCATCAAAGATTCTTAAGAATACTGTCAAGAGTAAATAAAACAATTGTAAGTATGAACTACAAAGAAATATCTATCAATATAGAAAATACAATAGGAAAGGCAAGAATCACTATACTCACAAAAGAATTGGTAAGACAAAAGTAATCAAAAATTCCAGAAAATATAAAGACCAAGTTAAAATGTATTGAGATATGAGGAATCTAAATCATGGTAAAAAGATTGTTTAGAGAATGTATGAATATACGAATAGAGATATATTGTATGGATAACAGAATCTTACAAAATCTTATAGATGCTCTATTAGGAACAGTTGTAGGAAATCTAGTCTACCAGAAGATAATATTCACAGTAAAACCAAACTATGTCGTATCACTAATTGATGAAAATATTGACCAAAGTTTCAATTTATATTATAGAATTGGAAACTTGAAGATGTTACGAAAAAGTAAGGCTATTAGTGTTAGCATACAATCAATTTTTGCTTTTAGTACTAGCTATCACAACAATCTAAGGAAGATAACTGATAATAGTATCATACATAAAGATTTTGAAGAGTTAATTCAATATATACCTCCCATAAAATATCAAGAACATGATGTTATCATACCAGAACAGATAATGCTTGATTTTCACAAACAAGAGAAATCAATTCTAAAGGAAAATTGATAAGAATAAATAGTGTCAGTCTAAAAGGAGATAATCTTATTGCGAGATTCCCCTCCAAACAAGGCTCTAGAATAAACCAACTTAGAAAACTAAGTATTGCCGAACCATCAAGTTCACAATATTATATCAAAACAAGATATGTTAATCAAGAAAGATACTAAAGCAGATAAAAGTCATGTAAATGCTCAATTTGTTAGTCATTTATTAGATTTTGAGTTACCAGAACCATATATACTCAAGGATTATTTGGGAAATAATCTTAAAATAAGAAAATATATAAAATTTTCTCTTATATTTGTAGAGAAGATCAGAAAGAATATACTAAAGAAATAATTCTATATAAAGACGAATTATATGGAGTCAATCGTTCACCTATACTATTAGGAATGAACTTCCTTGAGAGATTTAGTCCTTATAAAACTTGTCAAAGATATTTAAAGATAGCAGTTGATGATAATTTAATTATCATATCAAGAATAGATGAAAATATGAAACCATTACTATTATGAAAAGAGTAATTAGTACTAATCTCACGAGCCCATATATTGAAGTTAATACTCAATATAAAAAGTTATTGCAGAATTAAATTTCATGCTTATCTAGATACATGAAGTACAATAAGCTTATACTTACCAAATGTACTACCATCTAAATACTGAAAATATAATTCAAAGAAAGTTGTCACTGCTACAACAGCAGGTGGAAATAAGGTAATATACAGCAAATATGTTACACAAGTACATTTTCTAATATCCTTTAGAGAAGTTTTTATTGATACAATATATATGTCAACCACAATTGGATGTGATATTTTATTAGGATAAAATCTCCTACTAAAATATGCACCATTTACATAATATATTGACAGATATATGCTCACAATTCCTTGTGCACATAAAATTTTTACACCAAAAATAATTAAAGTTGTTAGTATGGCATATAAAATTAATCATCGGAGCTCCTCAACCCAGCGTGGTAGATGTTGGAGTACAAAAAATTTTAAACCAGTTACACTTTTGAAAATGACAACAGAAAATAAGTTAGAAAAATTGAAAAAAGAAATTCTGAAAATCCATTAGAAAAATAGAACACAGATAAAGTAAAAGAAAAGATAGAACCGATCAATCTAGATACTATAGTAAGGGTTAAACTAATGAAATATAGTGTGGAAGACCAAAAGGAATTTAAGAACCAGATAAAAGAACTACTAGAAGCGAAATTGATTAGGCATAGTAAAAGCCCACATATCAGCCCAACATTTATGGTTAGAAAACATAATGAGATAAAAAGAGGAAAAGTCAGGATTGTGATAAATTATAAAAAACTAAATGAAATTATTAAATTTGATAGATATTACTTACCTAATAAGGACATCCTTATTGAACAAGTATAGAATAAAAAGATATTTTCAAAATTAGATTGTAAGTCAGGTTTTTGGCAAATCGTACTTACAGAAGAAAGTAAATCACTAACTGCATTTAGTACCCCTAATCTTTTAGGACAATATTAAAGGAATGTGATGTCATTTGGATTGAAAAATGTACCGCAATATTTCAAGGAAGAATGGATAAGATAATCAAACCGATCACCCATTTCTGCATTACTTATGTAGATGATTTACTTATTCATTCAAATGATATAAATGAACATATTGAACATCTTGAGAAATTTTGTTATGTTATGAAAAAATATGATATTACACTTTCTTAATAGAAAGTCGAGATACCTAAAACAGAGATAAAATTTTTGGGACTATTCATTAAAAAAATGAGAATTGCAACTGCAATCTCATATAGGTGAAAAAGTTCAAGATTTTCTGAAGAAATCAAAGATAAAAAACAGTTACAAAGTTTCCTTGGTATGTTAAATTATATTGAAAGATTCATTGAAAATTGTGCGAAGTTAAAAAACTATTTTCTTCTGAAGTTAAGAAAAAATGTAATATGATTTTGGGAAGAACAAGATTGCAAAAATATAAGGAAGGTAAAAGAGGAATTAAAGATTTTGTATAAACTTATAATTCCACAATAAGAAGATTTTTTTATCCTTGAAACTGATGTTTCAGATAATTAATGGGGTGCAATACTAAATGTTAAAAAGAATCATAAAGAATATAAATGTGAAAAGAATTGTTCTTATCCTGAGATACTTGCAGATTACACATCAGGAACATTCAAAGAGGTTGAAACAAGATAGAGATAAACAAGAAAGAACTCATTGCTGTTAAGCGAGGAATACAAAATTATGAAGATTATTTATTGCCAAAAAGGTTCTTAATTAGAACCGATAACACTCAAATTAAAGCATTTTTTAAAAATAATGTTGATCCGCCTATTGCCAACATATATATTATCAGGATACAAATTTGATTTTCTTATTTCAAATTTGATATTGAATATATAAAAGGTGAACCTAACTTTCTTCCTGATTATCTTAGCAGAGATGGAGTTAGAACAATTAAGGACGAAAGTCCAGATACTTGATATAAATGTTTCCTATTTGGAAACACAAATTCAAAATATACAAGATAGCCCGCGAGACAAAATAAATATAGCCCTTGAGGTAGAAGTTACTTGTACCAAGTCTAGTATCCCTTTCACAGGGACCAATGAATACTAGCGCTCTTCTCGATGATAAAGGAAAAGAAGAGAAGGTGATATGAATTCCTTCACATGGAATACTTAAACCTATTACTGGTATAAAAAAAATACTCAAGACATCAAAAATAGTGAAGGTGGCTCTTCATCGAGCCAAACTTTACCTAAACCGACTATTGAAAATATTGATCGAAACAATATTATCAAGATATGCCATGAAGTAAAAATACCCAAAAAAGATAACCATGGAAAAGTGATATTCTTTATTGTTATTTTTAATATCTTGTCTGACTGATATTTTCAGATAGGAAAGTGGATGAAAACTTTCCACTACGGAAAATACAACAAAATAATTTTTTATCCAGGAGCACCAGCTAATTGGGTACGAAATTGCTTTGAATTAGAAAATATAATTTGTATATATCCTAGTAAAGATCTCAGAGAGATAGTCCAGCTTCCAACTGATGTCAGGAAGACAGTAAAAAGATATACTGAAGTTGTCAAAAGTACAAACATATATATTAGGTTCCACTCAACAACTATGGATTGAGACCCTGTTCTTGAATATATGCAGTCATCGTTCCATGTCATAAAAATAGGACTTACAAATCAACATTTTTTACCAACTAGTCAAAAAGTTGTTAAAAATGGTTACCAAGATATCATAAATATGATGTCATACAGGAGAGCAAAAGGGTATAAACAAATATTTGAATATGTAACTCAGTTAATTACTGAGAAATAAAAGATATGGATATATCCGTCTGAAGATTATATAATTTATTCCAATACAAGGATCCCGACCAATGATGAAAATATGTATTTTATCGACAATTTATTATCCACTATAATCACAAATCAAGTAAGTGGATCAGAAGATATGGTAAAAGAATTGTGCAAGATACTTTGGGACTACAGTGACCACCATTGTGAGCACTGCGCTATAGAAGATATAAGCCAAGCATCCCTTAACAGTGAAAAATTCCCCGCGGAGTTCTTTGATTCAAGGATGGAAAAGTGATGGAGCAAAGATAGTGACCCTTTATCAATATTTTAATAATCATTTTATTAAAGAAAAATTGTGATCACTAAGAGAGAGAAGATAATGGAGATATGTCACAATCCAGCTCAAGAGATAAGGCCATCTAACACTTTCCAACAAAAGATAATGGCAGACACCCTTGAAGATAAGATTCATTTCACATAACACTACCCAATAAAGGATAGTGAGAGGATAGCAATAAAGATAAGATTCCCAAGAGAAACAACCTCTATAAAGGGAGAACCAATGGGAAGAGAGAGGTATCAGAAAATCTCGGAATAACAACTCAGAAGTTAATCCTTTGTAATCTGTATACACTATTCGTATTCAGAAATATTCTTAGATAATCCAGAGACAGAAAATCTTGTAATAAGGTAATCACTTATGGAGTTTTAAACTTCATAAGGCGAGTACCAAATGTATGTAAATATAATATGCAAGCACGTACTATTTCAATTTATGAATATTAAGATAACGTTTGTTATGTTTAACAAAGCTTTCATAAAAGGATTTCGTTAAGTTTCTCATTATTCCTCGATAGTACAGAGAGAGATTTTCAAAACATTGTTTCTGAATGAATGTTAGCCATGCCAAAGTACCTGTCTAACTGTCTTTGATGTATATTTAGTGAAAAATGGCAGTTTTTTTTATGTACGTTTAGGGGAAAATGACAGTTTTCTAACAAAATTATAGCACCTTGTGTGCAAGTTTATCTTTTAAAGTTTTGTTCTAAGTAAGAACTTGATTCTGAAAAGAGTTTGAATAGAGGTGAAGACAGAGACTCTGGATACTATGAGATAGCGTATGTGACAACACGACTAGTTAAATGCAACCTTAATTGAAAAGCCTTTTGCGGAAGCAGTTGTTGACCCAAATGATTTCAAAACATTTTCAATATTCATCTGATTCAAAAGATCGATTAAGTGCATGCAAAGCAACTATAAGAACATGATGGAGGGGAATCCTAGTTATTTCCATTGATTACTGTAAGTTATTTACATGCTTTTTATATGCTTATGTTTTGATTACTATTAAATTTTATGAACACTCCACAAGCATCCACATCCAATGATTGTTATCTTAAATTATATTTAGATGAAAAAGATATTTCATTTTTACTTAGTATAGTTAAAAAATTTGAAGATATACTTCATGTTAGCCGAGAGAAACTCGAAGAGATAAATCTTGATATAGATAATGCTTGTAAACATAGTATATGATTTGATCATGTAGAAACTTATAAAAAAATAAAAAAGATCGAAGATATCATAACTGAATACGAAGATATAGAAGAAAAAGTTTTAGAAGGAATTGTTTTTGGATATATAACTAAAAAAGATCAACCTAGAGCATTTGAAAAATTAACAAAATATAGAGAATATTAAGGACAAGTTGAATGGTTGAAAATATATCGTATAAATAGTGGTCCTAGTTAATCTGGCTTATGAACCACGAGGAAATAGAAGATATTGAAAGATTTAGAAGAATCCAAAATAATACCAGTAAACTAAGATCTAGAGAAATTATGATACTTCTTAAAGAACTTAGAATAGAAAATAATGCAGAAAAGTGAGATAAGATCGTAAAAATTATAAGATATCACCAGTTCGAACAACAACAATACTTGATTTGGTTACAAAAAAATACTGAACTGAGATTTCCAAGATTAGTTCTAAGAACTTACGATCCAAACAGAAGAATTGTGAGATATAACCCTGAACAAACTAACAACTAAAAGTTATAGGATATATTTAGCAATATATTCTATTATGGGCAATATAGACATTTTACATCCAAGCCTGGCCATATAGCAGCACTATCCTAAAGCGACACAAGCCACAATTTACATCGCCAAATAAAGATAAAATACCAATGCAATTATCAAACATATTCTCGAGAATGTGCAAATGCTTACATAAATAATTGATGATATTCAAAGTTATGAATTCTTAAGGTTTCTTTTTTGTCGTCTTCTATCAAATCTTGGCACTGCAATATATGGGCTTGTTCCTGTACATTGTTACCATTCTGGTGCTGTACATAGAGAATTTTTCCCTTTTTTTTTAAATTTTTATTTAAAATTGGTCTTATTCCATTTCAATTCTTGAAACAGCATTGAATCAATCACATTCAAGTTGTTCACGAGGAAATTAGGCCTCTAAGCCATGTACTAACCCTTGAATTACTTATACAAGAGTATCATTTGTTTATGTTTTTCATCGCTCATCAATTTGCCTCTTCACATACAAGTTATATATTATATAAAGAATCTCATTTAAAACCTTAAATGTTTCGAATTCGTTAATATTTGGGCCTGAATTATGGTCAGATCGGGTGCTAGTTGATTTTTGCTGCTAACAGAATGAACTGTGCAGTTCCAGTGATGCCACTCTTTAACAATACAGTGTAGAAATTAATATGCTGCTGCAAATAATGAAAAATAGCTTGAGTTAATGTCTCCAAAAAGTTTCCTAGAGAAATCCAAATCCAGAAAAATTTGTGATGGTAAGAGAGAAGAAAAAGTACAAAGGAATTCACCTAGAATACATGATTAACACAGGTGAATCAGTCATCAACTCATTATAAAACTTCAACTTGGGCAATTGGTGTTACATTGTCTCCTACCCAACAGAGTAGAAACTACACTAGCACATGAAGATTATTGCGTCGACCACTGCCATAATATTTCTATTACTTAGAACTATTTCTATGCTCTTTTAATATTAGAAGGGCGTATGCAAATTGTGCTTACAACTGATAAATTCTGATAACTCCTCTATCCCAACAAATATAGCATAGCACGTTAAGTTTCAACGGCCATGGAATGGAATCTACATCCGGCATTGTACTGCACTCTTTCCTTTTATAAAAGAGTGAAAATTTTTACTTTTCTCCTGCAGGTCGCTAAAAGTGGGATTACCTACTGGATCGGGAGTGGAATTACAATCCTTAATGGTGAACGAGAGTTTTGGATCGTGAATGGCCTTGGACAAGTTTTTGCTTCTGGAAAGCATGTGAACCGGTAGATCCCCTCCGGCTGAGCATAGATATTCCCCCCGATGCTATACGTCGTCGTCTTGTGGCATCATCGACACATAGAAGATCATCAATCCTAGCCATTAAGTTGAAGGCCAAGCTCTCCATCACCCTGGAGTAGCTTTCAAGGATTGACTGCCCAACATCCTACATGAAAATGCAGTAATCTTCTTATAAAAAGGGAGCCGTTGGAAACTTGAAAGGCAGAATTAACATAATAGATTCAACTAAAATATTAGGGCAGCATCTGTAAACAAAATATAAATTTTGAAATGATTATGCAGCAGGTACAAACCCATACATTTGCACTTCAAGAATGATTTTTATTTCTATCTTAAAATCCTCTAATTTCTGGCAGCCAAAGAGTGGTGGTAGGAAAGAAAGGGAGCTAAGAATAAGTTTTACGTGTGAAAATTCCTTGTATTTTACAAGATTTATCCACATAATGTGACTCTTAAGCTAGTGTTACTATCGGACAAAATAATTGTAGCAATTTACTATCTAGTCAAAAAATTTGGCTTTACTTTGTTGCTTCAAGATATTCTGCCACATGGCTTCATCATCTTTACCAAGTAATGTCAATAGGCAGATATCCAGATTACCAAGTTCAGCAAATGGACTGAGTGCCACTTAAATATTAGCCGACCCAGACCATCGCTTTACAAAATTAGTGGCAAGTAAGATAGTTTTAGCAAAGAAGGGTACAATAATGTCACATTTGGATTCAAGGATAAATTTTGAAACTGATGCATTACACGTGTTGACTTCGAAATCCAGCAAAGGATTTAAATCAGGAATTGAAACGAATCAATTCCACTTAATTCAGATGTGGTTTAAGAGTATAAGAATTTTCAATAGATACCCTGGCAGGATATCAGATACATTACAAAAGACTCTCAAGATGCTTGATGCAGATGTTAACGAATTTAAATTCCTCAGCCCAAAGGTCCCAACCATATAAAATGTTTTGGCTCAAAAAGGAAGTTTTTCGCCTTCAAGATAGAGCACAGGGTATTTTACCGCCAGTATGTTTTTATTCCCCAACTCAATCAGTGTCTTCCTACGAGCTTCTGGAGGTGTTGCTCTAGAAAATATTGAGGATATTAAACTTAGGAGTTCACGTGCTCAACTCCAAGCAGGCCCCAGTAAAATACAGAAAAATAAAGTAGAAATTTTCAATCATACCTTGTTGAACTGAATCTTGTTCGTATCCAAAGCAGTTTGTGGGAGGCCAGGAAAGTACAACTTTAAGTTAGTTAGGAGGGTGTCAGCTCGATTTGCAAACAGTTTACTCTTTTCAATATCACCACCAAGGCCCTTCACTGTTCCACTCCATGACCCAGTTTTTGCACGGTTCAATTTCTTCTTTTGACATTTCAACCTCCAAAAATGTACAGCACTCTCAATCCTATTTGCTATTTCCAGAGTGGTATATTCTGACGAAAGATCCAGGTAATCAAGAAGATAGTCTGGAGAGAATTGGTCAGCAGTTATATAACGGTTGAGGATGTCACCCAAGCAAGCCTTCTCACTCTGAAGAATAAGAAACATAGATACATAAAAACACGTACCATAAAAATTGAAATGATGAGAAGTAAACCAAAATACGATCTGCATGGACAATAAAGCACTAGCCATGAGCTAGAAAGTAATACATGACCTAAGAGAATATGTCTCATTGTCTATAAACCATATGGATCAACTTGAATGGAGTCCTACATGTAGTGAGAGGGCTGATTGATAAAGAAATCAAATTCGCAACCACCTTCGTTGTGGACAATACATGACCTAGAAGAGTATAGCAATCGGATGCAAGTCATACTTTATGACATTTTAGGCATGAATAATTATTGAAATGCTACAGTATCCCTTTTTTAACTTCATTTTCATCCCTTATCCTAGCCAAACATAGGCATAAAACTACTTATTAGAGTAAGTGAAATACTATTAAAGCCTTCCGTAAAAAGATGAATCCTCAAAATTGAAATCCCAACAGAGTTCAAGATGAAAACAGGATTGACAGAATGTGAGCAACTAAAAAGATAAAGAGTAAGATAAAACAGAGGACACATGTTGTTGTGCTAACATCCTTTTTTTTTTTTTTTTTTTTTTTGCATAAACTTGAAAGCAAAGTGACAGATTGTTAGACTTTTCAGCTCAAGAAAATCCTCACAAGCACGGTATGGAACCGGTTTTGTAGAATTAAGCTAGCAAAAGTAGATTTGAGCAAATTCATCCTAGACATTCACACGAGGGTTCTTCAATTCACTCTGGTGATAGATTAAGCCCACTGGCAGATTAATAAATAAAGCATGAATCTTTGTCCATGTTTTGTGGAAGTTGATATAATTCTACTGAAGAGCTAGAAATTATAATTTAGAAAATTAATCCCATCAAGCAGAACAAGGCTTTTTCGGTTTTCAACTCCTAAGGATAAATCCCACATCTTTTGAATAAAACACATTAACCATACAAGGACTTGGGCTACTCCTTATAACAATGTTGACTTTTGAAGATAGAATCCCAAGTCAGAGCCCATTAAGCTCGAACGAGCAATTCGATTCAATTAAGACTCAAACAGGCATACAAACTCCAAGGCTGATGTTCACAAATGAGCCTCATCTTATAGGGATACATTGAGGGGTAAAACACATGTCGCTTAGATTTAAAAGCATTAACCAATATATAAGGTTTGTGCTACTTCCCTTGAGAAGGTTAGCCTTTTAAGATGGAACCCCAGTCTTAATACCAACGCGTCATAAAACCATTGAGGTTTGATGTATGTCAGGATCTAAGTTTGACACTGGAAAAAGTTGAAACTTGGAAGACATCAAATATCAATTTTGATATTGGTTAATCACATTTGGACTTTGGAGAGCAGTACAGAGAACTCTTACCTTGGGCAAGCTCTCCAAATAAACTTGTGGTACTTCCATCTCTGACAGCACACTGCTGTTAATTGCAACTGCAGCTTTGAAAATTTGATTTGTACACTCCCTGCATTGTTGCAATCGCTTTCTTGTTTCCTCAGACAAACCATTCAGTGGGACCTTTGGGAAAGGCAGCCACCATTTTTCTTCATGAGATATGGAAGGCCTCCGTGAGAATTGGGAACCATGATTTGCTTCAACGTGTTCCCCATCAGCAACACCTATCCCACGCTCAACATAGTAAAACTCAGTGTCACAGAACCCATCCAAGATGCTTATTAGCATTGCGTCTAATTTCTTGAGGGCTGGAAGATTCACATATAAATCTGATCGTTGTTGAGACATCATAACCTCGAAGGTCCCGCCACCTGGAAATTCTTGCACTGATGGAATGAGCTCCACAATGGAATCACTCACGCATAAAAGCCAATCCATCTCTCGTTTCCACATCGACTTTTTCTGTGGGGACAAGGGCTCCAACTTCCAGAGCTCCCCAAACACAGTAGCTGTCAATTTGTAGTAGAAGTTAATAAGTGTAATTATTAGACAGCAATATTATTGGTCTAACTAGAATATGAACAAAAAGAAGAAAGAAAAGAGTTTGTGAAAAACCAGCAAGATTAGTAATCGCATTGGAGATTGCCAGAGCAGTGCATACTCCCCTCCCTCCGCCTGACATATCTTCTCCTAGCAACAGCTTAGAAAACCTTTCCTTCATCAATTCAGTTTCTGCAATAACACAAGCAATGTCCAGAAGAAAATATAGGAATCAGAAAGGACAAAATCACAAATACAAAACAAAAAATATTAGAAAAATAAAGCTGACAAATCACTCAGGCTTAGCAGCTGTAAGGAATATGAGAATGCTTAACTTTCAACTCAACACTCTTGTCATTTAAAAGTGGTACTTAAAACAGGAAAAAATAAATAAAAAATCTAGTCTTTCATTGTTTTGTAAAAGAAAAATCTCTGATTTAGTTGTTTACTGAACAAGGCAACAAATAAAGTCGGAATATCTATTTCATCATTGCCTTTGTTCACAGAAAATCATTGCCTTACTAAAAGATGGTTTCTGTTATATATTTTTCGAACTATTTGCCTGTGATGGTTTAATATTTCAGAGATGTTCCCTCTGAAAAGGGATGAAAACATAAGAAATCATCATTTGGTCCTTGTAATAAATAATGTGTAAGCTGATAATCACGTACTCTAATTGTAAACTGTTATCAAAGTGTCATTTTTTGAAGTCAGACAATAATCTCATTACATTGAAGCAAATCACAATGAACAACGGGCAATATAGAATAGGTACACAATCTACCCATCCTGCCGAATCATCCACCAGGATCGCGAACGCCACGAGTTATGTGGTCAACTCAACATTCGCTATTTCACATTATTTTAATCTTTGGAGAGAAATGTGTACCCAGTAAAAATTGCAATATACTACGAAAGTTAATGGACTTGCAAACCTAAATAACTCGGCGTAGAATACTTTGAAATTGAGACGAAAGGACCAATAACTCACCGGATAATTCACGTCCATCGGGTTTATCTCTCTCCGACTTTGACGCCGGAAGAATGACGTGTCTGCCTCCAACTACAGGCAACATTACCCGCGGTGCTGCCAGAAACGCAGAATTTGAAGTCAATTCAAGCGGAGAAGAAGTCACCGTAGTCGAAGCCAACCGAGGATCCGAAGAAAAAGTGCTTGTACTCGAAGACGAGCTCTCCGACTCGCTGACGTCGGCGCTCAAACTATAACTGTCATCAAATCGCCGAGAATGTAACTCTTCGTACTCATCCTCCGATGAAATCGCGCTACTAGCCATCCTAAAATGATCGCACACACAAAAACCACTCAATACTCTGAAAAATTGAAGCGTAATTGTCCAAGTTCAGTGCTTCAACGGTATGATGAAAAGCGTGTGTGGAGATGCTATGATTGAAAGTGAAGAAAAGTGGGGAAAATAAAGTGAAAGTGGATATATAAAGCTGGGTGAGAATAGATTGGTAGTAATTGAATGCAATATATTATTTGGCATCTGAGCAATGGGGGCAGCTTTTGTACAGTGATTGCTGTAATAAAAGTTGGTATGACGCAGAGCACGGTGGCCCCACCGTCACATGGTGGTGGCCGCTTGTTCTCCGCCCCTCCGACAATTTTTCGCGCCGTAGACGACTGGAAATAATCTCCGTGTTGTCTGTTCAGGATTCAATTAATTCTTGTTATAAATTAATTAATTTAACTGCTTAAGCCCGTGTTTGAAAAAACTTTTTGAATTATAAGTTGATAGTGTGTGATAAAAAAAAAAGTAGATAAAAGTTGTTGATTCAATTAAAAATAAGGTTTGATTAACTTATAATCTCAAAAAAGTTGTCAAACAACACCTAAGTACGTTGGTTGCAAGCATATTTTGGGATTTTTAATTACTTATAAGTTATGAATCCTATTATAATAACCAACGATATTGAACTTTCACAGTCTCAATTTTCTCCTTCGACTTTTACTTTAAGACTACTGGTCACCATCTCTCTCGATTTCTAAATTTTCATTGACGGACATTTAATCTTCCGTTTGGCAAATTTACAAATGCTTTATAAAGAGTGATAGTGTTAGATTTCACAAAATATGTTGATAATAATCAGTAATAATTATAAATGCATAATTTTAATTAATATTTGACTTATTTATAAATTTGTATCCAAACGGGAAGTTATATGTTTAGATTTGATTCAAACAATAACTTAAAAGGCAATAAAGAATTCTACTTTTTGATGGGTCTTTCACATAAATCGAAATAAAAGCTCACAGCCGAATATTATCAAATAATTAAATAACGAACACTAAAGTTGGTAAGACTTAAATTAGTGTGACAGAGTTTTTTTAATAATTATTGAAAAATTGAGATGGGTTTAAGAATTTGAATGGCGTTTGGTGCAAATTGAATTAAAATGTAAATGCTCATAAATAAAAGACCAAAGTTTGGTCTCGCTTACGTTTGATTTTAGTATAGTTGTTAATGTTGGGGCAACCTTTTAAATATTGCTATCAATTTACTGCCCAACGACACCAACATAATTGACATGGCACGTGTAATCGATGAACTATTTTTATTAAAAAAAAAAAATGAACTCTTCGATAATGTGAAACCTGAATATGTAAAACATGTTCAAGTTAATGAGTTTGAATGTCGGGATATTAATAAGCGATCCGTACATCGTACGACTAGATTGGTGATGACAATGGGCCGGGCTGAGCCGGCTCGCGAGCACTTTTTTAATTTTTTTTTTCCACGAGCCGCTCGACTCGATTGACACCACTAGACTAGATCTACTAGTGTTAACGAGCTAAGATGTCTATTATCTCATTGATTTAATTAATGAGTCACTTACGAGACTTGTTGCTCACTACTTAATGATACTTGAACTCTTTAATCATCATACTAAGATTTTTTACTATGAAAAGTTGTTCCAATAATTAAAAAAACATAAATATTTGCTGCCTTTTGATTCATTTGTATATTATTATTTTATAATTTTATACTAAAAGTCTTCCTATAGTATTCATTTTATCTACACATGGAACATTTTCTCTCAATGGATTGATTTTGCTCCTACAAAAACTCATATTTCCTAACCATTTTTTGTGGTAGTTTTAAGCACCGCTTCGATCACTCCAATAAGGATAACGGTTTTTTGACAAACAGATTGGGACTCTTTGTCTAGACCATTATATCACGTGTCGTCCAGGGCATAAGGGACATGACGACTTGACATCATCCTCGTGATTCTTTTTTTTTTTTATCAATCATTTCGAATAATTAACGAAGTCATAACATAGAGATGTGGTAATTAAATAATTAACGAAGTATTCTCTTTTCGTACATGTTCTTTTGTCAAACCACCTCCAAGGGGAAAACTGACAAACCTAGTACAATCATGGGTGAGATCAATTTTAATAGTAAAACAACTCAACTCAAAAAAGAATGGAAACATGGTCTTCGTCTCAAGACAGAATGATCATCTAGCCAGAAACCGAGTTGAAGCCCGTCCCAGCAGGGCCTCGTTTAAACTTGGAAGGAATCCATCTTCACATCTGTCACATCAAGTTGCAATATCTCTGCTCCGCATCCCAAAATCGAACCAATACTACAATATATAAAAATGAATGTGAAAAGGCCAGAATTCCCTGCTCGCATGGTATACAATGAAAATGAGTTTTGGAATAGTGAAAAGTAGAAACAAGTTTTGGATTTACATACAAAATATTTTATTGTAAAAATGTTTGATTAAAATGAGTTTAAAAAAAAAAAGAGTCGAAATAATGGTAGATTAACAGGGGCCAAAGGTCATAGCAAATTGCTTTGGTCCATACTCAAAACAGGAAACAAAAGGGTTGAACAGAAAAGCTAGATTAGTGAAGTTGCTCGGGATGTCTAAAACATTTTTGACCAAAATACAGTCAGAAAATGTGAAAGCCATCATCAAAGCAAAACCAACTTTCGACAAACGATATAGGTTTCAGGATATCTTTTATTAAGCCAAAAATAAATAAATGAAACTATAAAGCAAAGAAAATCCCTAGATGAAAACAAGAATTGGGCCCGTAAATCTTATTGTGTAATGTGCCTGTCTGTATGGAGAAGTTGATGGCAATCACGATTTCATACCTAGGATGTGTGCGTCCAAGATCCCCGTGAACAAATTCCTTGATGTATGTTCCAGCCTGGTCAAGAAACAGTCGTCAATATGAACAGTCACCCCAAGATTTAAAAAGAGATGGTCTTAGGTTTTCAATAAAATTCCGAAAAAATGGAGCGTTCCAGGTCCCATAGTCCTTGAAAATATGGGTCTGTTAGGCTCAAGAAAAACTGGTTCCGACTAGCCAGATTAGAGTTGTCGAGTATAAGTTCCAGCAACAAGGAGGAGATTTATCAAAATATAGATTTACAAACAATTTTATCAACAATGCTACAACCCATGTCATCTGCAACTTCAAACACCAAATCACCCTCCTCCCCACATTGGGGGAAAAAAAGGTGGAATCTTTTCCACCTATAAATTTTAGCATCGTCTCATACAATTCAAGACTGGGATCTAAGAAAGCATAGCAGTGCATCAAAAGGCAAGTAATTTACAGGTTGCACCACGATACAAAAAATAGTAAAATACTTGACCTGAGTACACAGGTGCAATAGGAAATACTGAGAACTTCCAGCTATCCTTTCAATTTTCATCCTGAAATATTAGGCATCATTAAACGGAAAAGTCTTGAATCAAAATAGCGAGCAAGAGAGGTACCGTTTGTTGATTGGAAATGTTCATACCAATGGATAATTTTCTCACGCACTAATGAACTTCGACGATGGAGAACTCTTACAGGTGTGTTCTGCAAAATTCGCTGCAAAACAAAGGAAACAGTAATTACGTAAGATGCATTACAGGATAACTTGCTTGCAAATAGCTATTAATTTCAGCATACACCTGACACTGTTTCCTTTATCTCACTCGTGTGTAGTGTGTGTGTGTGTGTGTGTGTTGGGGGGGGGGGGGGCTTACTATGTCCTTGAGTGATGATACTGTCTGCACATCATTGTCGTCAAGTGGACGAGAAATCCACACAACTGCAACGTACTGCTTCTGCACGAGACGGTTGTATTTGAAATGTAATGGCAGATTAAGATCTAGCTGCAAAACAATATAATTAACTCCAAAAGAAGAAGTTTACCTGCTTCTCAGATTCTCCTTCGCGCATCAGCGCCCACCCCTGACTACCAAATTCCTTGAGATTCTTAACCCTAACCTGCACAAATGTACAGAACATCCATTACAACCTAGTCTGAAAATAAAATTGTAACAAATACATGAATTTATAACAGACTCACATATTTAGTTTCCGTGCTATTTATTTTTTTCTCTATATCTTTTATTAACACCTCAGAAAGAACTTGGCGTGCATTTTGGATCTCAACCAGAAAAGGCCGCCCTGTACCCAGCATCCGAACCTATAGAGAGAGAAAGAGAGATTTTCGAATTAGGATGGCAGGTTCATCCAACTAAGAGTGATTAAGATGCCAAAGTTTCTATACGTCAATATCTTCTCTGCCTGCAGCATGAAATTTATAACTGTCACCCTGGCACATGGGAAGGATGGTGCCACCAACAATTTCCTGAAAATGTTAAGCATGCTACACTGTCAACAATGTCATATGTTTTCATCCAGAAAATAAAAACTACTCTCTTAAGAATTTCTTTACCTCGACAGATGCTTCTCCCATCCTTTCGTCGTCAATAATCCAACGTGTCTGGCTGACTTTTCTTGAGTACTGCGTTGGAAAAGAGTAATTGCATGATTTTAGGTTACACAATGGCAGTACATTCCACCACGAGATCTGAAACAGCTGAAGTTGGTTCTGCCTTCTATCAACATATCCATGAAAGAGATTGATTGAATAATTAAAAGGAAAATCCCTTGAAATGAATATTATAGATAATTGGTTTTCCTTGTGCAGAGAGCGATATTTTCAGATCTCACTAGCCAATTTATCTTTCTTACATGATGTGCCATTTGTATCTCGGTTTTGAATCCCCACCAACATATAATTCCATTACATGCTAACAATCAGTTAATTGTTACATGGGGTTGGTGGGAAATTACAGAATTTGAATAGCAGTGACTGTCTTCCAAGACAGTAAACGGTTATGGATCAACCAGCCTTTCCAAAAACCTAGGTTCACCTATTAAGCGGATAATCTACATGATAACACAGTGAGCACGGTACACAGGTTTGCAGTAACAGAAAATGAAGCAGCCTAGTTAAGAAGATTATCAACGTAAATCTTGTTGAAGAGGCCTCGTATTGAAATAACTATTGTACCTTAAGATATCTCCCACCAATGTAGATAGAAGTTCTGTAGCACTGGATGATCAAGGAACAGAATCGACTGACCTAAAAGCATCAAAGTTCACAGCAATTGTATGAATATTATGATACGAAGCTCCTTATTATAAACAAGTTTGACTGCATTACAAAAGATGCAAGACGTCAATGTCGGATAAGCATTACTCGGATGACATTAGCATGGCAATATACCTTCTCCAGGGGGAATGTTAAGCAACCAAACTTGTTATCACCCAACTCGTTTGAAGACGTTTTACGGGCTTCATGTCCTTCAACTTTATGAACATTACCATGCTTCTTCAAGTCATCATTGTCATCTGTTCCAATCAAAACTTCGTGTCAGACCACCCATTGAGAATGCAAGAAACTTGACCATAACATATATTTGAAAGATTTGTCTTTGGTGGTTGAGATCGTTATCGTTAAAATAAAAGAGCCAAAAGAATTCATCGATGAGGAAAAAGGAATAATAAATTCAATGCAAATTTAGATGTTCCAAATGTAGCGTTCTATCCATCCAAAAGGCACGTCGACTAGGGTATGACCATTCTGTCAGATTGTACACATACTGTCTCACTCACAATGGAATTATAATATTACCCATTCCAAGCACCATATAGCGGAAAGATATAAAAGACAAGAAACAACAATTTAGCAGACGTCTAAGATCTTGCTAACTAATTTATGGACAAAATGATATCCACAGTAAAAATCCAGGAATTTCAGACATCAAAAGAGTATGATATACAAGGTTAAACTAATGCACAAAAGGAACTTTTGATAATCATCATAAGAACCATTTTTTAGCTAGACGGATCACACAAACATGGTAGAAATACACGAAACCAACCCTTTTTAACCATGTAAGACATAGGCACGGAATAAAATGCCCGATTTACTCCCATGTCCCCACAAGTCTACTGCTTACCCAGGTATATATATTTTTTTTCTTTAAAATTTCGTTTTCTTCAATATTCAAGTAAGAACGCTTAAACCTTCTGCCTCGTACCATATACAGTTTAAATCTATGAATTAAAGATGTGACTCCTCATTAGAAATAAAGCGTGAGAGTAACAAATGAACGTGCCTATTTTTCTCCTCTTATTGCATTCATTCCCCTTGCTAATAAGCTGCTCATTTGGTGATGCATCAGAGAGTTTGTATGTCAAACGAATATGGAAAGAGCTTGGATTAGATTTCACATCCTGCAACAATTCAAATATTTTGAACAGTCAGTCCTCCATATTGGTGGCCTCAACCAAAAAATTTAAGACTGTCAGTATCCATTCCCATCACCTGCCTAATATTTATAATATATAGTGCCAGACATCAGTTCCTAAGAATATCTTCCACAAATACAAGCCAGGTAAAGCAAGAAAGACACAATAGATTCATGATATGTTCACAGTTCAAACAAAATTAGGCAGTCCGAAACAGTAGCACTGAAATTGAGAAGAGTGTTAAAAATTACCAACAACATTTCAAGAGGATTTGTCAGGGACAATCTTAAGAAATCTTTAATGGTGATCCTTTGAGATGGAAACTTTTCATGGTACCAAGGTTTGGACTCGTATGTCTTTTTCATATACGACCTGAAATGAACAATTGGAAAACTTCCATAAGTTACTCACTCATAATATATTGTATCAAAAGCAAGCCACAAAATCTTGGAAGGATAAGGACATATTAGTTATTATAAGTACATGTATATAGATTAAACTACGAGTAAGATCAATGCAGTTGGCATCCCAAGCATAAACACATTCAAAATCCATAATCACAGAAAGAGAACTACTAACCAAATTGATTCTTCATTATTCACGATAATTGGGGGCAGTGACAGCTCAAGAGAGAAACTTTCAATTTGATGGCCCTCTAGCTTGACAACATCAGCAATTGTTGTGGCAAAATCGATAGCAGAACCTTTTTTTGCCAACATTTCCTTGGCATCACGGTACACAAACTGCATGATACCGAGACAGTTTTTACAAATTTCAACTTCCTCTAACTCTTCAACAGAATCCAGATTATTTGGATGATCTGCTACACCTCCCTCCGTTTCTGCTGATTCCTGAAGAATTGCACTCAGAACTGAGCTGGAAATCGAAGGACAAGGAAGGATGTACTGGTGAATACTGAATAGCCAGAAGATGCATCGCCCACAAACCTACATTGGCATATAATTCATGTGAGCTCCATTAATTAAGCAGTTATTTTAGATTAGCATAAAAAGTAATCACATAATATCAGAACATCTATATGATCAACTGATAAATATTGAACTAGCCCTCAGTTTAATCAATAGTTAAAGTTCCAAGCTTTACTAAAAGAATGCACCAAAATCATAAATATCAATTAATAAGAAAGTAAAACCAGTAATTCTATCTATCTATATAACTAACGGTAAGAACAACTAAACCACGAAAAAAGAGTGAAGTGAGAACAGAACGAACTCCGTTGGACAATAAGTCTTTCACGGCGTCAGGCGGCAGCGAACGGGCGGCTTCACGAATGAGTTTCAGGTCATCCTCGTTACTGGCAGAGGTGGAGCTAACTTCCACCTTGTCACCTCCGTCGTTAACATAAGCATCTTTGTCGGCCATTCTGAATAGAAATTTGGCTCCCGTTCAATTGGCCATGGGCGGCGGGTTACTTGTTTAGTGGACTGTTTGGCGCAATGGACTTTAATTAAGGAATTTTGTCAAAGAGGCCCTCTTAGCTCGGCACTAGTGAATTGTAGCCTTATGTCTGATTTCAAGAAAATATTAAAATAACCTCTCAATATACATTACGCGCCCAGCTTAAATGAATCAGTTTTTTGGAATATTTTGATAAAAATTGTGAATTACGAATAAATTTAATTGTTAACTTTAATTTAGATTTTAATCTTAATTTTAATTGAATCAAACGGGGGCTATACCAAAAACACACGTCCATTGTCTAGCTCGACAACTTAGGAGGAGGGATTGAGCTGAAGTTCGATTTGATAAAATAAAATAAAAATATTTACTGCGTAAATACTCAATTTTTTCTCCAAATCTCTATATATTCACTACCATGCTTAGAGGTTATTCAATCAGCAATGACCCAAAAAGAGACCTTGTTTTGTTCAATTGCACGAGGACTCAAGCCCAAAGTCAAGATTTCATGCTTTGATGACGAATTAAATTTTGTTTCAATTTGAAATCTTCAGCTCGTTTATTCACTATTTGGACTGGCTCTGGGATTCATTTGGTGGTTTCGAACTCTGGGATTGATTTGTTTTTTTATGTTAAGAAAACTCTCTTGCATTTCTATTGTGTTTGTGGGCGAAATAAGATGGTTTCCGGCCAATAAATTTACTTTCTTGGCAGTTTTGAGCTCCTGTAGCCATGGAGGGCTAGTAGCGAAGGGGTGATCTATTACCAGAGAACGGTGGAAACGTACGGTTGATTCCAGAAGTTGAACGTTATGGATGTATAGTTGATCTCGAGTCTGGCTGGGTTGCTGGAGGATGCATATAAGTTAATTAAAGGATTGCCAAAAGTGGGGGATTCCACTGCTTGCAGCATGTTGAGTCTATATATGGCAATGTGGATTTGGGGAATGTTAGACAATTTGTTGTCAAACGACCTCCCCGGACGATGACGAAAGTCTCATTCTTTGATTCAGTCGGCATCGGCCAATTGACTGATTATATAATCGACACCACAATTTGGTAAACTAATCTCATAACCTTGTTGGGCCATTTGAAACAGCCTAATTAATTAGTGTTGGTCATGACTCAACTCAAATTTGAATGGCTTCTAGTTGTTGATAGCCCACTCTACTGTCTACTATTGGGCCATGTTATTCTTGTTGGACCAAAACCCTAAAGTCCTATACTAACTTAGATATAGGCTACCTACCCGTTACTATTTGAGTGTGAAAGAAAGAGATTAGCCGTGAGAGAGAGAGAAGGGTGGCGTGACCTCTTGGCTTTGTGCTTCTCTGCCATTCTTGTAGCTTGTGTGCTACTGTGTTTCTTCTCCCTCCCGTGTTTCGATTTTGGGAGACTGATTGTTGGCTATACTATTCTTTCATCCAAATTTCCTTTGTGGTTTGAATACTTTGAAGCAACCGTTTGGCAAAAGGGTTTAGGATCGGGTTTTCATATTGTGGTGTCGATTGATCGTGACTGAGCCCGGTACTTGGTGCAATATTGGCTACATTTACTTCACAGGGAAACGTGTGAAGCGAGAACTGGAAAAATAAGCGATGACCATCCTGCCGATTCACTTATTCTTACTGGTGCTTATGCCACGGCTGGGTCGATGCCACATCATACAAGCACATTGAAGGAAGAGAACTTGGTGAAACAGGTGTGCGTAAGCAATTTGGAAATATGGAAGCTGGATGTAATAAAATTGAGTCAAATACTAGGGAGTGGAAGTTGGAACAAGGCTGGAAACCGTAGACTTCTTTTGAATAATCTTGTATAGTGAACATAACCTGCATGAACTTCTAATATAGATTCTTCCTACACGAAAAGGCAGCATACAGGAACGAAAAGAAAAATGATTGAACGGTGACACTACAAGAAAGTAAGGATTTTATCCTCGATATATTGGTCAATGAACAATTCTCCAAACTTAAAAGTGATAGCTTAAATCTTGTCTTGGGAAAGTGAGAGATCACAGAGATGAACTTAGGCGGTCGAGATTCACACAGCCCTATTACGTTCATCTGATGCAACACCCTGCATATTCCACTGCCTTTGTAATATCCGTAGAATATATGTCATGAATTCGAGTAAGCAAAATCAGAAATGCGTACATTTTGTCATCTATTTGGTTCTGTAGTAACAGAAGTTCCTTAGGCCATGTTTAGGAACCCCCCTACACTGTGTTCAAGAAGAGAATCTTCACTAGCAGAACTGACTACCGTTTCTTATTTTTCTCACTGGGTGCTTATAGAACGTTGTCACTCAACAAAAACAGCAAGATGTTATACTTAGCTGCAATTAAACAAAGAAATAAAGGAGTTCATTGCTTTTATCACAGAAAGAAAAATAGAAATTACTTCGGGGAATTTGAGAGAGATGAAAGCTGGGGGATCAAACTCAGATTTATCAGCCATAGACAAATTTAAGAGCTTTCAACAAAAGAGAGTTCAAAATGGATTGTCAAATTAGGAAATAGAATAGAATAATGTTGTACAAAGCACCGGTCTATATTGCATTACGTAATACGTAAAATTAAAGATAAAATTATGTTATTTATTTAATTGTACCTTTCATTTAATGATATATAGTGACACCTAAATATGTATTGTAAGACCAATGGTACCAAGGGCATAAATTAAATATGATTTCGGCCTCCCAGCCCAGTTTGTATAACTATTTGTCTGTTAGTTTTGTCTAAGTTCAAATAAGGGCAGCCAGCCCATACAAACCTGGTCTGTATTTATTCGTAGCTAGAAATTTTTCATCATGTTCGATATAGCCTGATAGCCATTGACTAACACTATCGAATAATTTGAGCCACAATTTCAGTTGAAATTAAAATTTGCATTCACCACTGTTAGAAAGAATCCATTAAAAATATAAAATTTGTTCAAAATTGTACGGAACTGAATATTGTAATATCCCTCAAAAGTTGCTCAACGTAAAGAATCAGAATGGTTCTGTTCTTCAACCATCACAAATTCCATCTGGTTCACGACATATTTCACAAATACAAAGCATTAAAATAAATGTCTCAGTTCTAGTGGTAAATAAAGCATTTCTTCACATTCTGTCTTCTCTCTGTCGCGGGGCACAAGTTATGATTTCGTCAACCCTTAAAATCATTTCAGCAGC
Source organism: Fraxinus excelsior (assembly GCA_019097785.1). Taxonomy (NCBI): domain Eukaryota; kingdom Viridiplantae; phylum Streptophyta; class Magnoliopsida; order Lamiales; family Oleaceae; genus Fraxinus; species Fraxinus excelsior. The sequence goes on along the minus strand of CM032634.1, from coordinate 4,069,298 downwards.
TTCAGTTGCTGAGAGCAATACAGCCTGCTTGACTTTGAATGACTCAGATATTCCGAGCTCTGCCATATTGCCAACCTACACAAGACAGCAACTGTCATGACCGTAGTGGAAATTACAAGCGAGAATAGTGAGGCTGTTAAACATGGGAAGCAAAAGCCATATGTAATTCTATTGTACAAACTTGGAAATTATCCATGAACAAGAATAGTGGAACACGTTCCTGCAAAAATTATATCAGTACATGATGGTCATTGTTAAGGATGGTCGTGAACAGGTTACTAGGCAATTCCCAAAAAGTTGTGAATGGGCTTCCCAGAATGGAGTTGGAGAATAGATGGAGATGGAATTATAAAGAGTAATGTACATTACGTTGCTCACAGTTAACTTGTGTTTCCAAGATAGTAAAGTATCTTAAACAAGCAACACCTTATTCACATATGGACAGAGCAACCACATTATACAGGTATACAGGATTACTAAACTTGTTGCAAGTATCCTGAACAGAAACTCAGGAAAAGCAACCAATAGAAATAGCAGGCAGAAAAAGTGAATTTATACAATTCAACAGCGCACTCACCGATCCAGAGATGACATCAATCCCGGAAGAGCTTTCCTCTTTTTGGTGTTCTGCACGAAGTTGAGCAATCATCTCAGCACTGTCCAAACCAGCATTGTCAGCGATGGTAGTTGGAATGGCCACAAGTGCACGCGAGAAAGCTTCAATGGCATGAGATCTTTTGCCGGGAGTCCTCCTGGCCAATTCATCAACTGCCTTTGCCATCACCATCTCAGGCCATCCACCTCCAAGCAATACCCTGCTGTCATTTACAGTTTGAGATAGCACACACAAGGCATCATGCAGAGATCTTTCCGCTTCATCCAACATATGAGGGCTGCCAATGGAACATAGAGGGCATCAGTATGGGTATCATAGATATCCATGACCTCTTCCAAGAGGCAAAACTAAAGAGAGCTGCAAACTCTAACTAATAATACAGAAGTAACAAACTATAAAAAGGCTGGACACAATTTATTGAGTCACTCAATTGACCAAACAATACCATGCAAATGTGTAATTACAGTCACAGAATGAATGTACACAATGCATTCAACGATGAAAAGAGATAGGGTAACACCCAATTGAAAACATCAGTTAATTCCACATACCAGTATTAAAATATGAGCAGTGCTACTTGTCATCATGATGATGGATTCATGTTTAGATGGCATTGAACAATAGGTCCAATAACATGGGTTCTATGTCCTTGCATTTTGTTGGACCTCTCATTTAATATCGCTGTACTGGATCACATGATGATCCATCATCGAGATGACAAATAGCATTAAAAATATTGATTACTGGACTGCTTGCCAGGGTTCTATGTCCTTGCATTTTGTTGGACCTCTCATTTAATATCGCTGTACTGGATCACATGATGATCCATCATCGAGATGACAAATAGCATTAAAAATATTGATTACTGGACTGCTTGCCATTAAGCATGCACCTAAAAGTAGCGTTCTAAAAAGCTTGAATAGGCAACGCATAAGCGCAAAGCTTCGCTAGCCACGCTTTATGGTTTTAGAACACTACTTAAAAGCAAATGGAAATATAACCTTCTATAACATAGTCATACTTCACATGACGCCGACTAACAAAACGTGGTAATGTCGATTTGATCTAGTACAACAGAAAAGTGAGCACCCTGTACCATAAATTTAAATTGTTAAAAGTCCATGATTGTGAACAAGAATCAGAATAACTATCAAATAAAGGAAGAAAAGTGAATCAGTTCCAATAGAAAGTCAAAAAACAATTTGTTTTACTTTATTCAAGAAGTGACTTTATTTTTATCCTTTGAACATCTAATTCAAGAAAGGACTATGCTACATTGTAACAATATCATGATCAACGTCATAGTTGTATCCAAAAATCATTTCCTATAATCATGACAACTGCAGTCAGAAAAGAGAATGGATTCAAATAGTTAGGGGGTGTTTGGTGAGGATTAAAATTAGATTTTTAGTAAATTGTGATAGAAGTTTTTGAAATATGTGGTTGAAAAGCTGTGGGAGTCATGAAAGATGTGGTTAATATTGATTGTTTGACTTTGACTTTGATTTTAATCCATACCAAACAGGGCCTTAGTATCAAGAAAATTACCTTGCCCCTCTCAAGACAATAGTACATGCCTGACCCATTTCAACACCAGAAAAGTGGATCAGCTTGTCCTCCCCAATCATAATTTCCTCAATGAGCCTGCAGTGTCCAAGCTTAACTGACTCTGGATTATCAAAAGTAGATGCAATCTCACCACCAGTAACAAGAGCCAGCCTCTCAATACCATCAAAATCAGCATGCTCTATTGCAAGTACTCCAGCATCAGCAAATAATTCTTCAGGGAAATTGTAAATCAACTGTCGATTAACAAAACAATTTATCCCGTGGTTAATAATCTTTTGCACCTTCTCCCTCATCTTTTCTTTTTCAGCCCCTTCAATCTCAGCAACCTTAGCCATTGAATCAACACGAACCCGTGCCCCATAAATCTTCACTTTATCTGTATCCATAGCAGTATTTGCCACCAAGATCTTTGCATTTTCAATCCGTTTTGGTTGGCCAACACCAATTTTCTTGTCTAAAATAAATCTGAATGAAAAGAAAATACCAATTGAAAAATCAATTGCACGGGCAAAATGATGGCTAATCACAACAAATTCAAGAAAGGTTGATAAAACCTTGTTAGAGAATCGGGATTCAGAAGGAAAAGAACAATAAGAGAAATAGGTTAAATACAACTGTGATCTTTAAGAATTCGATAAAAGGCCTTTTTTGGGAAAATGGGTTTATCTCATTCTGAATTAGATCAAAGACCACAAGCAATTCAAGTTTATTTTAAGGTCAAGTACAAATGCTATTGCAAAGAGCAATATACTTAAAACAATTTCCTGGCCTAATAACACTATCAAGAAATATCTTACAGTTGAACCCAGAATTTCGAGCGTGATTCCAGTTAACGTCACCCATAATCACTGCATATCAATAGATGCACAGACACACACACACTAGAGCAAACATTTTATTGTTGCCAATATTTTCTTCAAGGATTGCATCAAAACCTATAATTTTGAAGCTCAAACCAACAGCTAAAGAATATTGACACGGCACATCATCAACTCAGTCGGGTCAACTAGTTCTCTCTTCATCGTGTATAGAATAAGTTTCAGATTTCTTTTGACTCAAAAAAATCACAATTAATTAATCTTAATCGTGTTGTCATTGTGCATTTGCAAGGAAGAAGCAACCAATACACAAAGGATCTACCTAGAATAAATTAATTAATTTTATCAACTAAAGGCATTTCCTCCCCCTTTCTCATTCCTTAAATAACGTAGTCTTGAAGCTTTCAGAAAGATAATTCACACAAGAAAACAGGGTACACATGGGTAGAATAGCATAAAGATGGTAAAATGAAATCACTTATGTTAGATCGAAAAAGTCCAGAAGGCATACCCCTCATCTAGAAATGAATCTTTTAGTGAACCTCCTGGTTTCTTAATAATCTGAATGGACTCCAGATTTGTGCTTCCCTGTAATTTCCGACCAACAATTGACAGAAGTAAATCATCCCCTTCAATATGCATTTATAATTTTTTAGAACACATATTGACATACACATATGTTTCCTTAACCAAAAATAACCATTTAGACTTTTCCATTAAGTATGCATAACTTCACGAATAAATTAAATTACAAGAATATATTTTATTTAACAAGCCTATACATACATATATTGCATTACATATATAAGCTAATCATTAGAAAGGTAAAAATTCCTAATTTTTTTCCTAATTTTCCTTTTATTTCCTTCCTTCCTTAAAGAGTCAAAAAAGCATCTTTTCTTTCACATAAAACTATGATCCGGATACTGTTTACAACACTAGAAAACTAGTATTTTCAGAATTCACAGTTTGGTCCACAACTATGGTCAGATTTACAGTTCGGTTCCTGAACTTTCAACAGATGCTCAAAGCACTTTGTTTGCATAATGATGTGATGCAATGGTATGCATTTGATCAGAACAAATTTTGAACTCCCAGCATTCATCAGTAAATGCAGCTATAATCTTTCCATCAGTTTCAGAAGTTGCCAACCATTTTTAATAGCTAAATTACTATCATCAGGAGACAAGAATAGACAAGTATGACAAAATTGCCTAATTAGCAAACTCGAGGCATCAAATTCACAAGTAACTAAGAGCAAATGACTCCACCTTTAGCCTCATAACTGCATCGACAGCTAGTGTTGCAAAATGTTCTTTGTCCTGAGAGAGAATTTTGGAACTCAAAGTGGTCATTGCTATCTTTAACAAGTCTTCTTTGAATTTCTCTGCAAGATCACCATGTGCATTAGACATGTCAATCCCATCATATCAGAATTCAACCCGAGAAACAGGTGGACAAAATCATAAATTCAAGTTAAATCCATAGTTGATAAAACGTATTGCCTTTTTCATTTTAGACAAATTATTTGCTTGGAATAGTGGATCATTTTCTATCTTTACAAATGCGATAAAATTTGGTTTTATCTGCTCGTGATTTCCACATGAAGCCAGTTAGCAAATATAAAGGGCGATAGCATAACATCAAGAAACGAAAACTTCTGCATAGGCTAAATGGAGAATTTTTTCTTACAAGTGTACAAGCATACGGAATAAGACTTTTGTGAATAAAAAACAAATATATGATTATGAAACGGGTTAAGTTATATAAACGAACAACAGGCGATCAGAATTGATGAATATCGCGATCAGGGGATATTTACCCCTGATACATCTATCAGGGGTAAATATCGCGATACATCTATCAGGGGTAAATATCAACTTTAAAAGTGAGAATGAGAAGTAGATGCTAATTACCAGCATCCTGTTTATTATCCACAACCTTTTCCAGCAATGCATTCCTAGCAGCTTCAGCTGCCATACGATATCCTGAAAATGTTGTGTATATACTATATAGTAACTATTTTAAAAATTTATCCAATCAAATATACCTTCCATAGGATCTAAGAATGACAGGACATCATATTTATATCACATAAATAAAAATACCAACAGCTAACATAGAATCAACTATCCCTAATGTTGTGCAGAGAAATTTTTCATCGACTTCAAGAAACTGACTAATTCCATAATTGCAAAAGTAGAAAGGTGATCAATGAGATGGATACAAAACAATCTGAAAGGGGACAAGGGCAATGAAACTGTAATTATCATAACAAAATTAAACTTTTGCTGGTTCATCTTTCATATTGCCGCAGTTTATAGAACCTGAAGTGCCTGCCACCACTATGAAAATAGTACACACGAAATAATGAATAAGAACAGTAAAATCATAAATAAGATCATTATAAAACGTAGAACTTACCTGCAATAATTGTCATCGGATGAATCTTAGTATTTACCAGGTTCTCCGCCTCCCTCAAAAGCTCCCCAGCTAAGACAACAACTGAAGTAGTTCCATCGCCGACTTCATCATCTTGGACTTTTGAGATGTCTGACAATAGGATTAAGGCTTGCTAATGCATTAGCTATACAGACTGTTTCTATAGTTTTAGCTTCTGGAAAAATTTGATTTTAAGAAGAAATTAAGAATCAAATCAGCTTGCCATGTTCATTTTTCGTACACGAGTAATTTTCGACTGCAGATACTTGAATAGTTGAAAAATAACACTTGAACCCCAACTTTTTTAGGATCATGACTTATATCGTGTAAGATCTGTAACATTCAACAGCTCAAGCTTCACATCCACCATTACACATAGCTATAGAAGGAAGTTTTTTCAAGGTAAAAATTATATTCCCTCAATTGTGAAGCAAAGAAACACAACAATAACTTAACATCAAGGATACCCACAAGGACTTTGGCAGCAGGGTTGTCAATATGGAGAGACTTTAGGATGGTGGCACCATCATTCGTAACTGTAACAGTGTGCCCTCTGCCAGTTGATTGTAAAATTTTATCCTACGAAGGGAAGTTACACAATGAGTAAACAAAGAAAAATGTCAACAATCTATAAACATAATCAGAAGAACAAGCTTTTCTACCATCCCCTTAGGCCCCAAGGTTGTCTTCACCAAGTCAGCAATTGCCATTGCTCCAATAAAGGAGGCCTTATATTAAAACCCACAAAAAACAATTGTCAGTTCAGAAACAAGCCAGTCCACCGCGATTCATATATAATTTTTCTACTAATAAATGTGCCATTAACAAAATGTTTCAAAATCATTTATTTAATTATATTATACAACTCACCATTCTGGCTCGCTCGCCCTTTTCTTCGGTGGCTTCATTTTTAAAAAGTCTTTCTACCTGCACAATCAAATCACATTATTAACGCCAAGTATACAGAAAATAAATATCCAACCACTCAAAGTGAAGTAAGCATCTACATACCGCCATGGGAACAGAAGTTGAAAAATGAATATAGAATCCAAATATCCGTTAATCACTTTCTGGAATCCAAATGTTCATCAATGATTAAAGATATATAAGTCGAAATACAAATATTTTAAAAAATCGAAGAAGCCCTAACCAGTGTTTAACGTAAACAAAAAATTTCAGTGCTAAAACCAAGAGGATCTAATGAACATAATTGAAAGAAAAAAAAAAAAAAAACTTCGTTGCAGAGTACCTAAGCGGGAAACTTCCAGTAGACAGTGGAGTTTTGCTGTTTCGGAGTGTTCAGAGCACAGTTAAACCCTAGCCGGTCCAGTCATTAACTCGGTCATAACTCTGTAAGACGGTTCACACGTTCAGTAGGCGGGTCATTATTGTAAAACAAAACATTTTCATATTAAAAGAATAAAAAAATTGATATAGAGCCTTTTTGTTTCTCATTTTATTTAAAGAATGCATTTTAAAGTAGTAGATTAATAAAAAAATGTGTGATTAAAAAATTTGGGTTTACGTGTAATTTTTTTTTATTGAAAAATGTGTGATTAAAAAGAAAAGAAAAAAATATATTTTGAAAATAATGTGGATCAAACAAGATCATAAATTATAATCACAAAAAGAAGGGAAAAATTCATATTTAAGGTGTTTTCTTTACCTCAATTCAAAAATAAGGTAAATAGTTTGAAAATTCAAAAATCAGGTATAAATTTAATTAATTAAAAATATTTATTAAATAATGATAATAAAGTCACAGTTTGTGATTAATGGTCACAGATTCATAATTATAAGTTACAGATTTATTTAATGGTCACATATCGTCAATTTTGATTATTTGAGGTCACAGATCAAAAAAACTATACGCCACATATTATTTTGAGGTCACAGATCTTTAAATTAGTTGGTCACAGATTATTTTCCAGTCACGTATTATTACATTTTTAGGTCACAGTTGAGTAATTGGTCACAGATATTACCAAACATTTGGTCACAGATAACCAAACATTTGGTCACAGATAACTAAACATTTGGTCACAGACTACCACCGCTATCACTATGGCCGCTGCCACCACCACCACCACCACCACCGCACATAGCACCATACCCAACTGCCGCCGCCACCACCGCCAAAGAAACACACCACCGTCGCCAAAAACGCACCACCGCCGGAAACGACTCCATGACAACACCACAAGACCACCACCACTAGACTGCCAACACCACCACCACCAGTCGCCACCTAATGGACCACTAATATTTCCCCAAATCTCCATCAGAGCCGCCTAATGGACCCACCACCACCGCATCCCTCCGCCACCCGACCTCACCTCATTCACATCTGCCCCTACCTTCCACCACACAGATCTGCCACACAAAAAACACCCATCACCGCCGGCGCTGCCGGCTGCTACATGAAAAGCAAAAGTAGAATGCTTAAAGCATATACTTGGAAGATTCTCTCTACATTAATTCCAACCCATTTCATGGACCCTTTAAAATCGTTAATTATTCTTCAATTCCAAACCCTTTTCTTTGAGGACGTCCGCATTCTCCATCTGGCCTGCCATTCTGTGGCCAAGTTTCGAGTAACAGTGGTAAATATGAAGAGAGAGAAGGATAATTCACTCCTCCGTGGAATTGTCAAACGGGCTGGGCTGCCTCGGGTTTGGCTTGCCGGCAGCAGCCGACCGCTGCTTGCAGCGGCGGTCGCTGCTGCTCGCGACCGCCACTGCGAGCAGCGGCAACTGCTGCCGGCAGAAAGGAGGGGGGAGGGGAAGAAGGGGGCGGTGAGGAAGATAGGGGAGGGGGGGAAGAGAGAGAGAGAAGATGGTGAAATGTGAAAAATTAGGGTTAGAATTTTATATATTACCTGATTTTTGAAAAATAAAGTTTGGTCCCTGATTTTTGTAATTATGCCCAAAAAGAATAAGGTGTGGTTGATAAGAAAGATTGAGAAAAATGAATTTTAATTTTATGGGACCAAACAATTGCTAAGAGTAGATTTTTATATAAAATCTCATTTATATATTAGAATATTTTAGATTCTCATATTTTCTCTTTTTAAAGAATAAAGCTAAAATTCATATAAGTGATTCATATTCCTAATAATGATGGGTAGAATTGATCACTGGCCCTTAGTGAGTAGGATTGAGAATCTTAGTTATGGTTCTTTGAAATTATGATTAATTCAGAGAATCATAACTAAGGTTTTCTTATCACGTTAGATATGAGAAATTTTATATTGTCTACCAAGTGTAGAAAATTGAGATTGAGTTAAGTTATATCCAAATGGCAAGACCGAGTTTTTCTACAACCAGATGGAAGATATCAAAGAACCTCAAAATTCCTCGAGAAATTTGAATATGTATCCGTAATGCACTTTCTACTTTTAAGAATTTGTTAAGTCGATGGATGGGAACTCCAGTCTCTCTAAAATGTAGGATCAATGAGATGAGCTTGCATGCTGTATTTTCCGGTCTTGTAGAGAAGCGTTGAAGTATTCGGGATGGTGGAGGGAGATCTAGAAGGAGAGGAACATGAATTTGCACGAGGAGCTGCTCCACGTAGCTGATTTCACCGTCAAAGGGCTCAGTTCTCGTCCTCTAAATTCATCTAGGCACAACACTGCCTTGACTTAATTTCAAATTGTCACCAAAATTCCAGCAAATTTTCAAATTAGTAAAAGTTATTTTCCAAACAAATTAGTCATTAAAATTATCACATGCTTCCAAAAATTGATTAGTGGTGAAGAATAACCCATAGACTAAAGAGGGCTTATTTAATGTAAATTTTTGTTATATTTCATGAAAATAAAAGGTTTTGAGTTTGTTTTATATGCACTTTTAGAATCTAAGGACCCATTTGATAACCCTTATTTTACATGGAAGTAGGAAATTTTTTTCATTTTCTAGTTTTTGGCTTGTTTGATTGTACAAATTTTCCATGGAAGATTTTTTCTCTCTTAGTGGCACACATGCACATTTTTCATGAAATTATTTTCCCACCTTTTAGGTAGATTTTCATTTTCCACCTTCTTTTATTTATTTTTTTGGCAATTGGGAAAAATTCTAAATACAAGGGTAAAAAAATTTATCACTTTCATTGACAATTTCTATGAAAAACAAAGTCAAACGAATAGTATTCAATATGATATTTTGTAAAAAAAAAATTCAATTGAAACAAATTTTAAACCCAATAGTAAAAGAAATTATCACTTTAATGGACAATTTCCATTAAAAAAAAAAAAAAAGTCAAACGAACACCAAATTTTCAACATTTTTCAGGCAAAAAATTATATCAATCAAATACAATTAATTACAATTCACATTAAATCAATTTCTAGACAATTCAATTCCCTAAAATTCATTTTCTTTCCACATTTGCAATCAAACGGATCCTAATATAAAGTTCTATTATATTCAACATGGAAAATATTATATTTTCAGCCTCAGCACAACTTTGTACGGCAGCGTTTTAAAAAATGATGATTCATTTCTTATAACCTCCAAACTCAATCAAGCAAAACTCAGTATATTTTCCATGCGTCCTGAAGGCATCATAACATTAACTAACGTAATGACCGAAAGGGATTTTTTAGTGACTAATATGTTAAAAAAGAACATCTAACCTGTAAAATTTGGGGACCTCATCCTCAAAGTTTGATCTTGCCGTGCAACTGGATTTTTATCTTTTACACTCGTAAACTTCGTCTAACACCAGCTATGATCGTTATAGCTTGAAGCTTAACATTACTACCTAACAATGATTTACGCTTTCTAAAATATTGCTTTATAGAAGTTCCGTTCATTTTGTTATGATGTCCCTAGTTAGGCAAGAATCAACAAATTCTTGACATGAGAAAACAACCCACAGATAAATATGAAAAGTATTGCCTTTCAACAAGATCATAGCAAGATTATCAACATAAAGCGCATTAAAGAACCCAATTTGCGTAGGCTCGTCTGCAGGCAAGAGGAAACTTAACAGCAAACAAATGAACCTCGTAAGTTTAAAATGTACTACTAAGATCTTATCAATAGTTCAATTGAATTCTCTTACACATGAACCATGATCTGTGTCAATTCATGGATCCACAACTGCAAAGCGTACTCTCAAAGGGAAACAACACATTCAAGAAGAAAAAATCACAACGTACCCCCAGGAATTTTGCACTCATATATAATTACGATTCGTCTTGTCATTGTCATCTAGTAACTTTAATAAACCATACCCTGCTATTTTTCACAGCGTCGTCCTTCTGTAGATGAAATAGCAGATGAAAACTGTGCCAACCGTGCATAGAGGGGGTAGATACCAGTAACTCAACTACTCAACGAAAAAAGTATGTTCATATCACATGTAAAAGAACAGAATCATTTTCCTATGATTCTGTTTCATCTCGAAGTCTTTGGGAAATGTCAAGACTGAGCATCTGCATGAACTCCTGCAAGTCACCAAAAAGAAAAAGACGCATAAATGCAAATATCCCTTCACTGCAGAAATGGTGAAAGCCATAATTCTTACATGTGAAAGCCTGCCTTCACTGCACAATTCATTTACAAGATCAGCGCTGCCACGACCATATTGATGCACTGCACTTTCAACCATAGAGCGGAAAATCTCTCCAGCTGAATTTTGGTTTTCAAGCCTCTGAACCACTCGTTGAAGTTCGATCTGTTCGTGAGATTCAAAAGAGAACTTTATTGATCAAAAGTACTGTGGTGTGACTACAGTAAGTACAGACATGTTACACTTAGCTTCAGAAACTAAACCATAATTTTAAAAAAAAAAAAAACGTAAAATTGCACAAATTACTTCACATGTTAGGAAACCAAATTAAGCTTAGCCCAGTATCTTCTTTCAGAACACTTTTTTTTTTTTTAATTATTTGAACAGTTATCTGACCAACATTTTCCGTGAAAGAAACAACGCAACATTTTCTGTGAAACACTTCATCTAACCAACATTTTCTGTGAGAGTAATAACTATGCAATTTATAACGCTAAAAGATTAAAATGCTAAGACAAAGTCCAGAATAGCTTTAAAATTTCATTAACATAGGATGGCACAGCAAATGGTTAATATTAGCATTTAGCACTTGATTGAGTTCCAAGAGCTTGTTTGGCTAAGCATAAAAAGTTTACTTATGATACTTGTAAATATAAACCAACTTCTAAACTAAATAACATTTAATGGTCAGAGTTGGAAATGGTAAATGGGCTTATTTTGACAACAAGGTTAAAGTCACTCAATCAGAGATTAATTTTTTCGAAGAAGAAAAAGAAAAAAAGGTAATATATTCAAAAACATATTTCTGTAAACAAAATGATAACGGTAACTTTACTCTTTCTTCCTGAGCTTAGTTAAACATGCTCCAATAATGCAAGTACTAGCATCTTTTACTTGTGTGCATGTGTTCATCTTTCTTTCATACATATACTTCATCTGGTTTAAGGCACAAACCTGAGAGTCCTCTTCAGTTGGTGCTATCTCTCCCCTAAACCTACTATTATACATCCCAGCAGGATTTGGTTGGGGTTCAGGGGAACCACCCCCGAGAGCCTGAGAAACAATAGGCATCATTTGTTGCATCATTGCTGACAGATCAAAGCCACCACCTTGGCCTCTATTCAAACCTGAAAACATGCTTCCAAGATCGTTGCTGTCTATCTGTTGAGCAAGTTGATTGACAGTACTCCTCATTGCTGGATTCTGAGTAAATTGTTGCATCATATTTCTCAACATATCCGGGGAACCAACCCCAGTTTGCTGTGAAACTCCAGCCAGTAGACCATCTAAAGCGGGACTTTGGAGGATTTGAGACATTGAGCTTGCTACATCAACCTGACCATTAGCATTTGGTCCTGCTGTCGGCACACTCGACACTACTTCCCTGGGAGGTTGAGGTGATTGCTCCAAGGGAGCATTATTTGCATTTCCCCTCGTTGAGAATGATGCAAGAGATTGCAAAACCTGCTGTCCAAATGTTCTAGATTGTTCGCTCTGATTACTAGCAGTTGCACCACCACTGCTCTTGCTTTTTGCTCTTTGTAGCCCGCTTCGCCTCTATCACATTTTTACACATAGTGACTAAAACGAACAGAAAGCACAAGAAAGCGAAGAGACACAAATTTGAAACCAAAATGATTTTGTAGAATATGAATAAACGTAATGTTTGCGCGAGAAACTGTAAGATTAAACTGATTCAGAACCAAAGTCAGTGTAAAACCCAAGCGAATTAGGAGGGTACAACAATTTTTCAAGAAGCATATAGGAATGAGAAAACATTATCTAACATAACAGTGCAATACAATGAAAACAAAGCTAATTTTACAGGAATCCTTAGCATTAAATATGGCTTTTAAAATGGCACACCCCTATTTTTTTATCTGAGTCCAAACATTATCCAAATACATATTGACATTAAAAACAAAAGCAAAATCCTACCTTTGGACGCAGGCCTGCAAAACCCAGTCCAATAGGCACACCTGTAGGACCAACAGAAATATCTTTACCCTCATTAGATCTTGTAGATTCCTCAACAGCAAGGTCTGATTTACTTGACCGGTTTTGAGAGCCTCCCCCGAAACTAGTGGAAGGTTCACTCTTCGAGTTCACAACACCTCCCATCTCATCATTACATGGTTGGTGGCTGAGTGTCTAGCAGTTAAAAGTTATTTAGTACAACTGTTGGTAATAACAAAATTCAGATCACTTCAATTTTGCACATTATGTACCTTCAGATTGCCTACCATGGAAGGACCAGATAAAGCCTGACTGGTCTCCCCAACTCCATTGCTGGATGTGTTCATTTGTTGACTGCTTGTATCATCATTTCCAGCACCAGAACCAGCAGATTGTTCTTGATCAGTAGAATTTTCTGATTGGCCTTCAAGAGATATAAAAGCACTTCAATAAAGCACATACATTATTGCAATTTTATAATAAATAGCAACATCACAAACCTGATGGGCCATGGTTTTCATTGCCTGCGTCAGCAGCAAAACGTCTAAGCTCAGAATTAATTTCAGATATTACATTGGAAAAAGAATCAGAATCAAGAGCCTGTGAAACACCACCACCAACAGCACCAGAAACTGAAACAGCAGTGGACCCCGATGGGAAAGCAGTTGCAGTAACATTTCTTCCTGACAAAACCTGTGGTTGACCAGATTCACCAGTAGTAGTCCCGTTAACATGTTCTCCTTGCATTCCTTCTCCATTAGGTGCCCTGCTACGCAGGTTAGAAACCATAGGTGCCAGTGATGCCCCTGGTTACAAAGGTATTCCAACAAGTCAAACGAGAACGATGTAACTTATATCTGAACCGAAAACAACTTATGCATTCTTATAATCCACGTACCAGCATGAATATGTATATTTACATTCCTCGGTACATTGCCAATCCCAACTGGACCTGGAGCCACATGATTAGATGGCAAGCCAGCTGGACCACCAAAAAGGGAGCTGGTTTGGAGAGGGAAAGGCTGCAAATGAGCACATGGAAAGCCAAATTATGATTAGAACCATCACAGCCAATACAAAGTAGTACTCCGTTTCATAATATTCAGTATCTTAAATTTCATGTGATGACTCGGTAATTACAATATCTTAAAATGCATCTCATTAATTTTCAAGTACATTTCTTAAAACAAAGTAGATTTTGATTGATTATTCTTTTAATAAAAAAGATTGATTGATTATACTTAAAAATGGTCAAGGTAACTCAAAAAAACATCCATGGCTAGTAAAAGATAGGAAAAAATGAACCAGTCACATCACAGTAGGATCAAGGGAATTGAGCAGAATACAAACACATGGACAATAATCTAAATGCCGACGGTAAGTAATTTCGGTCTACAAAGAATTCAAGACCCATAAGTTAAACCTCATCACAAAAAATGGCTGGTAGAATTAAAACAATTTCAAACTGACGTGCAAAATCATATAAAAGATATTTTAAAAATTTCCTGGGCTCAGACGAATCCAATTTCTTTAGCGTAGCTCAAATATAGAAAGTCAGGCATTGTTGCATATTTAGCACATGATTTGAACTAAAGTACAACACTTTCAACACTCTTTCAAACAACCAGGACCTGAATTTATTACAAACCTGAACCATTATAGGATTAGGCCCTGACGGAGATATATAAACAGCAGGCCCAGCATTCAGAAAATATTCAGCCTGCATGAGCATCCCAAGATTGTTAATAACTTGAATCAGAAAATGGGAGCACATTGAGAGAGAGAGAATGAACATACAGGAGACTGTCCCATCTGAAGAGTCAATATTGTCCTCCCCAGCTCCAAAAAGAGAGCACCCAAATGTTGCATTGCAATACCTAATTGCACTGATTCTGACTGAATTTGTCCCCTTACTGTTGTATCAGTTGAACCTCCCTCTTGGTCTAAACGACCTGCAATGCGCTACAAAAGTTTCAGCAGATTATGAACACATCAGAAATAAGGTGGAAATACGAGAAAAACAATTATTTAGTTAACTGAAGACGTTGACTAATCTACAATTATGTGCAACAGAATTACAATACAAGTTAGATGCCAGCATCATTTTTTTTATTGCTTCTTTGGCACAAGTCTGGTTCTGCTTTCCAAGCCAAGAAAAATTTAGATTACGCTTTTGTTTTACAATGATATCAATTCTTGGATTTTGTGACACTAAATAAATGCAATCAGAAAAATAATTTCCAAGCTGAAGAAACCACTACAAAGATTAACATTTGGGCAAGTGATCTCTGAAATCGTGGGTAAAAACAACTTACCTTTTTCTTCTTATGAAGTATCAAGATACAAGGTTTAGCTATGCCATCTCACGAATGATCCAGGATGGTTTTCAAATTGAGATAAAAAATATAACCATGCAGGTATAGAGTAATAAGAAAATAGGTATTACAAACATTGACGTGCCCATCGCCGATTAGGTTAAGTTGGAGTCTAAAAAGTCAATAGACCAGCTTGGAACATGGGAGAACACTCATTACATACATTGTTAAGCATAATTACACATACAAAGAACTTGTTTTAAATGAATTTCCAACACAACACCAACAAAAATGTCGGCATAAATTGCTGTTGTGCATACTCCAAGTTCTGATTTTAACCTTCCCGTATCAAACACAGCATTATATGACTATCTGGACAGATCAGCTAAACAAGTACAGGTTCTATGTAGTTCATGTTCAATAATGCTGACAGAGAGCCACAATCATCTACAAATATATGATTCAACCTTCCAGGGGTATAGTGGAATCCAGGCAAGCAACAGACCTTTACTCCATATTCAGTCAATTATCTGAGTGTAATTTCCTTCTCCATATTAAACAATAATAAACCGCTGTAAAGGAAAACTGCTTCAGTTGCTTCACTCCTGAACGATTCAAAAATTGCCAAACATCCTTTTACATACAATCATATGCAAATTTTAAGAATTCATAAAGGACGTTAGTCCGAAATTAAGAGTTAACAAAGACATCCAGGCATGATGTAATCATTCAGCAGTGTAGGAGTATTGATCATTTTTTTTATTCGAATTCTCATAAACGTGGAGGTCCCTGAATAGCCTAAAGTGAAAAGCTTTAAAATCACTCCCCTTACGAACACCACTTAAGCTGCGATTCTGCATCAGGGACAGAAACCTATGGGAACAACACTTTTCAAGCGCATGGCACAAATGTGTGCATACAGACTACGCATGCAACTCATTCACGACAAAATGACCAGTGCAAGCATACACATCCAGGTGAAAGATAGGACAAAAACTAAAGAACCAGCAAGATCTGAATAAGGTGCTTACAGATAACGCCGAGATGGTAGGGCCACTAAGAAGATGTTGGGCATGTCGTAGGACAGTGCTCAGTGCATCAGGTGTCGGAACACCATGAGAATTTGAAGGCAATTCACCCGTAGATGGATCGCTGCTAACATTAGGTGACTGGTCTGGCTGATACCCTAGATTCACAGATGGAGTAGCCTAGTTCAGAGATTCTTTACAACAAAACCAAATAAAGAAAAAGTGGGAAAGTGTTACCATTTTGGGTGAATGCCTGTTCCATCCGGTTCATAAACTCAGTAAGTGTGTTCAATGAATTGGGAATTGGCTGATTACAAGGAGAAAATAATAAATTAGGATATAACCAGATGTGTAAGTTAAAAAACACAGATACAAAGTGGAGAAAATTCTACCATATTGAGTGAGGGAATAGCAATTGCTGTTCCTAGGGGAATTTGCATTGCATGAGGTGCAAATTGACCAGGTACTGCCTGCATGGGGGCAGATTGATTTCCAGCCTGACTCTGACTACCAGCATTAACCTGTGACCCTTCTGTCCCATTTCCATGGGATGCCTGAAGATGAGGGTAGGACATTCAGTAAGCACGTTAAGTGACCAAAAGATAATAAATGAGAGATAACAACATAATATGAGAAACAGATGGGGTCAAAAATCTGTTGCGTGTGACCATTAGACCAACAACACCATCCGCATTACAATCACGACATTTTTAAGAGCAGCAAGCAAAATCAACGCCAAATGTCAACATAGATACAACTTAAAAAGTGTAGATATTGCTCCAACTCTGAAAGAAAAGTTCAGTTATATTGCATATTGCTAATATTATTTATTATTTGTATTTAAATTTGAACAAGCTAATATACTTACAAACACAAGTCCTTGGAGGAGGAGATGCATGCAGAACAACAAATTCAATTATGTACTATATAACGTAAATGTAATATATTCAGCTAGAAGCAAAAACCCACGTGCATCATCAAAAAGTGACCAAAGCACACATAGACCTGACTAATGAAGCAGCAATATCAATAACCAATTAAAGAAGCATGATTGGCATAATCTAACAGTTAAAAAAGTAATTGATATTTTCAAGTCAATTTTAGTTTACATGTTAGGGTAATTCAAAATTTTCTTACTAAAGAATTTCTTATTTCAAGAGCAACTCCATTTATAATAGGAAGTCGAGCCAACTAAAATAGCTATGCATGCTACAGACTCTTCCATGTAGCAATATATGGTAAACCGGAATCTCGGATCCTGCCAGTTAAACTGCATCTACTGTCCCACTCGTCAAAAAACATTAAGCATAAATAAATGTGGTATCTGCAGTATCCACTTCAATGTCCTTTATACAAGAAAAATTATATGTGAACACATAAGACTTAGAGGGTGGCCACAGTTGAAAAAAAAAATCTCACCTGCAAGCCTGGTTGTATACCACCTGCCAGGTTGCCAATTCCAATAGAGTTCAACACAGCCCCAATGACCTAAAAAGTGCGCAAAACACTAGTGAACATAGTTCTGAATATCGTGCCAGAAAGTAACAAAACCACACAACATACCCGACTCAGATCTGGTACAACGGCTTCCCCAGGCCCCGGTTCTCCAACGTTTAAGGTACCCAGTACTACACTGTGTGTGATTTGTCCAATGCGGTTGCGATGGCCACCAGCAGGATATTCTTGGCCTGTAACCAGCAAAAACAAAATCAAATAAAAAATTCTCGAACCAGATTTGAGAATAACTCTTAAAAAAAAAGTCATGCAACATAAACGAATAATAATAATATATATACTACTACCTCTGTTATCATTACTTGCCATTGCATCTCCAGTACCACTGTCAGGAGAGGGCTGCAGCAGCCTTTCCACTAAATGTAGTGTATCCCCATTTTCCACATCTATTAGGTAGTTAAGTGGAATGAAGCCATGTAGGTAACAGAACATATGTAAGTTTCCATAAACATGTACAAGATAAACACGATAATTTTCTCACATCCGATAACCAAAGGAAACGCCTTATCCACATAAACATGTATATTTTATTGATTTATAATTTTTTTTACTTCCACAAAAGCATTACGGAGAGAATAGCTTTCCAGGTAATACCAAGCTCCAGAAAATGATTACATCAAAAATAAAATTATATGTAAATAGAACAAAAAAACATTTCAATGATTCTCAAGATCAAGGTCACCAACCCTTTCCTCCGTAACATACAAATCCTGAGATACTTTGGTTCCCAAAAATAAAAAATAAAACAGACGAGACCATACATCATCATCCAACTTAGACACTGAGTGCTGCCTGCAAGTATATATGTGGATATTTCTTAGGTATTCTTGGTCTGCATTGCATAGTAGGTTCATTAAATCACGCTTTAGTTTTGATATAATGCCATTTCTAGAATTTTTTATTTACCATTTATATATTCATGGTTTTGCCAAAATGGAATGAAAATATTTCTTGGAAGATCAAATTCCCCAAATGTATCTTAAAAACAGCGTTATATGGAAAAATGGAAAATTTGTAGAAATTCTAAAAGGTAAAGAACAATGGAACTAAATGAAGACAGAAACGATTTCTTTCTTAATCGCCACTGGTCAATATTTTACTTTATACTACAAGAGCAAAAAGAAAAACAGATCAGTGGCATCATAGTTGGTAGGATACTATATTCAGAAAGAGGGTGATCATCCTTCAAGACTTTCCCCCTAAAAATGAGACGTTGCTGCCCAATGGGGACACCGATTTGACTAGCAATTTTTTCTTTGAATGCTGATACTGCCATCTGAAATCACGCAAGTCTATCATGTTAGAGAGTGCTGATGCTGCAGCCAATATGTAGTGTACAAGAATTTGTTTCTATCTTTCCCTCTCTTTTTGGAGTGGGTGGGTGATGAAAATGCCCAAGAGGGCAGTATCTATCTTCTAGAGAACTCAATTAGTGAGACATTTGGGCAGATAAAGATTTCAGGCAGACCACTGGCCCCATGCTTCCCCTAATATTTCACACAAACATCCCTAGCCATAAAAATAAGAACTTACATTCTTATCTGCTTGAAAGCTGAAAATACGGGAATCGAGGGTCTTGATATTGAGCTCCACAGTTGATTGAGAACTTCCACCAGAGACATCACTCGAACTTGAACCTTCAAGGGGTTGCTGATCTGCCATGTGACTTCAAGAGCAACCAACTAGATAAAAATAAACACAATCAACAAAGGAAATAAAAGGCCGTTGACACAGTACGAACAGCAAGTAAAAGAGGAGTAACATATGGAATTCCAGGTTCCATTGTACATGACAACATGATGTTAGATTGTATAAATTTACCATAAATTAACATTTCGACCCCCAGGAATTTAGATGCATTGTGAGGAATGTAGATAGGAACAAAAGGAATTCTTAGTAGAATAAAAATAAATATAGATTGATTCAGATTAGCTTAACTCAATTTATTATAGTTTTCTAATTTGATTTAAATTATATTTTATTTCCTTAGTTTCCTACTTATAAGTTAGGTTAAACTCTATATCGAGAAGATCTATGCATTGCAATAGACTTATAGTTAAAATTCGTTATTCAATACTTTCTCCCCATAAAATATCTCTACTCTCCCACTTCTCTCTCTATTTCTCTAAGTCCAATAAATTACTCATTGTGAACATTCATTTACGAGCTTCCTACATCACTCCAATATGGAGTTACTTTAACATTTGTATTTTGAGAAAAGACTATAAGGGTCCGTTTGATAGCAACGAATTCCATGGAAAATGTCACATATGAGGAAAACGAATTCCACTTTGATTGTTTGATTGCAACATTGAAATGGAAACCGAATTCCAAAGTACAACCACTTTAATCTGTATTTTCTTTGTTTTCATGGAAAACAAATTCTTATGGGTTTAGTGGGTTTTTATTTTCCAACTAACATAGAATTGAAATTCATTTCCAGCTTTACCTATCAAACAGACACTAATTGGATTTCATTTTGCATGGAGAAATTATTATTTTGGCACACAAAGAAAAATAGAAGTCCTAAGATATCCAATTTTGGACAAAGGGAGTGATTCTACGTACACAAGAGAGGAGAAGAAAAGAGAAGCGAGTTGTCCGTACTTCCTAAGAGCCATCTCCAATAACCTCTTTATTAATCTCTGTTTCAAAGAGTCAAGCACTTTTTTCTAGGAGTCCAACAAACTCTTTACATGTAAAATTTAAAACAAAGAGTGGATTTGACTCTCCAAACGCAAAGCCCGATCGTCTCTCATATAATACTTCTAGTGCTCTAAGTTATCATTCCACGTTTTTCCACGCACTCGCTCCAAAGAGAGAGAGAGAAAAAAGGAAGTTAGGTTAAAAAGGGAAGGAAAAAATCACAATACACATTTAGCCCTTATTTGGTCTCTATTATTTTCAAAATACATTATTCTCTCTTATTTTTAATAATACATTTTTCAATAAAATAATATTACAAGCAAACCCGAAATTTATCCACATTTTTTAACCACGCATTCTCTATCGAAATACTATTACAAAAATGCATTTTGGACAAAAAAAAAAAATGGGGCTCAAACAAGTCATTAATATACACTGTTGTTGAACTTGTATTAAGAGTTCAATTCGTTATTTTTGAATATTCTTCAAGATGCTCTCCCAAGAGACGTACCTATGGTTATGGCTAGTAGATGTCAACGACCAGATTAAGGCACACTCTACTAAGCTGACTGGTTCTAAATAAGCTGATAGTGTAATGAACAAAATAACATTAACAGGAGTTAAAAAGAAAGATTAAGGTCCGTTTGATGTAGTTTTTTGAGATATTTTTTTGTGAAAACGTGATTTATTGTTGAGCATGTCATTATAAAGTAGGAAAAGTTATAAGCTCCCGTTCAAAAATTAATTTATTAGGAGAACGTGTGGTTGAAAATGAGTTTGGCTCAATGTTGAATCTATGAAGCATGAACATGCTGAAAAGAGATTTTAAATCCATACAACAATGCAATAGCTTCAATTCAATTGCTGCCTCTTTTTTTTAGGGGGCTAGGCATGTATTAAATGTCAATTAATCTGGATGTTTCATTAAGCCCACTGTTTGAGACCAATTTTTGAGTAGATTTTTCAAAAAGTGGTTTTATGGTAAATGCCAGGTTAAAAAAAGGATTTTGAAGAATATGTGGTTAAAAAATAGAAAGAAAAAAATTGGGTTTTATGTGCAAATTATTTTATTAGGAGAATTTGTTGTTGAAAATGAGTTATGAGAAAAATGAAATTTAAAGAATTGGACCTTAAACAGGAGCTTAATATTAAATACCATTAGCAAAATTTGATCAAACTGCTTATATTATGGACAGAAGTCAGTATGCACAAATACAACCAAAACTACAAACAGCGCATTGATATTGAAATTTGCTGAATTTAACAGGCATGAAAAAACAGAAACAAAATTCCAATAAAAACATAAGCTCTCTAGTTATTTTGGACGATTTTAACAAAGCAAAAAAATTTACAAAGGCAACGAGCAACTCTGCAAATACGTCCTCAAATTGAAATGCATTACAAACACAACCAAATTCTAAACCTAAGTACCCGTATCATCATAAAATGAACAAAACTTCATAGAAGATATCCTGATGCAATAAAAAATGTCAAAAGTCTTTCAGGAATGGGGAAAATAGAAGCAACGGAAAACATTACCAAACAAGGAAAAAAATTGGGGAAGATCAAAAGTAGGTGTTGCAGATTTCATGTTTAACAACAGGGGCGCTATTCTTCCAATAGGCAGACAAAAAAATGTAAAACTGCAATAAACAATTTCAGTCAAAAAGCTATTATATCTTTTGATCCATAAGAGCTGAGTAATCCGCCTAGGGTTTACGATGATAAAAAAAGAAATCAAAAGTCCACAAAAATAACCAAAAAAAAAAAGGAATTGAAGGTGAAATAGGATCTGGAAATCGAACCCTGTAGATGCAAAAAATGAATTTGGAGAACTTCTTGTGAGAGCTAAGTTATCTCCGATTTGCACAAAATTGAGGTCAAAAGAAATAATCGAGAAGGGATGAAATGTAAATGAGAGCGTTTTTATATGCTTATGAACGTGATTCCAGAAGGATCTAGACGGCAAATGTCCTGTGTCTCGCTTGCAAGTGTATTTTGAACTAAAGTCGCGTATATGTACAGCGCCTTTAGTTGGGGAAAAGTAGAAGGGAAATTACAAAAAAATATAGGGTGTGTTCGGTAGAAATTAAAATCGGATTAAAATTGAAAAATTAATCGTTATTGTTGACTTTTATTAGACGAGTGAGACTCAATAACGGTTATATTTTCAATTTTAATTGAATTTTAATCAATATCAAACAAGCTCATAGTTTAAACCAATTCAAAAATCAGGTTGAAAGTCTCAAACAAGCTCATAGTTTAAACCAATTCAAAAATCAGGTTGAAAGTCTAATTATTCAAAAATCAGGTATTTTATTTTACATATCAAACCCTAAAATAATTCATTTATCTCAACTCTCTCGCTCTCTCCATCGCCCGCCGCCTCCAACTCTCGCCCCTCCCCCTCCAACTCCAACTCTCTCCCTCGTTTCTCTACATCTGACGCTGCTTTGAATGGAGCAGTATAACGGTAGCATCGCGCGACTCTGCTCCGTTCGATGGGGTGTGTGCAGCCAATGGGTGTATATGTGTGTAGTGAACGGCAGCCAGCGG
Source organism: Fraxinus excelsior (assembly GCA_019097785.1). Classification (NCBI taxonomy): domain Eukaryota; kingdom Viridiplantae; phylum Streptophyta; class Magnoliopsida; order Lamiales; family Oleaceae; genus Fraxinus; species Fraxinus excelsior. Next base: position 4,046,320 of record CM032634.1, on the reverse strand, counting down.
AGTGGAGTTGTGGTGATAGTGTTGCGTCGGGGTGCGGCGGTGGTGTTGATGTTGGTTGTAGTGGTGTTTGACTGCAGATGTGGTGTGTGGTGGGTTCAGATCTAGTTGGTGGTGGTGTTGATAGTTTATGGTTGGATGCTACAGTGGTGGTGGGTGTGTGTGTTGTGGGTGCGGTGGTATTGGCAGCGTGGGTGTGTGGTTTTTGACTAGTCGTTCAGTGTGGTAGGTTGGTAGATTCGGATCTCGTTTGATGGTGGTGCTGATAGTGGTGATGTTGTGTTCTATGGTGTTGTGTTGTTATTGTTGTTGTTGGTGGTGATGGTTGTGGTGGTGGTGGTGGCGGCAGAATGAAGAGTGTTTGTGATTGGTTTCGTGACTAAAAATATAACGAGCGACCTTAAAATTAGGTTATTTGTAACTAAAAATATAACTTGTGTCCAACCATTTTGTTATCTGTAACCTAAAAATTATATAATATGTGACCGTGAAAAAATCTGTAACTATGTGACTTATAAATTTTGATTTGTCACCAACTAATTTTGAAATATGTGACCAATGAGCCTACAAAATTTTGAACTGTGATAGTAAAATAATCGGTGTGACGTATAAACATTATTATTTGTGACTGAAAAATAATATGTAACTATTTAAATTATAAATATGTAATCGTATTGTATAAATTGTCGAAATCAGAGCAATGTCGAAATAAAGCCGCAGCGGAATGATCACCGAAATCGGAATAGCCGACAGAACGATCGCTGAAATAGTCACCGGAAAAATCGTTGAGAAGGGTGGTAGTTGGAATAGTCGCTGGAATAGTTCCCGTAATAGTAGGATGGTGGAGGTGGGGTGAGTTAATTAGATTATATTAGAATTAAATATTTAATAATTAGTTAATAAAATTATTTTTAATTAATAAATAAATACCTGAATTTTGTATTTTGAAACTTGATACCTGAAAATTGAATTGTGTCAAAGTTAACACTTGATTTTTGAATTTTTCCCAGAGTAGAAGTTGAGTTTTCGTATGACTAGGGTCAAAAAAAACTCCTTGAGAATGTTATAGGATGATATTGCATGAGTTACTATTATTAATTATTTTTTGAAATTCAATAGATTTAGCAAAAATAAACTTTTTGAATAATATATATTGAAAAAATTTACGTATAAAATTATTTTATTAAAAAAAATGTAATAAAAAAAAAATTGTAGAAAAATAAATTTTGAAGAAGAAAGCTCAAATATTGGTTTACTATATTTTGTACATAGGAAAATATATTTTTGTTCAGATTTTTTTATAGAAAAATTTACATTTTTCATTATCAGCCTTTACAAAATGTAATAAATCTATTGTTAACTTTTTTGTAATATAATCTATCCTCAACATTTCAATTATGCAACAAAGCTCATCGTTTCCTTCATTTTGATCATTGAATGGTGAATTTGTCACTCTCTTTGAGTAAACAAAATAATAATAATGAAGCAATAATTACAAATGAGTCCTATAGCATTACAAGAAAAATAATAATCAACTAAACACATATTAATAAATGAAAAAATAAATAAATAATTAACAAATTTCATCTACCATGAACCCCAGGCCCACGACATGGACCAAACTACTCATGGAGAACAACAAAAAATCTTATATATCTATAATCTTAACTAATGTTTGGTGGTCTTTTTTTTAAAAAAAATATTATTTTGAATTGTGAATTTTTGAAGAATTCGAGGTTAAAAAATAAGGAAAAATGTGAGTTTTCATGTATTATAATATTTTATTGTATGAATGTGCGGTTGAAAATAAGAATGTATAAATAAGAGTTTTGAAATAATGAGAGACAAATAGGTGCTTAATATATGTCCATAATCTCATCAAAAATAAATTTTGTAATAGTAAACTTTCGGAAAATGTGTGATTAAAAAGTACGAATTTTTTTGAATTTATGTGCAAAATATTTTATTGTGAAAATGTGATTGAAAATAAATTTTTTAAAAAAATGATTTTTGAAGTAACGAAAAACAAACACGTGCTAAAAGAGCATCATTTAGTGGAGGAATTTATCCAATCTATATGTACACCTTGTTTGACAAGAATTTTAGTCGAGTGGTCAAATTTTAATTTTAAATATACACTTTGTGGAATTCATATGTTTCATCAACTTTTCAATCACGTATCATCATTTTTTATCAAAAGATTTGTCACACGGGCCCTTGAACTATTTTAATGGTATTAATTCTCATTTTTTATTTGATTGATTGACAGTACATTTATATATTCCTCTTCTATTAAAAGAGGGAATCATCATTGCACTGTTTATTCAGGACGTATTTTCCTCTTTTGATTTTATCCTCCCTCACAAAACGTTGGGTATTTGAAGAAGAGATAAATGAGAATTTCTCTGGTAAAAAATGTAGGCGGTGGAAAATCATAAGAAACAAAATGCTAGGGGAAAATTTAAATTGAAGAAGAGAAAAAGGAGAATCAAATTATAAAGATTATGTCAAAGATGTAGGCGGAGGAAGGCGGTATTTTCCTTATTAAGACTTAAGAGGTAGTAATTGTATTTTTCTTATTCATTGCATTTATATATATAAAAAAAAAACTCTCTCTTCTTCACCAATAACAGACAATAAACAAAAAGTTTGGGAAAAATAGAAGAATTATTCGATTTTCTCTCGCTCTTTCTCAGTGGCAAAACAATCTCTTAAATGTAGATTTCTATTCATTGCTGTTCTATTTTTGCCTTTTCATTTCAATTTTTTTTTTTTTTCAATATGCTTTAGGTTTTTTCATTTTTGTTTGGTTTTATAGGGAAAAAATATTTTTTCGTAATTGGAAGTAGAAAATAAAAATATGGCTCAAAAACTAACAATTAATGTATCAAAAATAATTTTTGTTGTTTAAATTAAGATTGGTTGTCAATATAATCTTGTTGCGGTGATAATTTTCAAAATTTATACACTGTTTGCAACTCTCCGTGCACGCACGGGGAGATTTTGCTTCTTGCTCTCTGTGCGTGCACGGAGAGCGCACACATAAGCACGGAGAGCCAACTCTTATGTGTGCGCATGGAGAGTTTCTTAAATTTTTTTAATTATTTTTTTTAAAACACACTATTAAAAATATTCATCATCTCTGACATTTGGTAAAAAAAAAGAAATTATTTCCAACGGATAAATTCTTCAACACATACACGAAAATTTTAATTTCCTTTCGGGGGTGTTGCCCCCACGACTTGATCAGGCAAGTCGATTCCCGTCGAGAGCGTTGTCCCCGAACCTTACGAGGGGCACTGCCCCTCGACCCCCGCGACCTGACCAGACAGGTCAATCCCCACTGAGGGTGTTGCGTTTACTGAGATACTTTAAATTGTCTGAATCTAACATTCAAGATATAATTCACGATAATTTCACATATTTAACACACTAACATTACCTTCAAAATAACCCAACCCGTGAATCGCACAAGCACAAAACTAGTATTTAAAGAATCGATTAACTAATCTCTCGGTTCTGTTGTGAACTCCTCGTCCCAAGAACAACAACAATAATAATATAGTGTAGACGTACACAAAGTATTATGTTCCATTAGTGTATTGTTTTAAGTTTTTATTGTAAATCCATTAATTTTGAAAGGGTGCGTAAACGTAGGCACTGAAATAAGCTATGTTTAGGAAAAGCAAGAGAACAGGAAAATGCTTCCATACTTCTCTCGTGTTTTCGCCATGTCGTCTTATATAACTTTTCAAATTTCTTCGTGCCATCCTGGTTGCATACCAAAAAAAAATAAAAATTAAAGAAGATTCAGAAAGCCGATGAAAAATGAACTACCAACTGAGGGGACGAAAAAATTATTGAAGAAAAGTTCTCTACGCATTCAATAGGAGAAAGGTGTCTCCTTTGTTTTTAATGAATTTACTTGAATGCCAAATTTATTCTGGTATTAACTTCTAATTAAATTTAATTAGCATAATTAGATGCGTGTTTACTGTGTTTATTGTACGTTTTAATTTCTCGAGTTGTTTAAATCTGAATGATGTATTTTTTTGAAAAAAATTTAATTTCGCTAAAAGAGAAAGATAACTTTTGATTACTATATAAAAGTATCACATAACCCAATAACGTAAAATAAAAAATGTATGTATCTCACGCTGATTATAAGTAGTTTTTAGAAAAATCTTCTTTCGTAATGTAATAATATCTTGCAACGGTCCCCACTCTAATTTCTTTTTTAGAAGGGATAATTGTAGCAGCGGTAGCAAACCTTTTAACTCTTTTCATTAACAACCTTTACAAAATGTAATAAAATCTATTATTAAATTTTTTGTAATATAATATATCTGCAACATTTTAATTATGCAACAAAGCTCGTCGTTTCCTTCATTTTGATCAATGAATGATGAATTTGTCATTCTCTTTGAATATACAAAATAAACAACAACAACAACAACAATAAAGCAATAATTACAAATGAGTCCTATATCTTTACAAAAAATACAAAAAATCAACTAAATACATATTAACAAATGAAAAAAAAAATTTACTTTTGTTAAGATTTTTTTATAGAGGAGTTTTCATTTTTCATTTTCAGACTTTACAAAATGTAATAAATCTATTATTAACTTTTTTGTAATATAATCTATCCACAACATTTCAATTATGTAGCAAAGCTCATCGTTTCCTTCATTTTGATCATTGAATGATGAATTTGTCATTATCTTTGAATAATAATAATAATAATTACAAATGAGTCCTATAGCTTTACAAATAATCAACTAAATACGTATTAACAAATGAAAAAAAATATACTTTTGTTAAGATTTTTTTATAGAGAAATTTACATTTTTCATTATCAGCCTTTACAAAATGTAATAAATTTATTATTAACTTTTTTTGTAATATAATCTATCGACAACATTTTAATTATGTAGCAAAGCTCACCATTTCCTTCATTTTGATCACTGAATGATGAATTCGTCATTCTCTTTGAATAAACAAAATAAAAATAACAACAACAACAACAATAATAATAACAATAATTACAAATGAGTCCTATAGCTTTACAAATAATCAACTAAATACATATTAACAAATGAAATAAAAAAAATTACTTTTTTAAAGATTTTTTATAGACTTCAAATTTTTAATAAAGAAAGAGTTTCTTACAGATTATCGAAAGATTCGTTAGAATGCGACCCAACATGAATTTTTAGTGAAAATGAGATTTTCGGGAGATAGAGAAATTTAGATTTTTCCTTATCACCCTTTACAAAATGTAATAAATCTATTATTAACTTTTTTGTAATATAACCTATCCACATCATTTCAATCATGTAGCAAATTTCACCTTTTCCTTCATTTTAATCACTAAGCGATGACTATGTCACTCTCTTTGAATAAACATAATAATAATAATTACAAATGAGTCCTATAGCTTTACAAAAAATAAAATAAAAAAAATTGAAGATTCATTGGCTAATCTCTTACCATGCAATGTGCAAGATTTGGGTTAAAAGGGAAAACGGAAGAATAAAAAAGAAACGGAAAATATAAAACAAGATTTTGGGGGAATCCAAATATGAAATGTCGATGCAAAGTAATGCAAAATTCAAATCTGAATTCGAATGTGGTTGGCCCAAATGTGGGACCCAGAAAGAGATTTTTCCTATACAGCATTTTGTATACACTTATCATTGAATTCCTGACATTTATTTTTGTGCTGTTTGGAGTCCAAATTGACAGGAATCATTAGTTTGACCGTTAGTTGATCATTAATTAAATGTTTGACCAATTGTTGAAGGGTAAATATGTAACTTTACATTTTTCATACGAAAAAAAATTAAAATAAAAGAATTAAATTTAATACTATTTACCCCCACCCCAATCACCTCCTTCTGCATTTTTGAGCCTTTGGCATTAACCTAGTGAATTTGGATAGAATGCTGGAATTCTCAATAGAACAACAATCACCACTGCTATTACTACAATAATCTCACAACTGCCATCTGTAAAATAACCCCCAAAAATCGTTGGATTGAAAATGAAACATCACACCAAACAATTAGGTGCGACTGTGCTGCTGCAGTAGAAATTGTGCACAGTTGCACCATTGCTGCTCTCGGGTTTGCTCAGCTGCACCACCACCTAGTTCGCCTTGATTTTTGCAAGCACCGACTTTACTAAACATCGCTGCTCACAGTCGGCGTCAAAAGAGATGGTACAGAGTGAAGGTGAGGTGGGTGGTTATAGTATGTGGTAGATAGTGGGTGGTAGAGAGAGAGAGAGAGAGAGAGAGAGAGAGAGAAAATATTGAGAAGAAAGAGGATGAGAAATTTTAGGGTTTGAAAATGACGGGGAAGAAATGCAGAAGGATATGAATGGGGTGGGGAAGAAGATAAACAGTAATTTGGGTTTTTTTTTTAAAAAATTTAATTCTTTAATTCTAATTTTTTCCAGGTAAAAAAATGTAAAGTTACATATTTATTCTTCAAAAATTGGTAAACAGTTGGTTAAACGTTAAACATTTAATTATTGGTCAACTACCGGTCAAACTACTGGTTTCTGTCAACTTGGACTCTGATTACGAATTGTTTAAAGATTTGGTACCTGGGTGATACAAATGAAAGGTTTGAGCAAAGTTTGCAAAAAAGTGAAAGATTTGGTACTGTGACTGCAATTTTCCCTAGATTTAATGAAGGAAATATGTTCTACATAAAATGTCCTTGCTTTATTTGGTCAAGTCATTTTGGACTTTATCTGTGAATTCTTTAAATATTTGGTACTTAGAATAGCACAAATAAAAGATTCGAATCAAGTCTGCTGTTAAATGAAATGTTTGGTACCGGCAATTCTCCCTAAATTCAATGAAACATCTAACGCAACAACTTCCAGTCGTCAGCAAAGGAGTTTGAAGTCGACTTGCGAATTGCCGGATGGCCCTTACGACGATTATTTTGATTAGCTGCTGTCTGCTGACAACTACAGTAAAGACAAAACGACCATTATAAAAATCTAACCATTCCCTACACTGCAACAAGTCAACAGTGCGAGCATTTTTTACTGAAATGGCTAAGAATTCAGCAGGCTCCAGCGAAAAAGCCGGGAAGCCCATAAGATGCCGAGGTACGTTTAATCTCAATCTTCATTTTCACACTGATACGGGTAATGGATTGAGGATTGTTTAAGTGTGTGTGAGGAAAGACTAAAGAAGTTGATTGGTCAACGGTTCGTGTGCAGCGGCCGTGGTTAGGAAAGCAGGGGAGCCACTGGTGATAGAGGAAATTATTGTGGCCACTCCAAGATCTGGTGAAGTTCGAATCAAAATTATATGTACTTCTCTCTGTCACAGCGATGTCACTTTCTGGAAATTGAAGGTGTATGATCTATCAATTACATTTATTGCTGTTGATTCTGCTTTTTTTGACTTAATCTTGATGATTTTCAATCGTTTTTAACACTTTTGAAGGATCCTCCTGGTTGTGTTCCAAGAATTCTGGGGCATGAAGCGGTTGGGTAATTGTTTATATTGATTTTTTAGTTGTATGGTTGGAAATGAAACAAAAAAGACACTGAAGTATTGATTTTTTTAATCAAAAGCTTCATATTAATTGTTCATACTATTATTCCAATAAAGTATCGATGAACTGCAAAATATGGACCACAGAACATGTTTGGCTATGATTGAAAAATTTTACTCAAGTTTTTTTTTTTTTTTTTAACACGTTTGGGAACAGAAGTAACTTTTACTTATTTTAAGCTTAAGCAAACATGTTTGTGCTAATGTTCAGGCATGCTTTGTGAAATTATGCAACTGAGTATACTTGTAAACTGGAATAGCTAAAATCTACCCCTTTAAAGGGACGAATTCAATATTTCTAGCCATGATCGATCACTTTGGTCGTGTTAATTTACTTGATAACATTATGGACAAAGAGTGCGGATATTTGTTAATAATTCAGTTTTGTTTTGAATCTCATGTATGCACGTGTTCACAACTATTCAATGTTTATGTGATGAAGCATTGTGGAGAGTGTTGGGGAAGACGTACAAGAATTTAGTGAAGGTGATACAGTCATCCCAATATTTTTGCCAGACTGCGCCGAATGTGCTGATTGTACGTCAAAAAAGAGCAATTTATGTTCAAAATTCCCTTTCAAGGTCTCTCCTTGGTTACACAGAGATGGGACTAGCAGATTTACTGACCTCAAGGGAGAGACTTTATACCATTTCTTATACGTGTCTAGTTTTAGTGAGTACACAGTTTTAAATACTGCTAATCTAACAAAAGTCGATCCTGCAATCCCGCCAAACAGAGCATGCCTCCTCAGTTGTGGAGTGTCAACAGGTATTATAGCTTTCTTAATGGTTTCAACTCCCTCTCGGTTAATCTTTTGTTCATATTAAAGAGTTGGGCATGAACTTTTACATTGAACTGACATGGGAAATTAGTATTAGCATGATTTCACATTTTATCGAAATATTTTACTCTAACTTGATTCTTGTATAGAGTCTGAAGCACATCACTCAATACATAACATCTTTTTCAGGTGTGGGAGCTGCCTGGAGGACTGCAAATGTGGAAGCAGGATCAACGGTTGTGATCTTCGGGTTGGGAGCAATAGGATTAGCAGTATGATCTTCCACCTGATAGAATAGTAGAATTCCCTATTTTTCATATATTTTCTTGTTATAATGAAATCGTTTTTTCAAGAAAACATATAAATTAGAGTGATGTTGCAGGTTGCAGAGGGAGCCAGGTTATGTGGTGCTAAAAAAATCATTGGTGTGGATATAAACCCACAAAAATTTGAAACAGGTAATTTATTTTTCCAAATTCTTCTTGTGATTTTAGCAACATTAATTGCTAATCAATTAAAGGGGATAATGCAACATGTTCAGATCATATTCTTACGTCCTTGGATTGCTGTTCTTTTTCTCTTACCCTTAGAGACTCTAGAATCATTAATTCTGTCAAATATAAGTTTTGAGAAATAATGAACTACCCTCATTTCATTTTCTGCTCTACATAGGTAAAATATTTGGAGTAACTGATTTTGTTGACTCCATGAACAGTGGGGATAAATCTGTACGGCAGGTAGTTCTTATAATCCAATTCTATATTATTGTTTTCTAACAATACCGATGCTTAAGATAGTACAAAATGTTGTCACATGTTGTTTCCTTAATCTTGTCCACTCAAGTCCAAAATAGCCTTAAAGGATTAGAGTGGATCGTAATCTCATGCTTGCTTCAGTATATATTAATTTTTCATTCTTCATTATATTTCCAAGGTCATAAATGAGATGACTAATGGGGGAGCAGACTACTGTTTTGAATGCGTTGGAATGGCTTCTTTGGTCGAGGAAGCATATGCTTGCTGCCGAAAGGTTTTCTTCTGTCTTGTCTATACTCCTTTCTCTTTCACACACCGGAGTTCAAACTGTAGACATTCTTATAGATGCTACTTAAATAAGGCGTCTGAATATACCTCAGTTACATTGATAAGCAGAAGATATTTGACGAGAAGTTGTTGATTTTTACCCTTTTCCATTTACCCTCCTTTTCGTCTATCTTCAGGGTTGGGGGAAGACCATCGTGCTAGGGGTGGACAAACCTGGAGCAGAGCTGAAATTTAGTTCATTTGAAGTCCTTCATTCTGGGAAAACTCTCACGGGATGCTTGTTTGGAGGTCTTAAACCAAAATCTGACATCTCCACCCTTGTCAAACGTTATATGGACAAGGTAATTAAAGTTTATCGTAGTCCTTTCTGCTCTTTTCAGGATTAATATACTCGAACAATGAAGGAAATTTTGCTTCTTTTTTCGTGTCCCTGGATACCTTTTATTATAAGCCTTCTCGTCAAACATTTTTTTCCCCTCAAAATTTAGCTTAAATAAATATTGATCTTGCATTTCTGCACGTGCAGGAATTGCAACTCGACGAGTTTGTAACGCATGAAGTTGGGTTTGAAGACATAAACAAAGCTTTTGATTTACTTTTGGAAGGAAAGAGCCTCAGATGTGTGATCTGGATGGACAAATGAATTATTTTTTCTTACAATGTATGCATTTGCGATGTATCCATTTGATTTTACTGATCACTTTTTGCAATAATTTCCATTCAACATAAATAGAATTTCTGAGTTTGAAAATCGCATTAAACTTTTGAGTATTGTTATTCAGCTCCTCTGGGGCTAAACCCAGGTCTACATGGTTGCATTGCACAATCAAAATCCGAAGCAACGAGTAATACACTAATTAAGAGCTTGCTTAAAAAGCTTGTTTTTAAGTAAAAAAAAAAGTCAGAAAAAAGTTACGTATAACTTAGGATTACGTATAACTTAGGAATTACATTTAGAAAAGTAAAATAAAATTATACTCGGAAGTGAAAAAAAAAATCTTTTTCACCCCACTTTCGATTTTTTACTACACAGATTGAAATATTATGAAAATAAATAATGATCAAAGTGTTCGTATTTCTCATTTGAATAATGCTATTCATCTAAAGTCTAGATTATCATCGATTTATGTAACTGTATGAACATTGCCACATTGTCTAATGAAGTTGAAATATAATTTTATATATTGGACAATATGACAATGACTTTATTATCACATAAATTGATGATTATCTGGGTTGTAAGTGAATGACATTACTCTTGTGGCCTGGCTCGGATTGAAGGGGATTCGCTTCCCTATCTTAGAATTTCACCCACAATAATTTCTAAATTCCAAACCTAAAGTTTCTTTTACTTTACTAGTTCCAACATTAGTAATTTCTTCTAGTTTTAGTGGTGCATTTAGTCTCGCCACCAATTCTAGTCAAGTTCACAAATTGTTAAATAACAAAATAAACGACCTGCTATTATGGACGTTGACTGTCGCCAGTTAATGATCAACGCCCGCCCTGGCTGAACTCTAATATTGGATTCGCCACTGCTTCCTTGCATTGAACAATAATATGAAAAACCTAACATTGTAGGGTACACAAAAGTCCAGGAATTTTACTTTTGTTGCAAAAATGGCAAATAAATTGCTGAATTTATATTTGATTGTATCTATGTATTACAAAATTTGGCCCATAAATGACTAATTCTTACAAAGATTTCTCTTTCAAGAATATTCAGCAATTAAGGATGTTCAGAAGTGAGACTCTACTTTGTAACAGTTGTCTAAACAATCTCTCTAAATCAGCCTCAAAACCTTCGATACTGGCATCAAGGTTTTGTAATTTTTACTTGCCATTTGCACATCAACAGCCTTGGAATTACTGTTTCTAATGGCAGCATTAAGGAAATTAAGAGCAAAATCTACACTTCCCACCTCGCTTAAAGTATCATCATTTCTCCGAGAAGCCACAGACTTTAACTTAGAAACCAACGCCCATCCCCCTAATGAAGTTGCAGGCGAAGACAAGAATACCAGAAGACTTCGAAAAATAGATATTGTTGGGAATATTTTCACTAAGAGAGGAAATGGAGAAGAAATCAACAATTATGACCAACAACAAAATGAACAAAACCATGATGAAACTTTAATTTTAATAATGAAAATAACCAAAAGAAGATGATAAACTTATCTCATATTTACGCATATTGTAGTCTCTCCTTTTGTAGACTTTGATTTTTCACACAAAGACTTGAAAGTAATCAATGCAAATAATCAAGAACTTTAATGACATGAAAGACTCAAACACGATAAACGTTGTCCTCAAACGATATTTGTCTCTCTTCGATACAATTTTGCTGCTTAAAGGTCTTCCGGCAAACGGTTTGGAGGATTAATCAAGCCTTATTGTAAAAATACCAAAGCACTAAGCATTTTTACTCAAATTTGAGAACACAAGGAGGGAAATATGAATATGAAAGAAGAAAGAAGTTGTTTCTTTTCATTTTGGAATGAATCTTATACTTGTTATGTTTTTCCTACTTCTTCACAAGAAATATGATCATCTATATATAGCCATCAGAAAATATGTACGAAATGGTGCCAAAATATCTTCAAAAGGCACCAAATTCAAAACAACAATGAATAAAAAGCCTAAAAAATAGTCGAAAATTTATACCATACCGGGATAAAATGTCCCGGTACATGGTCATGCAGCCGTATGGTACAAACCCATGCGGCCACATGGTTCACTTATGCGGCCATTAGATCAATTTCTCATTCCAAGCCTCATTTTTATTGTTTTGAACAACAATATCAACAATCCCCACTTGTTTAAAATTCAATAAAATCTCATATTCAAAATATACAATACTTATGCATAAGGATTAGATATCTTTCGATTTGAATCTAACCATAGTGTAATTCAAACAAAGAATGTCAGAATCGAAGGTAGCTTGAAACTTTGAACCAGTTATTCCATATGACAATACCGGTTAGAACACACGTACAAGTATCACGTATTCTCAAGTTCCTCAATTCGCTTAGCGCTAATATGACATTGCGTTCATCCTTTTCAACAAACTTTTAAGAGAAAAACTCTCTATTGAGGCGGCACCACCTCGAAGTTTATTTAGGTGAAATTCTTTCAGTATCTTTGTTACTTTTTAGAGATACTCTGTACTGAACTTCATTAAGAGTTTATAATTCAACCCTTACTTCAGTAACAACCAACATTATATAATTAAGATAAGGTTATTGTGGATTTTATAATGCTGAAACTATCCACATATCAAATGACTTGTTGTTATCCTTTGAACCCGTATATTACGTTTTGAGTAATGACATGTAGGATTGCCATCATTGGTGGTTCTTTTTGGTTTAAGAGTTTCAACCATATCCTACTCGAAGTAGATATCTCTATTTAGAGATTTAGATAAAGTATCCGCCCAGTTCTCGATTGACATTACATGCTTTAGGAAAATTATTCATCTTGATTAATTTCCTTATATAATCATGTCTTAGACTCACGTGTCTAGACATATGACTTAGTATCTTATTAAATTAAGCTAGTCAATGATCGATTCATTTAATGGATACAACTTTGTCACCGTCAAGAAATCATTTATGAAGCAACATGCTTCTTACCAGCTTTATCTAAAGATTTATTTACTTCCAAACATTGTTGGAGGATTTTTATCAAATCATTACACTAGTCAATTACTTTTACTAGTAGATCTCATGTATGGATATTCATCTTCATCATTGAATCATTACAATGATCTTCAACATTATAATATTCTTCACATATTCAAACGCCATAATTGGCTTTCACACATCACATCCAAAACTAGTGTATATCATCCTTATAATTATACAAAGACTCTCTCCCCTTTTCATTTCATAGACATTCATGGAAATGTAACTTTTAAATTAAGTTACCCTTACAATTCCTTAATAAGGAATACACATGCAATCTAGTAAAGTTCATGTTCTTTCAAATAAATAGTTGCATTCTTCCAACATATATACAAGTCCAATGGTTAGGAGTAAATTTCTAAAAATTCATTATCCGACTTGTATAAATCTTGACAATATCCAAATCATCGTGATATAAATAAACGGAATCCAATGCATGTACCAACATATATACATGTTGTTTGATAAAGGAAATATATCATACACATAGTTACTCCACAAAATTCATATTAAAACTCATATGACTTCCTTCTCAAATTCACATACTTTTAATTATATTAAACACATTTACATGCATTGGTTCATAAAAATAAATTCATAATTCTAAACATTCAATTATTTCTCATAAAAACTATTGAATAAAATTCACGAATATACTTCAATACATATATACCATGTTATAGAGTCACTATCTATTATTTGCATTTAATCACTACAATACACAAATTCAATACACATGAACATAAACCCTATTTTAACGCACTTTTCAACAAATTAATGAAACATGATTTTTCTAGTTCAAATATTACAATCGAACATTTTACCTTATTCATGATATATTAAAAATATGATATAAATTTATTCGTGCAATATCATGATTCTTATTGCAAATATGATTCAATATGCACAAAAGATCTTTATCAACATATTTTTATCATTAGATATCATATATGTTATATAATGCATAGAATCTAATACATGATACTCTATGTACGTATCTCAATTTCAACAGAATATTCAAGATATTTTACCTCAAAACTTTCATTTCTTATCCAAAAATATCAAAAACTCAAGAGAATACTATGAAACTATTCCCGTCAAAACAGGATCAGCCATCATTACTCATACTCCAAATCGTCAAAAACAAGATTACATTGATTTTTCAAAAATTTCTATTCAAATGGCGTGGTCTTATGAAGACTGGGGGACCAACCCATGGAATGAGAAGAAAATGAATCTTCCAAAAAATGCTTCATTTGAATCTTGTTTCAATTATTTTGACTACATTGATGCGTGGTCTAATGTCTTTTTCTTTAGACCAGTTTCGCATTCCTGGTTTATTCTTTTTAACCAGACTTGTTCAAACAATTTTCGAAAATGGTTTCAAATATGGTTCGAATATTTTTGCATTGGCAAGACTGTTTTACCTAGTCTTACTCGTCAATGGTTCGAACATTTCAAAAAAGAGGCAAAAGCATTTTTAAAGCCTCAAGAAAATCTTCTATTTCAATTTTTAATAAATCTCAAAGTCTCGTGGATTTTCCGTTGGGACTATCAAATTATTCAAAATCTTGGTTCGGAATTCAATGTAAAAAAGATTGCAAGAGGATTCAAAATCAAATGGTGATAGAAATTTCATGAAACAAATTGCTGTCCTAAAGCAGTAAACTCATGGATTCAAGAACAAAAGAATATCGGAATTCCCTCTAAAAAAAAGCAAGAAAAAACTGTCGATTTTCTTACAGAAAAATCAAAATTATTGGTTATGTTAAGTTAGTGCAAAAATCCAGAAGAATTATCTGTAATTTCTGAGAAAATTGCAAATTTAGCAGAAGCCGCTTCAAAGAAATCAAAGTCAGAAACCTCAAATGAAGAATCAGATCATACCTACGATAATGAAGATGATTGTTATGGGTACGATCTTGATGACTTAATTGATCAAGAAAATCAGAAAACTACCAAATGACTACATGGACCAAGTTTTCTCGATGAATTACATCAATGCTGTGCTCAAAAATCAAAGGATTTACTTTTCAAGATGTGTTTGCTAGCCAACAAATTATTTCTCCCAACTTTGCCGACAATAAAAAAGAAGACCTTACAAAGAATTCAAAAAGCCGGGAGGAGATTAGTGATTATGAAGAAAGTTTTAAGATTCTCTCATAAAGTGAAAAATGTTATTTTTCACGTGCTCAAGTTTTTGAAAGTTTTCAAGTGGCCATCAACAAATTTCAAGATGCTTTCAAGAAGTGAACAAAAATAATTTTCAAGATGCTCATCAAGTGAAAAGATTTTCAAGATGCTCTCAAGTGCAAGTGGAAAGTGAAAATTGTTATTTTTCACGTGATTCTCAAAAGTTTCAATTTTCGGGTCTATTTAAGCAGACCATTTCATCTGTATTCTCAAGCGTAAAATAAAAGTTTTATTTTATCGTTTTCAAGATAGTTTGAGAATTTCTTTGTAAATTCTAAAGTTTGAGAATCTCTTTGTGTAATCTCAAATTTTTAATATCAATTTCAGTTTTCAAACTTTAAGTTTTATTTACTATCTTTCTAAGAATAATCTCCTTTTACCTGGGCCTAATTTGGTATTAGAGCCATAACCAAGTATTGTAAAATTTAACCGTGTCAAACTACTGTTTTCATCATGTCAAAGGTCATACTGGTGTGTAGCCATGGATGTCTGCTGTTAGACGTTGGTCAGCCCGTGTTAGCCGGAGTAGGCGTTTTGGGTGGTCCCGTTTGTAGGATTTGGTAAAGCGTCAGTCTAGCCTGTAGCATTGTGTTTACAGTGGTAAGATTACTGTTTTCTTTTACCGCATTTAATTATGTCTTTTATGTCTAATTGATTTAGTAAATGTGATAGTTCAAATGAAGGGAGTAGCAATACTTCAACATATTTTCAAGAAAACAACGAAGAAATTGATGATCAAAATACGCATCTGCATCAAGTAATATTTCAAGTGATATTAATTCAAGGGAACTTCAAATTGCAAAAATTGAACAAACTCTTTAAAATTGGACTATCCCAAAGATAGAAAAAAGTTCTATCTACGAGATGGGAAATTTTGATTTTACTCAAAGTTATGTTATCAAAACTCTGGAAAAAATTATTCCTATCAAAAATCAAATTGTTTCATTAAATTTACTTTCAAAAGAATCTATATTACTCATAGGAAGAAATTTCAATATATTCATATTGGTTTAGTTCAAATTGCTGTTAAGCCCTTGTTTATACTAGGTCTTGACATTCCTGTACTTATAACCTTAAGAGACAAAAGACTTTTAAGGTTTGAACATTCTTTACTTTCCATGCTTGAGTCCAATCTTGAAAGTGGACCAGTATTTTCAAATTGCTATCCAAATTTTTCAATTAGTCTCCAAGACATGGCTATTCTCAATGCTCTTAATCTTCGTATTCAAACTAAGAACTTCGATGTTGATGACCGTTCAAAAGCTTTTGCTATAATATACAGAGTTTATTACAAACTTTTTAACACTCAACTCAATATTCGTACACTCAGATCTTCTCTAAGAGATGAAAGTCTCTTAGTTGAAGTTAATCCACTTCATTCAAATGTTATGATACCCAAGAGAATTCCTTGGAATCTTCAAGAAAGAGGTTTACATTGAGATTTTGAAAATGCTCAAAGTCCTATACCAACCCCTATCAAAAGGAATCATGAACAAATTATTCATTTCCTGAATGGAAGTGTTAGAATTATCTTTGATAAGTCATCCTCTTCAAGTACTTCTCGAAGAAGCTTTTCATCTAGAATTGATGATAAACCTCAATCTAATTATTTTCAATCTGCTAGAAATTCAACTTTTTCTTTTAAAGGAGTTGATTTTGATCCAAATGTTCCTAGAGCTCATTTCGGTAACTCAGAAAAGGAAGATGATCCAGAGCAACCTGGTTCACCGACTTTATCGGATATGTTACCGCCTTCTGAAAGACTTGATCAACAATGTAATGTGATTTCTTCTATTAATAGAAGAAATGAATTCAAAATTGATTAGACGAAAGAAGTCAATAAGTTTCGAAAATTATTTCAAAAAAGTTTTTCAAAAGAAGAAATTGAATCCTTCTGAGAAGAATTTTATGAATACTTAGAAGATTTAAGCTTTTATGAGTGGGCATATCTTAAATTTTTTAACAAAAAACCTACTCAAAAGAAGAAAAAAAACAATTCAAAATAATGATATTCCTACAAAAGTTTGGAAAACACTTTCCGGAGAATTGATTCAATCTTTTCATCCTCCTATGCAAGAAATAGTCATTTCTCAGGAAAAGACTGAAATTCTTGTTTCTCCTCTCAAAAAAATATCTGCTGAACGACCAGACGAATCAATGGTTGTTGCTAAAGATATCAAAAATATTCAGTCTCAGAACAATTATACTAATATTGTTCTACAATCTGTTTGTTCTCAATTAAATAGAATTGAAATCAATTCTGATGTTGAGAGTTCATCAAAATCTTCAAAAGCCATGAAAAAGAAAGTTATCACTCCTACTTTCTGTAAAATTCCTGAAGTCTCATCTTCAGACAGTCTCAACGTCGAGTCAAAAGTTCTGAAAGAACTAGCCACTCAATTATCAAAAATTTCCTTTTCAAAAAATATTAACACCATTGATGAAATTGAATCTCAATTCATTGATGATGAAATTCCTCAAGTTAATAAGTTGAGTGGACGAACTTCT
Source organism: Fraxinus excelsior (assembly GCA_019097785.1). Classification (NCBI taxonomy): domain Eukaryota; kingdom Viridiplantae; phylum Streptophyta; class Magnoliopsida; order Lamiales; family Oleaceae; genus Fraxinus; species Fraxinus excelsior. Next base: position 4,028,533 of record CM032634.1, on the reverse strand, counting down.
AAAGTCCCTCCTTATTATTCTTCTCATACTGCTCCTGATTTGCTCTTTGAAGAGAAACCTTCAAAACAACATTCATATGATGGTAAATCTATTGTTGAATGGAATTTAGATGGTTTATCCGAATATCAAGTTATTCAACTGTGTGAAAGAATGGTTATATGTTACAACTCATATCTTGCTTCAAATATCATTCCTGTTCAAGCATACAATTATATCACTATAGGTTTTGCTGGATGCCTAAAAACTGGTGGTATAATTATATGACTGACGAAGAAAGAAATGAGATTCTTTCTGCTATTGATAATCAATGACAAAATAATAGTTTCATGACTCTTGTTTATACCATTATCAAACATTTCGTAGGAAATCCTATTTCTTTCGTTGAAAAGAATTCGGATATTTTTATGCACCTTCATTACAAGATTTCAGATGGTAAAAAGATACTTTTATTACAAGAATTATGCTTCGTAAAGATTGTGATGAGTCATTTTGGAAAGAAAGATTTATATCTGGACTTCCTAAACTTTTTGCTGAAAGCATTAAAAACACTATCAAAAGAGAATATGATAGTGAAGGTTATCAAAATCTTACTTATAGAGAGATAGTCACTATTATCAATAAAGAATGATTAGCTCTCTGTAATGATTTAAAACTCAGAGCCAAATTAAAATCATTAAGAACTGAGAGTCGTAAGGAACTTTAATCTTTTTGTGAACAATATGGCTATGAGAAAATTGTTCCTCCTTAAAAAAGAAAGAATCGAGAATTTTCAAAGAAGGTAAAGTATTTTGAAAAGAATTTTACAAAAAGATATTAAAAAAAATACTCAAAATTTCCCCATTCGAAATTTCCTAAAAGAAAATTTTCAAAGAAAAAAGGCTTTAAAAATAAAAATGATGTCACTTGTTCGAAATGCAAGCAGACATGACACTATTCAAATAAATGTCCTATAAAAGATAAGATCAATAGTCTTCAAATAGATGAAGATATTAAACTCCAACTTCTCAATATAATTTCTAATTCTGACGAAGAATCTAATTATGAATTAGAACTTGTTTTTCAACATCAAGAAGATTCTGACTATGAGTCAGAGAATTCTTCTAACTCCCCTTCTTCTAGTCAAGAAAAAGAAATTTGTGGTTGTAAAACCATTAATATTCTTACTAGAGAAGAATAACTCATTCAAGATATTGTTGATCAAATCAAAGATCCCCAACTCAAAAAGAAATTTGCTACTCTTTTACCCTCATCTTCTACATCTGAACCCGTCGTCTTTCAAAATATTATGAATCGTTTTTCAGAAAAGAAAGCTTCTACTTCTGATTTGAAGATGAAAGTAAATCAAATGAAATCTCAAATTGCCATTCTTGAAAAACAGATGAAAGAAGTACGAATGGAAGTAGTACTTTTTAAATCTAAATCTGAACATCTTTCTCAAGAATCTTCTGATGAGTCCGATTCAAATGATACTTCTCATGCTTATCACCCTAGCTATCATTTTCCTCGTCCGTCTGATAAAGATCATTCAAATCGATCTTCTGATAAAGAGGATGAAGCTGAAATTGAGAAGGTTAATGTTATTAACCGAATTCAGTTACAGAAATGGTATTGTCATATGACAATTATCATTAACAAAGAATTCAAACTTTCAACCTGTGTTCTTATTGATTTTGGTGCTGATCAAAATTGTATTAGGGAATGATTAATTCCTACCAAGTATTTTGAAAAAACTACTGAGTGACTGTATGGAACTAGTGGTAAAAGACTCAACATTCAATATAAACTTTCAAGAGCACATGTTTGCAACTCAAATATTTGTTTCAAAAATATATTTTATCTTGTTAAAAATTTGGATCAAGAAGTGATTCTTGGTACACCTTTTATCATTCAAATTTATCCTTTTAAAGCAGATTCTAAAGGGTTGTCAACAAAAAATTTTGTCAAAAAATATTTTTCAAATTTACAAGTCCACTCTCTTTTAAGGATGTTAATTCCTTAAAAGAAGCAACAATTTCAAAAATGATTAATAATATAAATTTAAAAAAGCAACATATTCAATTTCTTAAAGAAGAAATCAAATTCAAAAGAATTGAAGAACAGTTACAAGAATCTTCAATAAAAGAAAAAATTTCTATTTTTCATAAACAAATTGAAAAAGAAATCTGCTCTACTATTCCAAATGCATTTTGGGATAGAAAGAGACGCATTATTTCCCTTCCATACAATTCTGATTTTCAAGAATCCAATATCCCTACTAAGTCTAGGCCAATTCAAATGAAAAAAGATTTACTTGATCATTGTGTCAAGGAAATTAATGATCTCCTTGAAAAAGGTTTTATTCGGCCGAGTAAATCTCCTTGGAGTTGTTCGGCTTTCTATGTCAATAATTCTGCTGAAATCGAGCGTGGAGCTCCACGACTCGTAATCAATTATAAACCTTTCAACTCTGCTCTTCAATGGATTCGTTATCCTTTACCTCAAAAGAAAGATCTCCTCAATAGATTATTCAACGCATGTATCCTCTCCAAATTTGATATGAAGTCTGATTTTTGGCAAATTCAAATCAAAGAGGAAGATAGATACAATACTGCATTTAATGTTCCCTTCGGACAATACGAATGGAATGTTATGCTTTTTGGTCTAAAAAATGCTCATTCCGAATTTCAAAAAATCATGAATGATAATTTAAATCCATTTTCAAATTTTATCATTGTCTACATTGATGATGTTTTAATATTTTCTGAAAGTATCGAACAACATTTCAAGCATTTGCATATATTCATTCAAATTATTAAGAAAAATGGTTTAGCAGTATCTGTTAAAAAGGTTGTTTTGTGTCAAACGAATATTAGATTTTTAGGACATAATATTCATTTAGGAACTATTATTCCTATTCAACGGAGTCTTGAGTTTGCTGACAAATTTTCTGATCAAATCCTAGAAAAATCTAGTCTTCAAAGATTTCTTGGTTGCGTCAATTACGTGTTAGACTTTATTAAAGATATTAGACTGATATGTGCCCTTCTTTTCAAAATATTACAAAAGAAGCCTGATCCCTGGAGTCACGAGCATACTTTGGCTGTTCAAAAGGCTAAAACAGCTGTCAAAAGTATACCTTGTCTTTCAATACTTGACCCACAAGCCTCGATTATTATCAAAACCGATGCCTCTGATATAGGGTATGGTGGAGTACAAAGCAGATTCCAAAAATGTCAAAATAAGAACAGTTAGTCAGATTTTGCAGTGGAATTTGGACGGCCCTCAAAGAAATTATTCTACAATCAAAAAAGAAATTTTATCAATTGTTTTATGTATTTCAAAATTTCAAGATGATTTAATTAATAAAGAATTCATTCTAAAAATTGATTGTAAAACTTCAAAAGACGTTTTACAAAAAGACGTTAAAAACTTTATTTCAAAACAGATTTTTGCAAGATGGCAAGCTATTCTATCTTGTTTTGATTTCAAAATTCTATATATACAAAGAAAATCTAACTATCTTGCAGACTTCCTAACAAGAGAGTTCTTGCAAAGGAAGAGTGTTGAGTGATGCATTTGTGAGTGATGGATTTCTCTTCTTCCTCTAAGAAGAAGTATAAGGAAAAATCTTCAACTTCTTTAATTACAATTGATGATTATATTTCAAATTCTCATTCTTCATCTTCAAATTCTCAAAAAACTACATTAGCTTATACTCAAAAGGCTTCTACTCAAAATGAACCTTCAAACTTCAAAAAAGCTGTCCAAACAGGATCTGGTAAGTTACCGAAAATTAATCCATCTCAAATCACCTTTCATTATTTTATAAAACCTCTTTACCTTCCTATTTGTGAAATGGACACTTCATGGATCCATAGACATTCATCCCTTAAACAAAAATCCATTTTAAGGATATTGAAGATATTATATCAATAATATGCATATTATATTCATATCAATACGTACCATTTATAATAATGAAATCGAAATTAGGATTCGACTTGCCAAAATAGTTGAGAAGACAAGGTATTCATTTTATCGGATTTCATCACTTCGTTAAGCCTTAGTGATTCCATTCTCCATCGCAGAATTATCGTTTGATATTGTTGGATATATTTTCACTAAGAGAGGAAATGGAGAAGAAATCAGTAATTATGACCAGTAAGAAAATGAACAAAACCATGATGAAACTTTAAATTTAACAATGAAAATAACTGAAAGAAGATGATAAACTTATCTCATATTTACGCATATTGTAGTCTCTCTTTTTGTAGACTTTGATTTTCCACACAAAGATTTGAAAGTAATCAATACAAGTAATCAAGAACTTCAATGACATCAACGATAAATGTTGTTCTCAAACGATATTTGTCAATCTCCGATACAATTTTGGTGCTTAAAGGTCTTCCGACAAATTGTTTGGAGGATTAATCAAGCCTTATTATAGAAATACCAAAGCACTAAGCATTTCTACCCAAACTTGAGAACACAAGGAGGGAAATACGAATATGAAAGAAGAAGAAGTTGTTTCTTTTCGTTTTGGAATGAATGTTATACTTGTTATGTTTTTTCTACTTCTTCACAAGAAATATGATCATCTATATATAGCCCTAAGAAAATGTGTACGAAATTGTGCCAAAATATCTTCAAAAGGCAATTCAAAGCCACAACGGATAAAAGCGACTAAAAAAAAAGGTCGAAATTTTGTACCATGCGACCGCATGGTATAAAACATACCGGGACAAAATGTCCCAGCACATGGCCATGCGGCCGCATGGTTCACTCATGCGGCCATTAAATCCATTTCTTATTCCAAGTGTCATTTTTATTGTTTTGAACAACAATATCAACAAATATCGCGTAATTAGTTGTTTCTCTTAACATCCGAATCCCCATTGATAGATTGTGATTATCTGTAAGCGTCGCACCATTTTTTCTCTCCAGGTGCTTGAGGTTTTTGAGACTTTTGGCTATAGATTTGTTCATTTTCTTTCTGAAGGAAAAGTACTTGTTCATATCCTTTTGGATGCTGGAATCTTGACACTTGCGTCTTAATGCAGATTGAAGAACTTGAACTTGTTCCTTGACCATCACAACCAATTCTATGATGGTGCCACAGGAATCCAGAAACTCGACCGAGCTTTTGAGTAATTCTTCCACTATTTTTCCATCTTGATAATGTTGAACAAGCGATTTCTGAGTGTTTGGAGACTGCATCAACTCTCAGTTGTATAATTCTGCAAGCCCTAGAAGCCAAGACTGAAGACCATCTGAGGTTATGCAATCACATTTTTTCGAAATTTCTCTAGTTTTTAGTTTCTGCACCTTAGCTTCAAGTTTTGCGGCGTAGGGATTTAATCTTGAACGTAAACTAATAGATCTAAAATGATTTTGAGCGGACGAAATTGCCATTTTTCTTTCTTGCATGCAAGTCTTCGCACGGTTCAAAAGGTGATTTATGTTTTGGGAAATTTGGTAAATCTATTTATAGTGACACAATTTCTTAATGGAACTAATTTTGCATGTGATTACAATGTCGATGCCATGTTTTTTTGTTGCATTGCTCACCGTCAATCCGACATTTTCAATATTTTTATATCAAATTTATGCGTAGAAACAATAAAGAAAGTTGAACATTAATGAGCAGAGGTAATAGAATTTTATATGTTTCTATCTCCCCAATCATTAGCTTGGATTCCTTTAAACCAATTTCAGGTATATCCATTGTATAGTTAATCAATTGACTTGAAAATACACAATCTGCACTGAAATTGCTCATGATGCTTGCATGCATGGAACAAGGAATTGGTGTTTGTATGCCAAACATGGATTCAAATATGTGTTTTTGATTCTACATTGTTTTAAATCTCTCGATAGATTTGTCAATAATAGAACTAAATGAAGAAAAGGATTGACGTAGTTGAACCTAATTTTATCGAAAATAAGACTTAATCTTTTGTTAGTGTTTATTCAGTTCATCCAATCTCTTGTATAAGAATATTTGACATTTTTGGTGTATGCCGATACAACACTATATGAAGTTAAGAAAGAAAGATATGTTAAAATTGTCATTATCTAACATGTAGTGTTGTCCATGGAGTGTATATTCTCTAATGTCACCAAGAATTACCTATCTTAATTGACAGTCATAAAATTTTCAGACCCCATAAGTTTTCAAGATACAAAAATATAGAGTTGTTCTGCATGTACAAGATCATATTTACAAAAAAAAAAATCAGATCATATTTTAGGTAAATTCCAATATCTCAAGTTTCTATCATATTCAAATGACTTTGACAAATGCATCAAGTAGAAAACATTAATAGAAATTCAACTCGCTGATTATAAAATATGAGAAATATCATAAATTAGAAAGATTTGTATGTCTCGATTTAATTATAATTTAACAATATCAACTTGTGTTTGTGAATGCTCCTAATTGATATATGTGAATGAACCAAAGATCAAATACTTCGATTAAATGTCGATGAAGAACGAAACATCAGCATCTTTTATCGCTAGAGCCATGTGACAATGTTCACCATCAAACCAGCAGCTTGAGTATTTTATAATTTAGACTTAAGGCAATAAGAGGGACAACGTCTAGCCCTAGATAAACTTCATTCACGGAAACAATAAAGAAATTGTTGGGAAAATACTTCACTAAGAGAGGAAATGGATAAGAAACCAACAATTATAACCAGCAACACAATCAAGAAAACCAGGATCAAACTTAGATTCATTAATGGAAATAAACAAAAGAAGAAGATGAGCTTATCTTTAAGTTTCCCGAACATTGCAATTTCTTCCTTTGTAGATTGTGATCTTCCATGCAAGTATTGAAAAACCTCGATTCAACTGATCAAAGACAGACAGAAAAGCTATGCCGATCAAAGGAGAAAAAATTTGGAGTTTGAGATTGGAGAGAAAATATTCTTAAAAGTAGCTCCTATGAAGGCTACTATCCGTTTCGACAAGAAAGGAAAGTTAAGGTCTCGTTTTATCGGACCATTCGAAATCTTGGAGAAAGTAGGTAACGTGGCTTATCGTTTGGCGTTGCCACCCGAGCTCTCGACCGTTCACAATGTTTTTCACGTTTCTTTATTGAGGAAATATATCCACGACCCTAGTCATGCGGTAAGTTTTCAAACTATTTCAATTCACAGGAATCTGTCTTTTGAGAAGACACATATGTGCGTTGTTGATAGAAAATTCCAAGTCTTAAGAAACAAAAGATTCCTTTAGTCAAAGTCCAGTGGGGTAGACAGGATAATGATGAAACTACCTAGGAACCGGAGGATGAGATTCTGGCTAAGTATTCAGATATTTTGGATCGAGTAAGTTTAAATTTCGAGGACGAATTTTTTTTTAAGGGAGTAAGGTTGTAGTGACTGAGAATTTTAAATAATATAAAATTATTTTTCTTGAAAAACGTGTCGCTAAGTTTTAACCCCAAAATGTTAAAATGAAAGCGTGTTCGTCTAGTAATGGTAAAGCAAATTTAAATATATTTCAAATCGAGTCCAATCCCGAATATTTTAAAGTATCAAAGTTCTTATCATTTTTAAATCCAAATTATAATAATTTTAAGTACAATATTTTATTATTTAGGGTCCAACATTTTGTTAGTCCATTCTCGATTATTTTAGTCCAACTCACTTAAACCCAATTAGGGAAATTTTACAGCCCAAATTTTTGGCCCACTTAACACCTAGAATTTTGTGTCTTAAAATTTACTATTCATAGAACACTCCAGTCCCTCCTCTCCTCACATTTCACGGCAGCCATTCTGGATAAGAAAGAAAATATCTTCTCCCTTAATTTGGAAAGTCACTATTGATGCTATAACATCAATTTCTAGCATCAACAACATTCCAACCAAAAACCCAATCCACCATCACCAATTTCTGACACCACACAAGCTGAAATTCATCACCAACTCACGACATTGCATATTAAAACCACCATCACCAACTCTTCGTTCGAGGATCCGTTTGGTGCATCACCTTCCAGTGGGATCGCTGCAAGAGCGTCGCGGCTTCGCCGTCGTACTGTGTCGCTACAAGATGTGTTGCGTTGCGAGATGTCGCTACAAGGTACAGATCGACCGTTCAGAATAATGAAGAAATGGATAGGGAGAGGGATAAAGATAGAAAAGAGAGAGAGATAGAGAAGGGAGAGAGAATTAGGAAATGGTTGTTTGGGAGTTGGAATAAGTTATTAAAATTTTAATTTAATTCTGAATTGGTAAGTTTAAAACTCCGATTGCTAGTAATTCACTTTAATTTTCTTTACCGTCTAATCCTATTAATTTTAGTGTAGCCCGTAAAAGCCTGAAACCGGCCATTTCTCAAGTCTTTTTTGCTTCGTGGGCATACATAGAAGTGAATTTTGTGATTCTTAGTAGGGAAAATTGTTGCCAAGGTCCCCAAACATTTTTTTCAGGTTCTAAACCTTTTATCTTTGACACCGCCATCCCAAATGTTTGAAAAATATGCAATACGAGGACCTTTTGGATGGAATCTATTAGTTAGGCACGTAAATTGAATTTGCCCACTTTGGAAAGGTAACTAAGTAAACCAACAATAATTTATTAAAAAGAAAACATATGAAAAATGATATTAAAAAAATGAAACAAAACAGAAAATTAAAAATTCATGTTAAGAGGTAAATCTCACGTCACTGGAAAATAAAAAGCGTTAACCAACACAAAAGAACTTGAATTACTCATCTTAACAATGTCAACATTTTAATATAGTTCCCAATTTCACTTCATAGTATCAAAGTACACAAAATCTTGAATTCAAATCTTCTTGTCACTCATTTAAGAAACAAATCCTCCGTCACCACCGATTCCGGGTGGATGTTCCTAAACCACAAGAACTCTTAACAAAAGACAGAATCTGAAACAATCTTTGTTGCTTATTAACAACCTCTTAAATATGAACCATTCATGAACAATCTTTTTCCACAATCTTCAATTAATCAATTGTCCCAAGAATCGCCCTCATGGATCAGAATCCATATACCAGCAAATCCCTGTGATGATCTGGGCAATCTCTGTATTTTCCTTGAATATGCATTGCACTAATGTACAACCTTTTATCGCTCACTGGTCCTTTGCTTCTTTTTTGGTAACAAAAACTGCAACTGTTACAAGAATGAAGAATCTGGCATGCTTACGAACAACAGAGTTGAGAACCAAAAAGAAAAAGGTGACATTAATACTGTGTTAAGGATTAAGCCCTAATCCAAGTTACAAGAGTGAACGTGTAGGAAAATTAGAGCAACCTAATACGTATAGAACACCTAATATATCTATGGTCAAGGGAACAAGTATATGATATGATTAGGCACTAGAAAGTCGTAGAATGTAAGCGGAAATGAAAATGACAACCAAGAACAAAACTAAAAGCCTAAAATTAGATAATATTTTTTTGGGCCACTCTTTTGCACTTTTCAAGCAATATACGCTTTAACAAGAATGGTGGAAAAAATAACCATATAGATATAAAAATTCAGAAAACCAGACCAAAACAAAAACTAGTTCAATGTAGGCCTAAGCAAACACGGAGCAACATGGGAAACCAATATGTCGAATTCAACTCGAGGAATTTCTGACAGGGCTGGCTCAAGAATTCAATTCAAGAAGGGCCGTCAACAGATGCAAATTAATATAAAGAAAAACATTATTGTGAACTAGGGAATCTGAGCTTTACAATTAAACTGCTGTATGCGTTCGTTTCAATCTTACAGCATACAAGCTATGCTGCTCCTTCTGATGACTTGAGTTTCACCCCAAAAGAAAAAAATGTCACGTCAGATTAATTAAGGTAGATTCTCTAAAGGAGAGCTCAAACTAACCATATGAAACCCCTAATTCCCAAATCTAACATCAATTTCATGAATATTGGGGTCTCAAAATCCTCTAGTTCCAGAATATTGAGTTCCGAAGTACTATAATAATTTCTAAGGACGCGCTCATAGCAAAAGATCCCGGAACGAAATTTGAGGGGATAGGGGTGTAATCTGACTTCCGACCTTTATTAGCAAAAAGACATTCTAGAATTATTCAACTGTTGATTGCAAAAAAATTCTTATTAACAATTGATTATACTTTTGGTTTATAGAATGGAGACTCCGCTCTATAATCCTACTTTTTTGAACTTCCAACTCAAAAGGCTGGGGAAAAAGTATCTAAAACTCCAATTTTAAAAAGCACATATTGAGGAATGCACATTAACCCCCCCAAAAAAAATAATAATAATGGCCAATCACATGTAATTTAGCAACCAAAGAAATTAATTAACCTTCTCGAGAATTAAGATGATGTTATCGTGTAACTTGATGTTTTTTAACTATTTAACTTCACTGTTTTTCTTAATAATTATATTTTATATGACCACTGCTTTACTTATATTTAAAAGTAAATAGTTTACAAGCTAAATTTGTCACACAGACAGAGACACACACACAGGCACACACTAACCACACATAAATACTGATCTCAGATCACCATGCCCTAGAAACGATCTTTACGACAAAGGGAAAATGGGAAATTAAAACACCAAATGGAGGCACAAACTTGCAGAACCCTAAGCCTTTGAACCTCATAGTGCGTTAACAAAGCATGACAAATAATTTGATGACATCAAAGAATACTAGCGAATAGAGAAAATAGAGAACCATATTTGAATCAGTATTGACTTTGATTCTGTATAGTAAGTGATACAATTGCCCCTATTATTTGCATCATCATTTGTTCAAATAACTATTAGAAATAAACCTAATAATACGGAGCTTAAGAGCCTGGGGAAAGGTAAAAGACTAGAATAAAAGCGAAAAAGACATCAGGCTTTAACCTTCTACATATGTTTCACTCATTCCTTAATGAGATTATTCACTCTACTCCCAAACCCCTACCTCACAAATACAGACTAAACTCCAACACACAAAAAAACTTCAATTTCACTCAGGTGGAAGCAATCCACACAATGCCACAGAGCCTTCGAAGCAGTGCATTGTTACTATACATTTGTCATATGCGGACTTAATAGAATACGATATTTAGTAAATTCTATAACTAGCTAGTATCATTACTATATTTGCTATTCAATTATAACAGCCTCATAGTATATATTCCCAACAACCACAGTCCACAACTAGAAAACTCTCTAGCAGCGACAAACTATAGGACATACTCAGTACAGATTACAACAAAAAAAAAAAAAAAGGGAATTAGTATGAATTTTGCAAGGGAAAAGTCCATGTTACATACTTCTTCTATGCAGGGATGTTACCTCGTATTTCAATCAAATTTTGACTGAATTATCAAAAAAGGTAAAATTTATCCAACCAGTCAACCACTATTTCTAGCTTTCCCCTAAAATTCTGATTTTCATGTCTCATGGGAAGCTACTCATCAAAACAAACTTTAACTTCATACTCAAATTCACAATATGTAGGGTGGAGGTAACTATTATATTGTTCATGGCCAGTCAAATCTTTCTAAAAGAATTTGTACAATATAACCTGTCTTCATTTGTAGGAGAAAGAAATTGGGACATGAAAAAATCTAAATGTTAAATCACATCTGATCAATCTAGTGTTCAAGCATCAATAACAGTAAGTCCTACAGCTTCGACTGCATTTCATCAAACAAGAACCAATCAAATATATACCTAAGGATGACAATCATTTATAACTCATCAGAGATAATCAGAAAAATTGAATGAACAAGTGTTTTGTGTTCAGGATCCCATTATCCCAAATGACCACTTCAACTCCTTAGAATTGAGTTTGGTTTTGTGTTACCTGTCTTCATTTGTGGGAGAAAGAAATTGGGGCATGAACAAATTTAAATGGTAAATCACCTCTGATCAATTTAGTGTTCAAGTATCAATAACAGTAAGTCCTAAAACTTCAATTGCACTTCATCAAACGTGACCCAATCAAATATATACCCAATCAAATATATACCTAATCCGGCAATCATCTATAACTCATCAGAGATAATCAGAAAACTTGATTGAACACGCGTTTTTGCGTTCAGGATCTTATTATCCCAAATGACCACTTCAACTCCTTAGAATTAAGTTTGGTTTTCTGTTCATAAATTATCATGCAATGCCTTCTAACAAAGGAGATTAAAATAAATAGGTAATATCTGGTAAAGTTCCACAGCAAATAATTCCCCATCAGCAATCAGTTTAAAATTTTAAAATTTGTCTCCGCAAATTTTAAATGAAACTGGGAACCATTACATAAAATATTATAGAGATCTTGGCCACTTACTAAATATCGCATCTAATTTCTAAAATTGAGGAAAGAATGAGAACAAGAATACCAAACACAAATTTACTAGCATACATGATCCGTAAATGACTAAACAAGGCTATAGAGTTCATGACATTTGGGGAAAAGAAGTACCGGCTATTCAGGTGAAATGACAAAACCTTGTTCTCTAGCTTTCTTCAACCACTTAAGAGTACTTTCTAATGTTGAGTATGCTGTAACATCCGTCAAGCTTTTGCTCTCCACTGCATAATCAAACACTTCATAAGCATCTGCAACTCTGCCATTCCTACACAACGCCCTCAAAAAAGTTCCATAAGAACCAGATTCCAGCTTCATATCACCATTCTTCATCACCCCATACAACTCAATCGCCTTATCTAATAACCTTGATTTACACAACCCATGCAGCAATGTATTATATGTGCATGAATTTGGCTCACATCCCTTCACTTCCATCTTCTCCAACAAAGCCAATGCTCCCAATGCATCTCCTTCCCTACACATGCCATTCATCAACGAAGTATAAGTAACAGCATCTGCAAAGTGACCCATTTCAGCCATAACTTCCAAAAATTTCTTCGCCTCCTTAACTCTACCTGACTTGGACAATCCATAAATCAGTGTGTTATAAGTTACCAGGTCAGGTTTTATCCCTTCGTCCTGCATTTTCTTATACACTCCCAACACTTCACCCCCTTGACTCAACATACAATAACCCTTCATTATCGTATTGTAAACATAGCAATCAGGCTTGTACCCTTCCTCTCTCAACATTCCCAATAACCGTGTTGCCTCACGCAAATTCTTGCTATTACAAACATTATCAATCATTATAGTATAAGTCACTAGGTCCGGCTTTATATTGAATCCCTCCCTCATATCCTTTATAAAGCAATTAACTGTACTCAAAGACCTGTTCTTGACAAGGTGCCTAACAAGAAAATTGTAAGTATAGGTATCAGGAGGACAATTCTTGTCCGAGAGCTCCTTAATCAGTTCAATGGCGTGCTCTTCGCGGCCACAAGCACAAAGGGTTCTCACCGCAATATCCGCTGAGACTTGATTGGGTGGAAAACCATTGGTAGTCATGAGGTTGAGGGCCTGTTGGACATTTGAAAGAGAAGGATCATCTGGAGCTCTGCAAGACTGCACAAGGAGAATATGATAAGAAGACCGGTCCGGGGAGAACGGAGGATGTTTCTTGATCATGTGATTGAGGAAAAAAATTGAGTCTTGCATAGAAGAAACCGATGAAAATGACTCCAAAATTGAGTTGTAGAATCTGGAGTCTGAAGGGGTGTTTTTGCTATTGGTAACAAGTGAATTGAACAGGGATTTGGCATCTGAGAGCTTTGGGGAGTCAAAAACGATTGGTGGGGTTGGTGTATTTGTGGTTGAAACGTTGTTTTTTATAGGCTTCTTCTTGGGAGAATTTGGGTAAGTTTTCAGAGGAAATGGCTGAAGGGGAGAAGAAGAAACGTTGTTTTTTAGTAAAGCGTTTACTGGGGATTGAGATGCCGCTCTTCTGAAGCCCGGTGAGAGTTTCCCCATCCTCTCTCTTTGTTCTTTTCGTCCTTAATCTGATAATGACGATTCAGAAATGGAGGTTTTCATTAGGGTTTTAGGGTTTTGCAGAGGGTTATACCGTCAGCGTTTATTGCTTCCAATCGGGTCGGGTTGGGTATTTGTATGGGAAAAATGCTAGGGAAAAATTCATAAATAAGGTGTTTACTTTATACCAAATCAAAAATCAGGTTTATAGTTTGAAAATTCAAAAATTAGGTTTTTTTTTTAATGAAGTAATAAATTATTAAATCAATTTATTATTAAATATTTAATTTTAATATAATATAATTAACCCATCCCACATGCATCATCCATACCACTCCGGCGATCATTCCGACCACCACTCTTCTCCGACCACCGTTCCGGCGACTACTCCGATTCCGGCGACTATTCCGACGACTATTTCCGATGACCATTCTGGTCACAGATTTAAAATTTACGGTCACAGTTCAAAAATTTTATAGCTCACAATTATTTCGTTGGTTACAGATTCCAAAATTAATTGGTCACAGATCAAAATTTATAGGTCACAATTAATACGTTAGTCATAGATTTCAAAATTAATTGATCACAGATCAAAATTTATAGGTCACACGGTCACAAATTTCCAAAATAATTGGTCACAGATTTTTTTACGATCTCATATTATATAATTTTTAGGTCACAGATAACAAAATGGTTGGTCACAGAGTCACAGATTACTGAATTTTAATGTCACAGATTATATTTTTTATCACAAAACCTAAATCACAAACTCTTAATCCCATCACCGTCAAAAATACCACCGCCGCCACCGCCAGTCACAGTACCTTCACACCCACAGCACAAACCACCAAAACCATCCGTCGTCGTTGGTCACAAACAACCTAATCATTTGTGACCATTTCGCTACTGCCTCTACCAGCGGCATCATCACCGTCGTCATTGCCAACACCACGGCACCGCACCGTTTACGACCACCAGAACACACCCAACCGCACACAGAACACACACACCCAATCGTACCCGCTGCCCAACCGCACACAGAACACACACACCCAATCTTACTCGCCGCCCAACCGCACTCAAAACACACCCAACCATACCAAAACAGATCTGCACCTAACCGCACCCAAACAGATCTATACCTCCACAACCGCCGCACCCATACAAACACCCAACCCACTACGTTACCAGTGCCACCGCCAACAAAAAACAGAAAAAAAACCCCAGTTCCAACACCAACTTGCCACCTCAAGTGCCACCATCACCGTCGAACCTTACCAAGACTGCCGCAGTACCACCGAAGTGCCTAGTTTGTCTACAGCCATACGCTGCCGATTTCCACCGTCCTGCGCGTCCTTCCTTGTGGCCATTCCATCTGCGAAGTCTATACTCTCCTCTCGAGATTTTCAAACAGCCCCGTCTCCTTCCCCAAGAACATTGATCTTCTTCACCTTTCATCCATCCTTCAAGATCTCCCAGTAGAGATGGCATCCTTTTGGATCCATGCCTCTAGCGAAAACTCCCAGATTCGATGGGATCCTTTCGGATCCATACCTGTAGCGAAAAGTCCCAAATATGATAGGATCTCCTACCAGAACGTCGGCCGAAAAGAGACGAGAGGGAGGGTGAAGACGAGAGAGGGAGATGACGGGAAGGAGAAGACGTCGTGGCGACGATGGCGGGGGAGGTGTTGAGAGACGGGAGAGGTGATGACAGTGGAAAGGGGATGGGTTCAAATGATTTTAGGGTTGGTTGGGTTAGATAAGGTATGGAGTGTATATAAATTAATTTATATTGTATATAAATATAAAAATAAAAATAAAATATTTTTTAATTTAATAATTAAAACCTGATTTATGCAATATGAAATTTGATTCAGGATTTATGAAATTGGTAATCTAATTCTAGGTCTAGGTGTAATTTCCTCAAAATGCTATGGCTACACAAGTATACCCTTATGTGTATGTACCCACAGGGTTGTGCTATGGGTTCACCCATTGGTTTGATGGGAAATTCAAGATGCACGGCCCTTGTTTGATACCATTTTTGACTTGGTTGACTATAACTTCCTTCTCAAGTTCGAGTCAAAAACAGATTCTAAGCATGATAAGATTTTTTTAACAGTGATTATTTTCATTTAATTAGTTATTTAACTTTCTAAAAAATGAAAAATTTGAAAGAAAATAAAAGGTAGACATTTTAGCAGCTGGCGCCTAAACTAGAGTTGTCAAATCGAATCCAGGCTTGGGCTGAACCTCTTTTTCAAATGACAGTTCGAGTTCGAGCTGACACATCGAAATGACCGATCGAGCTAGCAAATCGAAATAACAGCTTGTGACAGACATTTTTGGCCCATGTCACAAGTCCGACTGCTTGCCTAAAGCAGCCTGCTTCAAGCAAACAGTCGTGCAGTGCCTGAAGTAGGCAGCTACTTGCCTGCAAGCATGAAGCTTTAGGTGCTAGTGGCTGCATGACGTCCGTTTCAAAAAAAAATCGAGTACACTCAGCAAGGCCAATCCTCAATTTTTCAATCGAGCTTTGACTCGGCTCGACTCAAAGCAAAAAAGTCATAGCCTTTTTTTGCTCCAGCCGAGATCTTTGGCTCGCTGGTCGGCTCGATTGACTCATTTACATCCTTACCCTATACTATATATTACAGATAAATAAAATAAGGTTGGTTGTCTATCAACAAGCATTAAAACGATAAAAAAAATATTGCAGTATCAAATCACACGTAAATATTTTCAATTTGCATAAACCAAACGTACACAATATCTAAAACTAGACAAAATTTTATTCATTTGACTTGAGCATTGGAATGTGAACATTCGTTTAACCATTCGGTACAATATTCCTACATTCTAACAATGTTCTAGTGTACAAGTAACGTATAGTCATGTTCATCAATGAAGAGCATAGTCATTGACGAAAAAGACGTATATCAATGAAACAAAAATTATATATATATTGTCTATGAAACAGAATTTGTTGTTTTAACGGAAAATCTATTTTCACCGTTAGTTTTATTGTTTCCATTAAATAGCAATTAAGCCATGACCATTGATGTTGTGTGTGTTGGAATTTCATTATTTAATAATAAATGAATGGGAAATGCAAAAAGCTTTGTACTATTCAATGTTGTCAAACCCGGCCTGACCGGTGAAACCGGGAACCGGGCCCAAAACCGGGCCAAAACATTTAAGTTTACAAAATCGGTTAAAACCGGTCGAAACCAGTTAACTTTGATTATTTACAAAATCGGTTAAAACTCGTCGAACCGGCCGGTTCAACGTGACCCGGAGAACCGGTCACGGTTTTGACGAGTTTTCAAGATTTTTTTTTTTTTTTTTTTAGTTTAAAATTTTTTAACTTCATTATTGAGCTTCAAAATTTACAATTCTAAGACCCATGGAGAAGTATTGGATGTCATGCTCATTTTATAGATACACTTCTCTCCAAATGTTTCATAAACTTCTAATGTGAGATTGTGCATTTTATATATGTTCTTAACTCCAATAGTTTTATAAACTTCTAATGTGGGATAGTGACAAAAAAAAAAAAAAATGTTAAAATACTCATCAAAATCATTTTCAAATGTATGTCAAATTGACTAATTTGATTTTGAATTATAACTAATTAAATTGTAATATTCACTTTCATTTATTTAATTTTCAAATTTAACTTAAATTGCACTTGATTATTAATATATTAATATTAGATATTATTTTCAATAAATTTAAAATATTTTAATTTAACAAAGTAAATTATTTTAACATATTTATTTTTAATTTTTAGTGTTGTGACTAATTGTAGGATAATGAATCTAATTAGTAAAGATAGATTTACTTTGAATTATTTTTATGTATTTATTGCACTCGGTTCGACCCCAGTTGAATTCCCACGGACTTCACGTCGGAATCATTCTTGATTGTGAGCCAAAACTCTTTATCTCCATTTTCAGATATCGGAATTATCAAATCCGCAGACTTTTCGTATAAATTCTATGATTAATGCTCATGTTTAATTCCTTAATTAATAAAAAAAAAAAAGTAAAATTCTTGTAACACTAATTTGCATTATTATAGTATTATATTAAATGTTTAGTAAGTATTATTTTTAAATATTAAATGATTTTATGATATAGTAAAAAATCTATTTTTTTATAATATAGAAAAAAACTATTTTTAAAATAAAAATATATTTAATGTCTTAAAAATAATTAAAATAATATTAAAAATACGAAACGCATTATGATACTTATTCTTCGCATTGACACGCATAAACTTGTGATTCTTGATTCTCAACATCAATGTCTTGCAACGCCTTACGTCTTTTAGAACATTATTAATAAATGAATGGAAAATGCAAAAGACTTTGTACTACTATATTTTAGTCACTAGGAAAAAATGAAACTAAAAAAATAAAATGGATGTGGAGATTATCAATTTAAAAATGCTAATAATTTATTTGACAAGGTACATTAAACTCAATGAAGAAAAAATATTTATTTATTTAGTTTTGTATTATACTGTTATCTATTATTTTATTATGTACAAAAGGTTCATGATTAAGTGCAAAATTTAATATAATATAATAGTACGAAACACAAACTTATACATTTTAATTTAGAATTTAACATTATTCAAATTAAAATAATATATCACAATGTGTGATTATTTATCAATTACATAAACATTACATCATTAATTATTTAATGAACCAAAAAGTTTATATATAAACTAAGCAAAAGTGCATTGCACGTTGCTTATACCTAGTGTGTGTGTGTGTGTATATATATAATTTTTATTTTTTATTTTTTTTTGTATTGGTGAGACATTGATACATGCAAGAGGGTAATTCCACATGTACATGAGATTTTCCACTGTACAAGTGCTAGGGAGACATGTCTTCCCGATATTTGCTAGGACAAAATTGTTTTCCAGGCCATGTACAAGGAACATGTAACACGGTTCTATGTAAAATGATTGGGGTATCACTTGGGCTCGAATCAAGGCAACTAGGTCGATGTAACACAACCACTATCCATTCGAGGAAGGCAAGTCAAGTCATGGAGGCTTTGGATCGCGCATAAAATAGAGGCAACTGTGCCAAATGAGTAGAGCCCATCTCGTCTTGTGATATTAAGGGGAACGAAAGTAACACTTAGACATAAATAATTATACCATGAACACACGTGCCCCTGAAATTAAGTGAGATCGTCCTTCCCCACTCACTTCCAATATTGTCCAATGACAGAAGATCATGTCTCTTTTCAACGACCCACTACCACAATCAAAAACATAAATTGTCACAAGGAGACTAAAAGTAAGCACACTTGCAATCTTATAATGCAAAAAACTACACTTTACCTATCCTTATGATTTAGTTCACTGGTATACACATGGGCGAGGTTTCAAACCAACCCGAGCAATCAACCAGACTAGGAGCCATCAACATTCACGATCCATACAAGCATTAGACATAACTGCTTCAAATGGACACGTCAAATGTGGACAACAATTTGGTCCAAATATTCAAGAAGACATACAATTAAATCAAATAGGTAGCCCTACTACTTCCACGGTATGTGGTAAGGACCCCCCAAACCCAACCCACCCCCATCCAAAGGCATACTAATTGCTTGGTGGACTTTACTCACGGGGTCCAGTCACAACTCAATTATTAAATGTGTCCATCTACGTGTACCCATAACATGTCGACAAGACTAATTCAATGTAGTTAAAAATAGTATAGTTCTTCATTTTCCTAAAGCTGCTTTTTCAAATTATAATAATTTGGCATTTTCACAAGAAACGAATATCATACAATGACAATCATCATGTAAAAGCAAGTTAAAGATGATACTTTTAGTACATTTAGCTTGACAAAATATTAGATTAGACATAACTAAAGAGGTGTTGATATTATAGGGTTTGTCCCTTTTGTTTTGTGAAAATATCAACCTCGCAAACGAAAAAAGTGAGCATATAAATACACCAATCACGCTTTCATGTATGGGGTGGGGTGGGGTGGGGTTAATGACACACAATGGAGGTGGGGTGAGTAAATCTTTTTTTTTTTTTTTACTTTTTTATTGAGGTGGGTCCCACACGAGAAGGTGTAGAGGTTGAATTAACATTCTTTTGTTTGGTCGAATGGATGTATAAGGAAACTTGATTAGCATTGAATTGAGAAAATATATAAAAGAAAATTCGAAATTTTTTGCATAAAGATCTCACAAAATTAAATTACAAACTGGAGTAATCAATCCACTCATGAAACGATTCTGTATCGACACAATGATCACTTCCATAATACACACCATAATCAAACAAACTTTTGATTTATAATAAGCATAGATATATACGAGAATCATAAAGAAAGTAAACCAACCAAACGATGACACACCACTCAAATACACGCCCCAACAGGCCCACACCATTGAATTCTTCCTTAATTGCATGGAGACTCCTTTTCTTTTTCTTTCTCCTTTTCTTCCTCAGTCTTGGAGTGGTACCCAGGGATCTTCTCTTTGATCTTATCCAAGAAACCCTTTTTCTCCTTGACCTCGCCTTCAGGGGTGGCGCACTCAACGGCAGCCGGAGGTGGTGGTGGAGGCACCTCCACCTCCCCCTCCTTCTTATGGCCGCCAGGAAGTTTCTCCTTGATCTTGCCTAGGAAGCCCTTCTTCTCCTCAGATTCTTCATGAACTGGTATATCATCACATTTCTCTACTGGTACAGACTCGTACTTCTCGATTTTCTCTTCCTTGTCATCACCAGCTATCTTCTCCTTCAAACCCTTCTTTTTCTTCTTTTTTTTCTCTCCTCCTTCTTCCACTTCTTCCTCATCACTCGACTACACAAAAAATCAATAAATTAAAAATATTAACATCCCAATAAAACATATGAACATAGAATTTATATGTATGCACATAATTAAGAATAAAAATTATGAGAAACTTACAGAGCTGCTAGAGCTGTTGGATCGTTGGAGCTTTTCGAGTAAGCTTTCATGCTTTTTCTCTTCTTCCTTTTCTTCTTTCTTGCACTCTGGTTCAGAGACCTGCACTTTCTCTTCAAACTGAGTGGCGATCACTTCCTCCTCACACTTCTTCTCTTCCTCTTTCTTCCCCATGAAACCAAACAGACCACGGTCGGATGCCTCCACAGGCGCCGCCGCCGCCGCATGCTCCTCAACCTTGACGGGGACATCGACTCCGAGATCGCATGGCTCATCGCTCTTCTTCTCGATGTTTTGGTGGTGGTGGTATTGAACTTCGTCGGCCATTATTTGATTAATTCAACAAGAAATAATCACAGTATATAATAAGTTTAAAGGAAATCGATGAATCAAGAAACTGAAAAATACTAAGCTTGCAATATTGTATTCGAATGAAGAAACTCTATGTAATGCTTTAAGAGTGTAAAGTAGTGGGGTTTTTTATAGCAATCACAACACGGAAGGGACGCTGATTGGTTATCAAACTCAATCATGCTATACATATATAATAGTTGACATAATGACACATGATAACTCATCATTAGACTATTTAAAATACAATCAATTTTTTCATTAAAACATATCATGCCAACACATATTATATCACTCTCCATAATATAGTTTTTGGCACACAAACGTCGTTCTTTGGGAAAATTTTAGCAACGGTCCCTAACATTTTCAATTATTGTAGACTTTACTCAAACCTTTAATTTGTGACAGCGAATGTCCTTAACTTTTCATAAATATGTGTAGAGGTCTAAATGAATAGAAACCATCATTTTGTCCGTTAGTTGACCAAAAAATTGATATTAACCATAATTTTGACTCATTTTAAAAGGATAAAATGCTAATATTACATATTATCCCTAAAATAAGTTAAAAACTAAATTAGAAAAAACACCACCCGCTGCCAGCTACCCAATCTGAAACTAGAAAAAACACTCGCTACCACATGCCACCCAATCCACTAAAATTTCATCTCCTAACCAGCTGCCTCGTTCCACAAGCACATCTCATACAATTAATTGGACAAACAATCGGCCATTAAAACCATGGGAGTTGCGCGGTTCAACAACAAAATAGACAAGTTCGGCGACATCCACGGTCATGCACCACTACCAGCCGGTTCGCCTCACCTATGTGCTCCAATTTACTGTGAGACATCATCTAAGACAACTCCGATTGATGTAGGTCTGCTTCGTGTGCAAGTGAGGCAGTCCGTCTCCCTCAATTGATCCATTTGTGTCACAAATCCAATTTTTGCTTCAAATTCTATCCAATTCCACACGTAAATGAGGTTCCAATTTCTTCGATTTCTGTTAAGCGTGGGTGGGAGTTGGAAAAAAGGTGCTGATCATCGGCCTTTCTAGTTTTTATAAGAGTGGGGTGGGGGTGATTGAGGCAAATTTCTTTTAAATTTTTTTGATTTTTTATTTAAGCTTATGTTAAAAAAAAAATTAAATTACCATTTTGCCATTTTAAAATTAGTCAAAGTGTGGTCAGGTCATTTTTTGGTCAAATAAAAGGTAAAGTGGATGATTTCTATCCATTTGGACCTATACTGTATATTTATGAAAGGTCATGGACCTCCATAGGTACAAATTGAAAATTAGGAAAAAAACCTGCAAAAATAAAAATAAAAAATGTTAGGAACCACTGCAAATTTTCCTTAATTCTTATCAAAATGGTCCAAAAGCCTAAAATCAACTACTCCATTTTGTAGCCGACTTCAATTGTGGGTCACTTAATCATGATTAGATTTTTCATTAAAAAATACAAATTATTCCAACTTGCTTACTTTATGAATTTTACACGTCATTTTGATAATGTTAATTAACATACTCGAGCATTAGTATAAAACTTACATGTTAAATAAGGTTATTTTATTCACTCGTCTATTGAAAGGTTGAGAACTGACTCACTCAATCGAAATGTGATTCGACTTTTTCCACCATGAACTATTGAACCGACATAAAATGAACTTAAAAATATTTTTTAATATTACTATACAAAACTCCAAAAAAAAAAAAAAAAAGAAAAAAAAAGAAAAGGGGAAAATAATTGCGCAAGGTAGAAGAACCCAAAAGCAATAAAAGAAGAAAGTAGAAATGTGGAGACACTCACCCTCTGTCAGGCCGACCAATAAATATCCGTCACGTAAGGTGAGAACGTGAGGACATGGGTTTACGGGTCCCAGAAAGTCGGCTCGATGTGATCAAGGGACCCACCCATTGGACAAGTGGACGGTTTGACGTCGTACTGCTTTGCTTGCCCTCTCGTTTAATTTTCAATTTTATCATCAATAGAGTTGTGTACTCTTGTTACCTTTCAGTTTTTGATTCCACTCTGAGGCTTAGAACAAAGGGAAAAAATAAATAATTATATTGAGAAAAAAAAAGAAAAATGTTTGATATTGTTTTAAGATTTCTATAATTTCCGATAAAGTTACAAATCGATTCAAGATTATAGAGAATCATGATGTCTGGAGTCTTTTTCTTTAAGCATTCGACTTGCTTT
This sequence comes from Fraxinus excelsior, assembly GCA_019097785.1. Lineage (NCBI taxonomy): Eukaryota > Viridiplantae > Streptophyta > Magnoliopsida > Lamiales > Oleaceae > Fraxinus > Fraxinus excelsior. Next base: position 4,005,187 of record CM032634.1, on the reverse strand, counting down.
TAATTTTAACTCGGACAAAACAAAGAATCTGTAGTGATAGTAATCATTCGATACTTAAGTAAGCAATCTTCAGAAAGCATAGATTATGAACGAGAATGGTAGAACGCTCATTTCCTAGGGAGTGACGTGTTACGCAACGAAAGTGATTCTAACGATCTTTGGTATTGAATGTGATTTTGATACGATTGAAAACTTGTCATTCTAACGTTCTATGAACACCATGAGTCGCATAGGCCTATTCCGAGAATTAGAATTTTATGTTGCCGTGTATTCATTCTCCATCTCACAATATTAATTATATGTTTAAGATGTCATTATCGAAATATTACAACTGTAATCTCTTTGTGGACTCTGGGAGAATCCATCAATCCCTTATCAATCTCAATCTCTAAATCAATCTTTACCTATATACCAATATGGACAATAAATGTCGATCACTCTTCCTAACCCTTCACGTTTTTACCTTAAAATGCATCATTGTTAGGCAACGGGTGCCCACTAATACAATTATAAAAAAAAAAGTTTAAAAATGTAATTTTAAAATTAACAAACTTGTAAAAATTTTAAAAAATTAGATGGTATGTGATCGTGATCTGCTGTGATAAATGATTGTGACATATAACTTGTATAATTTTGACTTGGTATGATGTTTGATTATGGCCTAATCTATATTTGATATGTTAATTACATTCTATGTGACCACTTGATTTTTGAAAAAAAAAGATAAAGAGTTAATTTCTAATTAATAAAATTTAAATTTAAAACACATGAATTCATGTAATTTTGTACTGATATAAATTGCCCAAGAAATTGGGCCTCATATTTGAACCAAACCTTAAAAGGAGAGTCCTAGATATAAATGTGGGCTACAATTTAGCTACCGGCTCGTTGTCCCAGGCCCATTCCTAAGATATGATGTCTGTTTGCAGAGTCTCTGACCTTCAATCCCTTTTGTAAAATCATCCTCAACTTTTATATTTAGACTTTCAAATCCTCAACTTTTAGCATATTAGGCAAGTTGATCCTTCTAAACAATTACGGTGTTAAATCAAGACGCATTCTCACATGTTAACGCTTTTTATGGATCTTTAAAAATACAATCCTGTTATAAGTACAAGAAATTTTGACAAATAACACGTCGTGAAATCATTGGAAGATGGAGAGAGAAAAAAGGTCAATCACGCGGATACCACATCAACATTGGTATGATTTTTGTCAATATTTTTCTGTACTCATGACTTTTTCCTTAAAAGTAGGCATGACCTGGTTTTTGACATTGAGTTCTTCATCGAATCAATTAAACAAAAATATTATAATACACATTACCGTTGGGTTCCATGCATAACATTAGAACTGAACCTAATCAAAATTGATCAATTACAGCTCTCTTTAGTTTATTCTGATTCTACAATACAAATTCTTTTACAAAACACACATACCACAAAGTTAATAAAAATGACAGTAACCCACGAGCTATTATATAATAAGGCAAAAGTATCTCCGTGTAATCTTTACTAGAATAGTTAGGCGGCTAAAGATGCAGACTGGAATGAAATACTTTTTTTGAGAGAGATTGCATAAATTTCGAGAGTTAGATATATGATAGTCGGAGAAAGCAGATCGAAGGGATAGTATTATGCGGAAGAAAATTCTTCGCAAGTCCTGTTCAATGTAACCCATCTCACCTTCTTGGATGGTGTCTCTGCCCACAAAAAATGAACCCCTAATTCAATCCAAAAATTAGCCCATATGTTATCCCACAATTCTTGGACTGTTCTATATGTCTCTAGCTACAAACTAAATGTTCTCAAGACAAAACTAGAGTATACTTTGGTCCATGCATTAAATCACAACTTCCTTTTCATCAACATGCAGCAGAAGGGTCTAAAACTCAGTCACAAGAGACTTATTTCCATCCACACATAACTAATCTTCAGCTTTATCATCTTACCTTTTGTATCTTCTAACTGCCCTACCAGCAGAAATTTTATCAAACATAAAGATATTAAGCCATCAAGCCAGCAAATCACATATTCTCTCGTAAATTTTGCAGCAGAAATTCAAATAGCGGCAGGCACTTCATCCCATGAATGGTAGTTCTAAGAAACTAAGCAAGATCATACAGAAATGGAGGAAAAGGAAAAATGGTCAGTTTGTTGTCTACTCAAAAGATAATAAAAGGTTTGTTGTTCCTCTGTGCTATCTGAATCATCCTATATTCAGAGTGCTGTTGGAGATGGCTGAAGAGGAGTATGGATCACCAATTCACGGGCCTCTAAGAGTTCCTTGTGAGAAAGAATTAGTGGAGTACCTTCTTGGTGTGTTTGGTAAGGCCGATTCCATTACATTAGAAAGTTTCAAAGAAGGAAATAAAGCTAAACTTTTGTCCACTGTACTGTTTAGCTATGTCTAGTACTATATACCGAATATGCCCTCTATGTTTAGCGAGGAACGTAGAAAGATATTTTTATTTAATGCAAAGAGCAGAGAGGTTTCTATCTCATACTTCATAATCCCAGCAGACCCCCCTGGGGGGCACCATTTTTTGATCCAGGATTTAATCCCAGGACAAGCAGCATTATTGGTAGATTTAATGTTAGAAAGTACATCATTTATGTGAGAATTAGAATTTGAAAAAACTTCCCAATCTAAGGTTAATAGAAGTTTTGGTCAATGACATACTAGTGCATTCCGGATCTGCTCTTGTTTTTCAACGCTACATGTTTTTTACTCACTATCGCTTGTCAAAAACCGAAAAGAGACTTTAAAATAGCCGAACTTGACATTGCCAAAGCAAAATGCTTTCTAGGCCAGAAATCTGATTTTATGCAAGAACGTGCACTTATTTAAGTAAAAAGTTTAAAAGGCACATGGTTTTACATATATAATTCAAAACATACTTGCACACCATTAGACTTTCAAGGCTTTTGGCCCGAACATAATGAGTATAACTTGCTACTGAAAAACCTAATACTTCACAGTTTAGAGACAGCAAGCTTTATTAGATCCTTCCTAAGAATCTTGCCTGAGGGATTTTTGGGAACGGAAGCCGTGAATGCCACTCGTCGAATCCTCTTGTAAGGCGCTACCTGTTTAGCAATAAAATCCATGACTGCACTCTCCGATATACTACTGCCTGTTTTTCGTACCACATATGCCATGGGAAATTGTCCAACTTTCTCATCCGGGAACCTAAATTATAGCAGTCACAAGGCCAACTTTCTTCAGATTATCAAAAAAGGCTCAAATTGAATACATTTTCACTGAATAAAAGTCTAAACATAAACAATATCTTCTTTCTGAAAATGAAACTGGAACTTGAGGTTACTTACGGTATAACAGCTGCATCAGCAATTTCCGGGTGAGTGAGTAACAAAGCCTCTAATTCTGCCGGAGGAACCTAAGAAGTTAAGCATATAATTTATTAGTTGGAATTTTTATTCAGTCCACAAGAAATTCTTGAAAAGGAATTTTAGGAACATTATTGGATTAGTGTCCAGTATCATATTGAGTTATCATCAAAGAATTAAGTACCATTTAAGAAAAGACCGAAGAACTCCAAGTACAACTACTAATGAACACAATAGAATAGTTCAAAATTTCAAATGATTCATGTAGTTGATCTCAGATTTACTGTAGTTCAATGTTGTTCAAGAAAAGACTATGTAAACCAATGACATATTCACCTGGTATCCCTTATACTTGATCAGCTCCTTCAACCGATCAACCACAAAAATGAAGCCGTCCTCGTCAACATAGCACAGATCTCCAGTTCTCAACCAACCCTCTGAATCTAGGGTTGATGCCGTAGCCTCTTCATTGCTAAAATAACCTACAGCAACATCATTTGATATATAGATAATATAAACAAAGGTAATAATCCTAACAAGGTGAAATTAGTACCAAAAGGCAAGAGATATCAAAAAGTTTCATAATTAAAAATATTCTTAGTTAGACCATATGTGAGAACATTAATTGCAATCATTATGACGAGATTGTAATAGAAGTGACCAAGAAACAAGGAACAAGAATGTAAGGGATCTTATTCAATATTTTTCTAATGTTAGGAAAATGATGGTCAGGATTATTTCTCAGACATCCTCAACTAATGATACTTTCTACTTAAAATGATAGATGATATTCAACTTTGACAGTTGCTCCTAAACCTGACATGATCGGCCATGTCAACGATCTGAAAAGTGAACTCTGGGTATGGTTAAAAGTCGATTGATTTGATTTATGATATGAATTTTTCATAGATGCAATTTTTTAAGTTGTTAATGAGACAACTAGCTCGGGTTTGATTACAGGTGTCCAATAATTACCGAGTTGACCTGAAGCAAAACCAGAAACATCAATATATAAGAGCTTGATCCTACTCCCAATCTTGATCTTGGAGAGTCGACCTAACGGAAGCATGCTCAATGCACAAAAGGTGAGGACCACCTTGAATCTAGGAATATGTCAATGGCGTGTCACAAGTAAGACAGTACAACCAACCAATTAGAACTTGGCTACCCAAGGAAACCTGGAGTTAGTCTAGAGCCTACCAAAAATCCTAAAAAACACACCAACATACAAAGCATCTAATGGGAATCAACGAAAAGCTATAGATAAGTGCAGAATTTACAAAGATTCTAAGTAAACAGTTTGACAACCCAAGTCAATAATTTCCAAGCCTGAGGTCGACTACAATTCTCTATAAATACATAGTGGTTATTCACTCCATGTGTGCAAATTATTATATAATTATTGAAATTCTACCAAATTTAACCTAATAAACTTGTCCTCATTGAATTGGCCACCACATCCGCATTCTTTTAGTGGACAAACTATTGATCAACCTGCTGTTTTATGAATTCTAGAGAATTTCAGGCAAAGGATGTTATATAGGATTCTTTGGGTATTCTGATGTCAAGAAAATCCATTTGCAACCAACCAGTTCCTTTCGTTTTGTGCTTGTTTTTCAACTGTGGAAATTAATATGCAGAGAAATTAAACCACTCAAAAACCTCTTAGTATTAGCAATGGACCACCACTGGAAAGAAATATAAGAAGTTGACCACATTCTATTATAAAAATAAATATGGTGGAAAGCTAGACTTAACCATGAAAACAACTATATCGCTTAATATATTCTCGCAAAATGGTGACATCTTGAAATTCGTATAGTTGTTCGAATTTTAATTAGATAAAATTGCTCGTTTGAACTTAATACGATTTGAAACCAAATTAAAATTTGAGATTGCATTTTAAAATATCAACGAGTAACAAAACCTTACGTGTTGATCAATATTTCGATAAGTAAATTGTAAATTTTTTCCTCTTAACACAAGTTGAATGAAGCTTTTTTATAATATATATATATATATATATAGTCAAATCTCCTTAAAAAATATATCCCCGTTTGGTATTGATTAAAATTGAAAAAGTAACCATTATATTTTCAATTTTAATTATATTTTAATCACGTACCATAATTCATACTAGTTAAGCGCGTTATTAAACAAGACTTTGACAAATGATTTGACAATGTGCCCAAAATATCTGTACCTTTCATAATGGAGGGCCCCCTCAGCCAAAGCTCACCGGTGCAATTCACCGGCAGCGCCTCGCCACTCTCTGGATCCACAATCTTTGCCTCCATGCTCGGTGACAGCATCCCCGCCGTGCCATACCGGCGGCTCTCCTCCAGAGAGTCCGTCGATGCACCGATCGCTGTTGACTCCGTCAAACCATAGCCCTGCAATATTGTTACATTTGGATACTTCTCCACAAACCCCTCTATCACCTCCCTGCTCAATGGCGCACCACCAGACAAGACAGACTTCAAGCTTCTTAAATCGTACTTTTTCTTGATTGCCGCCGCGTTATTCACCAGCGCCACCAGAATTGGTGGCACTAATGGTAAATAGGTGGCGCTGTATTTCTGTATAGCCATTAACATTTCATCCATCTCGAATTTTGATAGGATTACTATTGTAGATCCAGCGGCTAATAGACCTGTGGCAAAAGCTGCTAAACCGTAGATATGGAACATGGGTACTGTGCAGATGAAAGTGTGATTTTCTTCATCTAATTTGAATCGACTCACAATTGTTTGAACCATTGCTATCAAATTTCTGTGCGATGAAACAACCCCTTTGCTCACGCCGGTGGTGCCGGAAGAATATAATAGACTGGCTATGTCATCTTGACTCACTCGTTCCTTGACTCGGCTTTGGCTCGGTTCTCTTTTCATCATTTCGACTATATTATTCACAATTTTTAACTTGCTGGGGTATGAGTTTGCGGAGTCAAGGAGGACGATGGGGAGTTTTGAATCGCCGAGTTTAGGGAGGAGCTGGGGTATGGTGAAGGCGAGGACAGGTTTTGAATCGGCGATTTGCTTGGCGATTTCTCGGGAAGTGTTGAGAGGATTTGTTGTGGTGATTATGGCGCCCAGGGACATGACGGCTAGGCAAACAATGGGGAAGTAGATGGAATTGGGGCTGAGGAGAAGGACGACGTCATTTTTACGGATGTTCATGTCGATGGAGAGGCAGGTGGCGACGGCGTCGACGGCTCTCCAGACGTCGGAAAAGCTGAGCTTACGGCCGGTGGAGGCGTCGATGAACGCAGTCTTACCACGGTGCGATCGCGAAGATATGAAGGTAGTGACATCAAGGGAGTCGTTTGAGGGTAAAGGGATTTGTTTGCGCTTGCTGTAGAAGGTGGAATTAGCTTTGCAGAAGCCGCTTCTTGGATCAATTGAAGAAGGCAGCTGGTTGAGTTCCGCCATGGATGAAGCTTTTTTCCAGTTTAGATTAAAGATAAGATTCAAGAACAAAGCACTTCTCTATCCAGCTACCGATTGGTGGCATTTAACTTTTTGAATCACGAGTTGAAAATAAAAATGTTCCTGGATGGAAAAACACGACCTGCTGGTCTTTGTTGAATGGAGTCCACGTGTTTATTTCCGAAACAAACGTCAAAGATGGGCAGTTAGAATATTAGTGCATGAATCTTATTTTCCACGCGAATTCTTTATTTGTTGGCCACAGAGGAAAAGGTGTAGTGTACCAGTGAATTGAGAGTTGGATTTCATTAAATCACCCCATCTATTTTTGTGATAAGAGATTTGGTTTCAAACTTCAATTCGAACAAGACAAGTACACTATGTTATTGTGCGTTGGATGATTCACTCCTCAATGTTGGATATCGATCAACATATTAAACTATCACAATCTAAGTACAATGACACAATTATCAAGAGCATGGTTTACCAATGAGTTAATAATCTATCGTGTGAGCTTTGCACTGAGGACCGCTATGTCAAGAGCCATGTCACCACACTGGAGTCTAATGACCAATGAAGTTGTAACGCATTGTCCATGAACTAAGGGAACATACTTAGTTAGATTAGTCAACATCTCTACATCACATTATTCTTCAATATAAATGTTTGTTTTATAAACATGTTTAGTTTTTTATATTTCAAAAAAGTAAAGTAAGTAACTTATGTTTATTTAAATTTTATCAAATAAAAAGTTATTTAGTTTAATATTTATTTATAAATGAAGTTTTCAACCTTAGCTAAAACTTACTTTTGAGTTTTAAAAGAACATTCTTCTTGGTCATTCTAATATACGGCATGTTTGAGCCCCATTTTTTGTGTAGAATGCATTTTAAAATGATTGATTGATGGAGAATGTGTGGTTAAAAATGAAGGAAAAGTTTTTGAGTTGCGTGTAATATTATTTTATTGAAAAATGTGTAATTGAAAAGATGAAAGAGGAAAATGTATTTTGATAAAAAAATGAAAATCAAACAAGGGCATAATATTACCTTAGTACTGCTTTTACGTTGTCATTCGCAATATTTCGCGTCCAATCAAAGGCCACACCTACGACACCGGCATGGAACACGGTTTTCTATCACGTTGTCTCTACCTTGAGCCGCTTCTTTAGGTCGGATTTTGGCTGCTATTTCCGGGATACCTTTGGGGGTCCACATATGTCGCCCATTGGTTTTGGGCAAGCAATATAAATAAATGGGCTTTGAGGCCCAATGCCATTGGAAAGAAGCCCAAAATCAATGAACAAAATTATACCCACGTAAGTCAACAATTAATTTTAATCATAATATTACATGGATTCTATAATTTTGCAACAACACATTTCATCAAATCTTATCAAAATCTACTGAAAATTTGATTTTAATCCACATCAAATATAGGCTATAAGTTAGGGAAAAATTCATAGGTCGGGGATTATCTTTCACGAAATCAAAAATCAGGCTCCAAGGTTTAAATTTACAAAACTCAAGTTTTCTATGAATTAATTAATTATATTTTACAATTAATCTATTAAATTAAATATTTAATTGTAATATAATATTTATATAATTGACCCACCCCCACCCCCACCGACCCACTCCACCCCACCTCCGCCGCCACCACCACCATCACCACCACCACATCTACTGCTCTGGTGACTGTTCTTCGGCTGCGCTTAATTTCGACGACTATTTTCCGGTGACCGTTGGTCGCCGTTTAATTTCGGTAACTGCTTCGATTCCAATGTCACATATATCTTATTAAGTAGTTAAAAATTTAATTTTCGATCACAACTTATTAAATTAATTGGTCACATATTATTTTGAGGTCACAATTGAAAACATTTATAGGTCACATACTTTTAATTGGTCACAAATTAAGAAAAATTGTTGGTCACAGATTATATTTTGAGTCACATATTAACAAAATTTAAGGTCACAGTTAAATAGTTAACCACAGAAAACTATATAGTTGGTCACATACACCCAAACACCTGTCCCCCAATCTCACTACACCACAAAACTTGGTCACAAATCGATATAGTTGGTCACATACACCCAAACACCCCGTCCCCCAATCCCAAAACACCACCAACTACTTGGTCACAGATCGACTAAATAGTTGGTTACAGAAACTCTTCGTCCTATCCACCTGATGCCGTGACCTCCATTGCCACGACCACCGACCAACATAACATTATCGACAACCAACAACAGCCACACATAAAGATTCGGCCACTACAGATACACACAGTCCACAGATCCGCCACACCACAACCGAGAAACCACCGCAAAATCACAACCTGAAAATCGATGCACCACCACCGCGATAACCACTCAGCCTCCAACACCTCGACAACCATCTCTATTTCTATCTATACCACACCACAACCACAACCACAACCACCACCTCACCATTTTCATTTTCAAAAAAACCATCACAATGTGCAAATCACTAACAACAAGATCTGAGAATGAAGAAAAACCTAAAATTATGACAAATAAAAAACGTCATTGCGCGTAAAATGAAGATCTGTGAGGTAGCAGCGTCGCTGCGCGTCACAACAGGGAAGAGAGAGCGGCAACATGGGAAAGGGAAGGGAAGGAGGGAGGGGGAGCGGCAGCAGCGGCGCTGCTGCGATTCGTAGCAAGGGTGAAGGAGGGAGGGAGGGAGGGGGAGGGGGAGGGGAAGAGGCGGCTGGCTGTGGCCGTGGAGGTGAGCGGTGGCGGTGGAGGCGCTGAGTGAGATAGGGGAGATAAATGAAATGAAATGGATTAGTGTTTGGATATGGTTTTATAGTTAAAATAAATTTGGTGGGGGTAGGTAGTAGGGTGAGTATATAGATTAATTTAATTTAAAATATTGTTATTAATATTAATTGTAAAATTAAAACCTGATTTTTGATTAAATAAAGTCAAAACCTGATTTTTAAAAAGGTCAAACTTAATGTCTGGTTTTATGTAATTACCACTATAAGTTATTGCAAGTTCATATGTCACGTGGGATCGAACAACAGAGAGTCTTAACTCTGAAAGAAGCCGAGTCTTTTTGAAGGGCATTTTTCAGTTATAATGATTATTCGAAGAAAATGGTTCTTGTTAATAAATTTCTCAATGACGATGAACAATCAGAATTTTGACAGGCGACAACCTAACACTATAATATCATATTTTCATGACTGAACACACACGTGTTTTCTTTAATAATTAAAATTAGATAATAACATTTTTTTTCATTTTGCCCTTCCACTGCTTCGTATGTTTCAACAATTGTGAGTGCTTGATGTGTTTAGAAGATGAAACTATACAGATGCACACTATTATGACTTGTTTGGCGATGTATACTTTATGTAAGGGTGTCAACGAGTCGAGCCATGAGTCGAAACTCAAAGCTTTGGCTCGACTCGAGTAAAAATAGTTTGAGCTTTTTTTGGCGCGAGTCGAATCGAGCAAAAGCTCAGTCAAAACATTTAGGCTCGAGCCTTGGCGAGCCGAGCTGGCTCGATTTTTTGTAAAATTCGTTATAAATCTAATTTTTTAATGAATTTAAATTTTTCGCAATTTATACATATTATAAATAATAACTTAATGATAACGTATACAAAAAAATACAGCTAAAATTTAAAAAACTTAAAAAAAAAAAAGAGTTGCATGTGATTGTTGTAGGCATCTACTGTAATTTGCAGGTAGATGTATGTTTTCCATTTTTAATTTGTTTAATACTTGGCTCACGGGCTAGTGATGAGCCACGGGCTAGCTCGGGCTCAAGCCAACGCCCCAAAATGGGGTTCGACCCGAACCTCGACTTGGTCCCACCGAATCACGAACCGACCCGAATCAGACTTTTTTCGGGTCGAGCATGAGCCGTCGAGCCATTTTGCCATTCCTAACTTTATGGTTGTCAAGAAGCTGAATCGTCATTAATATTATTCGATTTTTTCAAATATTGTTAACAAAGCAAACTCCTAAAAAGAATATAAAAGTTACGAGATATAAGTATATATATTTAGAAAGACAAACAGATCAAAAGAAAAAAGGTTGAAGGTTCAAAGTATTGATTATATTCTCATACGGTTTGGCAATATAACATAAGCATTCTATGTTGATTTCATTGTATGAAAGGCACAATAGTTGAAGCAAATGTGGCCGGTTGCTCCTGAGTCCATTACCCAATGTCTAGGTGAATTGAGTAATGTATTAAGTGAGATGGAGAAACATGTACCTGGCACTTGATTATATTGTATATCAGCTGCTACATCAATCTTTGTAGATGTTAAATGACTACTCACACTTTCATCAGATGCTGATACTGTGTAGGATTCAAGGTCTGCATAAACTCTGCTACATTCTGATTTGAAATAGAATTAGAAACTTGATTAGACACAATCTAATTTGATTTATCGTTACCACTTGAATGGCTGCTGGATGCAGATTTTTGCTTAGTCTTATATCTAGGAGGATAACCATGCAACATATAGTAGTTGTCCACAACATGGCCTATATAACCACAATATGTGCATATAGGTCTTTCACTCTTTTGAAATTTATTGTGCAACTGTCCTATATTGGTTCTTTGGAGATCATTTTTAGCATAGAAAGCCATGGAATCAGCAAAATCGGAAACATTGACATTGATATCAACGTTCCTTTGATGTTCCACTTGGGAGACAAGGGAGAAAACTTTGTTTATTGGAGGCATAGGATCCATTAGGAGTAGTTGCCCCCTGACTTGAGCAAATGACCCATTTAACCCCATCAGAAATGACATAACATACTCCATGTGGTAGTGTTCGACAAGTTTTTTAGTTCTCCCAACAGTCACACTTTCCACAAGAGCATATAGGCCTATAATTACTTAGTTCTTCCTAGAGTGTTTTCAAATTGGTGAAATATGTGCTAACAGAGGATTGTCTTTGTGTGTGATTCATCAGTTCATGCCTCAATTGGAATATACGAGGTCCATTCCTCTGTTGATATCCTTTGGATCAATCCATATATCATGTGTAGAATCAGAGTAAATGACACTTGCAAATATCTCCTTAGATACAGAATTAAGGATCCATGAAATCACAATATTGTTGTTACGAAACCACTATTAAAGAGGTCATCATTACTTTCAAGCTGATAAATAGATCCATCAATGAATCCAAGATTGTTCTTGACTGATAAAGCAATCATCATTGCACGATTCCAAGAAGCATAATTGTCTCCAATCAGAGGTTGTGAGACAAGGATAAGCCTTGGGTTATCTGTATGCTGAATGACATATGGACTAGCTCCATTATCAATGGCGGAATTGCTAATTGATGAAGAAGATTGATTCCGATTTGAGGCCTCTGTAGTTTTTTCCATGACGAATCAGAAAGGTTTTGAACATAATTGTTTAATGAATCAGAGATCCCAATGGAATTAGAGAAACGTGGATAGCAGAAGCATAATATTGCTCTGATACCATATTGAATACAATAGAAAGAGTTGAACTGAATTTTATACCATCAAATCGTAATCAAAGTGCTGGCCGAAATGGGGGTTCCTCACGTCAAGACTCCAATCAAGGCTCTTATCGTACATTTGGAGGCCTAAATAATTTCAAGAAGTCCAATGGGCAACACAAATATACTCTAAAGTGCCAAATCTGCTATGAACTGGGCCATTTACGAAAAATTGTCCACGTCGGCGCTTCGTTGAGCCCACTGCCAATTATGTCGCCACTTCGCCTGCAACGGACAAAAAATGGCTTATTGATTCCGGAGCTTCACACAACATTATTGGTGAATTGTATAATTTATCTACTCACTTTGAGTACGACGACATTGATGAAGTTTTCATAGGTGACAGTTCAGGTTTGTATGTTTCACACGTTGGCTCACTAGTTCTCAAATCAACCCACATGCACTTTTCATTTAAATGAAACTCTTTGTGTTCCTAATAGTCACAAGAATCTCATATATGTCCATTACTTCATCTCACAAAATAATGTTTTTATTGAATTTCATCCCCTGATTTTCCTTGTTAAGGACAAGATCTCGGGGACGGTTCTACTCAAAGGTGCATGTGAAATGGTGTTTACACTCTCCTGAAATCATTGGTGCAAGCTTCTCCAAAAATGGTTGCCAATGTGCATGAACGGACCTCAATAAATGGGTGGCACAAGCGCCTTGGACATCCCTCTCAAGAAATCGTTCATCATCTTGTTTAGAATTTTTCACTTCCAATAATACAGGAACATAGTTCTCATTTTTGTACCTCTTGTTCAATCAATAAAGCACACAAACAACCATTTCGAACCAATAGCTTTCAAAGCTATGCACCCCTTGATTTAATTTACACTGATATTTGGGACCCCTCTAATACAATTGGTGTTAATGGATCAAGATATTATTTGATTTTGGTTGATCATTTTACAAAGCATATTTGGTTTTATCCAATGGAAACCAAATCCGAAGTAAGCATGATATTTCCTCAATTTAAACATTTTTTTGAAAATTGATTTTAATTAAAAATCAAAAGTGTCTACTCGGATAATGGTGGTGAATTTGTCGCCTTAAAAAAATATTTCTCCATACATGGCATAAGTCATTGCACCACCGCTCCTCACACACCACAACAAAATGGTGTATTCGAGCGTTGTCATCGTCATTTGGTAGAAACGAGTCTTACCTTTTTACCTGATACTTCTTTACCTCTCTCATATTGGCCTCATGCCTTTTCAATGACCACTTACCTCATCAACAAACATCCAACCCCTCTCCTACATAATAAATCCCCTTTTGAAGCATTATTTCATCAGTCCCCCAACTATCTTAAACTTAAGAAATTCGGGTGTTTATGCTTTCCTCTTACCAAGCCCTATAACATACATAAGTTTCAGCCCAAGGCAACTCCATATTTGTTTGTGGGATATTCCCCAACTCAGAATGCGTACAAATGTCTTGACCCACAAGCTCATAAAATATATTTATCTAGGCACGTTCTGTTTGACAAAAGTCAAACTCATCTTCTTCTCCGTTTGGTTGAAACACAGGCACCAGCTATGTCTATTTCGCATGCGCTAACCTTGCCGATCACGCCTCTGTCGCAACCACCACCAGTGCCAACAAGAGGTAATGCCATTTTCGCCTCATCTCTATGTAACTGCTCTGAGTCCTCTTGCTCTCTTTTTCGAGATATACAATCCCTAAATTCATGCCATAATTCCTCTCAATCAAATTCACACACCAATAAACTCTTAGAACCCACAGATGTCCATGATGACCATCACAATGACCCTCCACCACCCCCTCATCATACCCACACCATGACCACTCGATCAATGAATAACATCCATAAGCCCCAACAGTTCAATTCTGTGACCAAACACCCACTCCCACCAACCATTGAACCAACATGTGTGGGCTCGGCACTTCGTGAACGTCACTGGAGACATGGTATGTCAGATAAACTTACTGTCCTCATGTGTCATGACACTTGGGATCTTGTTTCACCACCGAAAAATTGTAATCCTGTTGGGTGCAAATGGGTATTCCGTGTGAAACGAAAACCAGATGGTTCAGTTGATCGCTTTAAAGCGAGGCTTGTCGCTAAAGGATTTAATCAACGAGAAGGGTCAGATTACAAATAAACATTTAGCCCAGTTAGCTATGTCAATGAGTCGAGCTGAGCCCGAGCAGGGAAAAAAAGCTCGGGCTTGGGCTCGGCTTGAGCTTTTTTAGGCCGAGCTTTTTTTGTCTCGAGCCGAGCCGGCTCGAGGTTTTTTTTTTAAATTCGAAATATTATCTTGGCTACCCTAAACTTTGCTATTTTCATTTAATGGTATACTAATCTTTATTGGTTTCTATGAGTTGTGTTAATTACTTTTTGAGTTATTTTCCTTTTATTGAGTTTCGATTCATTTTTTTTTTAAAAAAGAAAATAAAAAAAATTAGTGAATACATGCAAATAGCTGGTTGCTGTAGCAGGTAGCTACAGCAATTGCCTGCACAGGCAGCCTTTATAATTTTTTTATTTTTTTAAAATGCTGCTCGTACGGGCCATTTCGGCTCGTGACATGGGCCGACGCCCAAAAATGGGGCTCGGTTCCACCGAGCCTGAGCCGGGCTCGACTCGGGCTTTTTACGGGCCGAGCTGGAGTTGGAGTCATTAGAGCCGACGAGCTTTTTTGCCATCCTTAAGCCCAGTTGCAAAACCTGCAACAATTAGGACTGTCTTGACAGTGGCTGTAATGCATGGGTGGTCATTAAGACAGTTAGATGTCAACAACGCTTTTTTGCATGGTGACTTGACTGAGACCGTGTATATGATATAATCACTGAGTTTTAAAGATGTCAACAAGCCAAATCATGTGTACAGGTTACGTAAGGCTATCTATGGCCTTAAGCAGGCCCCAATAGCTTGGTATTAAGCTCTTAAACTAGCAATTATGGGTCTTGGTTTTCAAAATTCAAACTAAATATGGGCTTTTTTGTCTTAACACAAGTATATTCGAGACCAATTGTCCAAAACCAATATGATTGGTACTAAAGATGTCTTAACCTCATTGTCTACCACCATGTCACTCAAATTGGTTGATGGTACTTCATCTGCTAATAGTACAGAGTTTCAAAGTGTCATTGGTGCACTTCAATACGTGTCTCTTACCCGACCAGATATTTCATTCTCTGTAAATAAACTTTCTCAGTTTATGCACAAGCCTACAGTGACACATTGGACAGCTACAAAGCGACTTTTTCGCTATTTAAAGCACACTATATTTCATGGACTTCACATCAGAAAAAGCTCCAGCTTTGAACTTATTACATATTCTGATGCTGATTGGGCATGCAACTATGATGATCAGACCTCCACCTCCGTATATATCTCATTTCTTGGTGTCAATCCTATCTCTTGGAGTTCAAAGAAGCAAAGGGCAGTGGCACGTTTATCCATCGAAGTAGAATATAAAGCCCTTGCCAATGCAGCCCCCGAGACATCATCATGTTAACACCCAGGACCAGCTGGTTGATCTTCTAACAAAAGGACTCTCAAGCCAAAGGACATAAATTTTAAGAGACAAGATTGGCTTAGTCGATGGCAGCTCCATCTTGCGGGGGCGTATAATGGAAGCGTCCTCAAATCAAGAATCTCTCTCAAATCAGCAACGAAAATGACTGTAGACTCTTAGCCTTCATTCAAAGATGTAACATTACTTTCCATGTTTATACTCTGTAACCAATAGCCAGAAATATTCTAGGTTACTTACTCTAAAAAACCCTTGTTAACGTGTATTTATTCTCACATGTCCCATGTTTGATACACATTAAAATTTTTATTTTTATTTTTCTATTAATTTTCAACCACATATCCTTCAATAAAATAATATTTTTCATCACATCAATAACTTTTCTTTCTTTTTCAACCACACATTCTCCATCAATCTACTATTCCAAAATATATTCTTTCAAAATAATGTGGCTCAAACGCACCCTTAATCTTGTAATCTGTGTAATATTTTTCTAATATAGGAGTAATACAGAATTGAGAAATTCTCAAACCTCATGAGATCTAACAAGGAAAGCCATTTGAATTCTAAATTTTGACGATCAATGCAAAGCTGAATCAGCTATCTTTCTATGGAAAATGCTAAGTGTACATTACATGTACATAAGAGTGTCCATAATGGACACCCGACACCCCCCTATTGGAAGAAGTCCATTATGAACACCCTTATGTACATGCTAATATACTTGTAGCACAACCCTATTTCTATTACTTGGATTATCAATGGAAAGTTGGATCAGGTAAATATAGGCAGATGAACTCTATGGGACAGAAATAATATTTTCCACCGAATATGTTGTCATACTATTGCAGTAATTTTATTATATGATTGCACAATGCACACGAACATTGTCCCCATTGATGTTGGAAAGGAAGGCCACCGAAGATGTTAAAAATTTGTATGTGCCAGAAATGATCCGAATTAAATGGATCTTGTAGATCTCTGTGTGATGCTGCAATAGTCGAACCAGAAAACAAAAGGAATCATGACAGAAATTCATTGGCCGTAGTTTCATCATCTGCCACATCAAAATATTCCTTACCAGATTTACCTTTGGATAAAATAATTTTGAAGTGGCGAAGAAATTAAATATTTGCGCACAGGAGTATATTGTTATCTGCTTGAAAATATACTCATAAGCCTTTGATTAGCATAAAATAATAAGAACTCCAACCAAGGGAGAATTTTTCTAACCAGTCTATTTTTTCAGGCTAAATTGAAATATGTTTCTGGCCTAAAGATTTTTTTTTTTAGATTTTTTTATTTTTTAATATGGTCATTCAGTCATGCAAATTGACCGTTGTACCATTTTTAATAAGGATTATGATTGGTGTACATAGAGGGCACCATAATTATGGACACCATTATGGTGCCCCCTATGTACTTGTAGCAATACTCTTTTAATAAATGTATCGTAGGCAAAGTTGATGAAAGTCTTGATAATAATATAGAGTTTTTGTCAGTATTGATGAGAAAGACTACGACATCTAAATGAATTCTCGTCAACTTTGCATAATTTGTCGGGAATACCTTGTCGGTTCAAAATTTGGACAAAAAGAAGAGAGAAAATTTGCTCACACTTTTGAAGAGAAAAGAGTATATATGGATTAATTAACCAAAAAATTAATAAAGTGGACAATATATAGAAAATAAAATAAAATTGATGGGCATATTTCAGTATCTAATGCACTCTATATGTGTACACAAAATCAATTGAATAAAAATGAAAATTATTTTCAGTCCCATCCTTTTTTTTTTACACAGGTCACAGTAAGAATCTTGACAACAATGAAGTTGATTAAGTAATGTTGGCCATTCAACTTATTAAGGCTGGGGTGCTGCTTATCTTTTGACAATGAAGGAAAATAATATAGGTAGTGCACACATGAGTACGCATTAACCTGCTAAAACGAATCGAATCCTTTTATTGTACAGAGTTACAATCATGCAGATTAACCTAAATACTAAGAACACGAAGAATCTTGACAACCTAGCACTATATATAATTGCTTCTGGCTGTTGCATTATCATATTGTCATCAATGAATTAATCATGCACATTGGCTTCGTTAATAATTAAGATAAACTATCCATGTATTTGAACTAATTGTTGGTGCCCATCGTGTTTAGAATTGGCTAAAATAACTTAAAACAGATGCACAGACTATTATGGAACATTGAAATTAATATAAATGGTGAAAGTTCTGGCCTGAAGTAAATTTGCTTATATGCTTGGTTGAGATAAAATTTTGGATAGAAAAGCAATTCAGTATATATATGGACAAGCAGATCAACAGAAATGTGTCGAAGGATCGAAAGTATATAAGTATTGACAATGATTTTCAAAATTGAGCATATCCCTAAATTAAGGCTAGTAGCTTAGGACATTAAGAAGTGAAACTCTAATTTTGACTAAACTCCTAAAGAAGGCTTCTAAGTTCTCTTCAAGTTCCTGAATGGTCATCTCTGATGCATTCAACTGCTTCATGACATCTTGCTCAGATACAGTGTCCATGTCTTTTCGCAATTTGTTGATGTTCAGGGCAAACAATTCCTGAGTACTGTTCTCTTCTTCTGTTTGAGAATGTATGCGGCTTGATTGGGTGAACTTGAATGCCAGGGACCATGTCTTTTGCTTTGATGTAAAAATGGTCAATGCAGACTTGAGGACGGAAAATCCAATGACCTGTGATTCTTTTAGCACGGTTTCAATGACCTTAAGATTGTTGTCTTTGTTTGTAGAGCTTTTTTCGAGACTCTTCAAGTTTTTGATGCACTTTTTAACCATACTGTCAATCTTTTTCCTTGAAGTCATATATGAATCAGTGCCTCTATTTCTCCTCAAAAACGATTGGAGTTCTTGAACAGATTCCTTCATCAAAATTATAACATCTCGAGCAATTCCACAAATGTCGACAAGCTTGAGAGATCCATCAAGTAACTCACTGGCAAAAGTTCCATCGGCGAGGGCTTTCTGGACAGATGGAAGTTGAATCAAATTATTAATATTTTCGTGCAAATCTCTGAGGCTGGCCAACTGTGTGCATACGGAAGAAGATGATACTGATGCTTCTTTGGAGGACTTTAGCCTGGATATATGATCTTCAACATTAGCAACTGCTGGACGAGATTTAGATGGCAGACTGTTTGATCTAGCATGGAAAGCCATTTGAATTCTAAATTTTGACGATCAATGCAAAGTTGAATCAGCTATATTTTTATAACTTGGATGATCAATGGAAAGTTGGATCAGGTATATATAGGCAGATGAACTCTAAGGGACAGAAAGAATATTTTCCACCAAATATGTTGTGTTCCTATCGTTGTAATTTTATTATATGATTTCACACGAATACCTTGTCCCCATTGACGTTGGAAAGGAAGGCCACCAAAAATGTTAAAAATTTGAATGTGCCAGAAATGATCTGAATTAAACGGATCTCGTAGATCTCTGTGGGATGCTGCCTAGTTAAACCAGAAAACAAAAGGAATCATGACAGCAATTCATTGGCCGTAGTTTCATAATCTGCCTGCACAGACACATCAAAATTTTCCTTCTCAGACGCAACTTTGTATAAAATAATTTTGAAGTGGAGAAGGAATTAAATATTGGCGCACACAAGTAAATTGTTATTTGTTTGAAATTATACTCATAAGCCTTCGAATTAGCATAAAATAATTAAAATTCCATCTAAAAGTAGAATTTTTCTAACCAGTCTACGTTTTTAGGCTAAAGTGAAATATGTTTCCGGCCTAAAGTTAAACAATTCAAAGAAAGTAATTCATAAATATATATTCTTGTGAATGAATTTCATGTTCCAATTATCTGAAACAGAAAGGGGACATCATTTGAATATTTTATTCTTTATAGATAATGCATGCATTTGAAGCTGAAAATTGGATCATTCAGATCTCAGTGAAATAATGCACTACTGTTCTTGAAACATAAGGAATCTTGGCATCAATGAAGTTGATTCAAACATATTTTGTCATTCAGCTCATCAAGGCTGGGTGCTGCTTATCTTGGAAAGTGAAGGAATATAATATAGGGCACGCACGAGTATGCATTAACCTGCTCAAAGGCAAATGGAATTATTTAACTGTCCAAAGTTACTAATCAAATAGATTAACAATATTTGTTATTAGTCAAATAACAAGAAGAATCTTGACAGCCTAGCACTAGATTAGTTTGCTCCTGGCTGTTGAATTCTCACATTGTCATCATTAAAATCAAGCACATTGGTTTCTAATTGTTAGAAACTATTTCCTAAAATAGTTAAGTAAATAGGTTTAGATTTTAGCCCTAGTTTCTATCCCAAAAATAGCATGACTACTTGTATATATACACACATATTTTACTATGAAGATATGAGAAATTACCTTGAACGATTTCATGGTATCAGAGCCACTAGCAAGTTAGGTCTTCTCTCCTCTGTTTTTTTCCGGCGGTCTGCTCGCGATAGGGCCTCTGCCCTTTGACCGCTTCAGGTTTCTGCTCGAGCTAGAAGGTCCCTACCCACACCCGAAAGCTTGTCCAGTCTTCGCGCTAGGGTTTTCCCTCTTTTCAGGCGATTTCAGTTCACGTCGTCGGCACCAGAGTCTGCGCCACTCGCCGTCCGTTCAGCCTTCGCCAAGCCTGTTTCCGGCCAGTCACTGGGGAGTCTTGAGTGGGCTGTCCATTGTGGTGGTCTTTCAGCCACTTACTTGGGAAGCTGAGTGCTTTGTTGTTTGGAATAAAAGTTTCAAATTTTCTGGGGCTTTCTAACTGAGGGCATATACTTAAGCGGTTTGTTGTCTGGGGCTTTTGGTTGGGGCTTTGCTCAGTCTCAGTTTCAGCTCAGTCTCAGTTTTCGAGTGCCATTTGTTCAGGTTCGGGTTTTTCAAATATTTTGACTCCATTGTGATTTGTGCTTCATTGTTTGCTTGAAATTTGATAAATGGAGGATAAGACTTCTGTTATTGTATCTGATGTGATTCCTATGATGTCAAAAATTACGGAACATAAACTTGATAGATCTAATTATTTAGATTGGAGTAAAACTGTTAGATTGTATTTGCGGAGTATTGCTATGGATAATCACTTAACTGATGAACCACCTAGTGATAGTTCGAAAGCCTCATGGCTAAGAGACGATGCTCGTCTATTCTTGCAAATACGTAATTCTATTGATAGTGGGGTGGTTGGTTTGATAAATCACTGTGAATTTGTAAAAGAATTGATGGATTATTTGGAGTTTGTGTACTCTGGCAAGAGAAATATCAAACACACCTATGAGGTGTGCCAAGCCTTTTATCGTGCAGAAAAAGGTGACAGATCTCTTACTGATTACTTTATGGATTTTAAGAAGACTCATGAGGAGCTTAATATGCTACTTCCAGTCAGTACTGATGTAAAGGTTCAGCAGGCTCAGAGAGAAAAAATCGCGGTTATGAGCTTCTTGGCTGGTCTTCCCTCTGAGTTTGAGACTGCTAAGTCTCAAATTCTTTCTAGCACTGAGATATCTTTTTTAGAGGAAGCTTTCAGTAGGGTACTCCGCACAGAATATTCAGCCTCGACTCAACCTAATAGTGCTCTGGTCAGTCGCACCTCTGAATCTGGGAGACAATCATTTAGAAGTGGCATTAAAGGGGAAAATTCAAATAACTATGATCGAAATCTTAACATTCGAGGACAGGATTCGGGAGGCATTGTATGTTATTATTGTCATAAGCCAGGACATGTGAAGAGAGATTGTAGAAAGTTGCAGTGCAAGAATCAGTCAAACCCGTCAGCCCATGTAGCCTCTGCTAATGATACTTCTGAGCCTATTTTAATATTTGCAGATGAGTATGCCAAGTTCTCACAATATCAGGAGTCCCTAAAGTCCTCATCTACTCCTATCACTGCCATCGCTAATTCAGGTAAAATGAACACATGTCTTGTTTCTTCATCTTCCAAATGGGTCATCGATTCTGGTGCCACAGATCACAGACAGGTAATTCTAGTCTATTTTCTTCTTTTCAGTCACATACGTCTAGTCCTGCAGTCACTTTAGCAGATGGGTCTACATCTCATGTTCTGGGGTCCGGCACAATTATTCCAACACCCTCAATTCCTTTACAATCCGTTTTAAGTTTACCTAACATGTCTTTCAATTTAGTCTCTGTCAGTAAACTCACTCGTTCTCTTAATTGTTGTGTCTCATTCTATCCTAATTTTTGTCTGTTTCAGGATCTTCTGACGAAGAAGATTATTGGTAAGGGACATGAGTCTGGAGGTCTCTACATTCTTGACACACAAATACCAAGGTCCTTTACATGTTCTGGAGTTGTGACCCCTTTTGGAGTACATTGTCAGCTCGGTCATCCTTCGTTGCCAGTGTTAAAGAAACTTTATCCTCAATTTTCTAGTTTATCTTCCTTAGATTGTGAGTCTTGTCAATTTGCCAAACATCATCGTTTGAGTTCTAGTCCCAGAGTCAATAAAAGGGCTAGTGCTCCTTTTGAGTTAGTTCACTCCGATGTTTGGGGACTGTGTCCTCTTGTGTCGAAATCTGGGTTTAAATATTTTGTTACCTTTGTTGACGATTATTCTCGAATGACATGGTTATTTTTAATGAAAAATCGTTCAAAACTGTTCTCTCATTTTACAGCTTTTTGTGCTGAAATCGAAACTCAATTTAATGTTCGTGTACAAACTTTAAGAAGTGATAACGCTAAGGAATATTTATCGGAACACTTCCATAATTATATGGTTCAACATGACATTATCCATCAAACTTCTTGTGTCGATACACCTTCTCAGAATGGAGTTGCTGAAAGGAAAAATAGATATCTTCTTGAAACTGCCAGAGCTTTGTTATTCCAAATGCAGGTCCCTAAACATTTTTGGGCTGATGCCGTTTCTACTGCCTGTTTCCTGATTAACTGTATGCCTTCCTCGATTTTATCTAGTGAGACTCCTTTTCATGTCATTTTTCCTCACAAGTCCTTATTTCCTATTGAACCTAAGACATTTGGTTGTACTTGTTTTGTTCGGGATGTTTGACCTCATGTTACAAAATTTGATCCCAAATCTGTAAACTGTATATTTCTTGGCTATTCTCGTGTGCAAAAAGGATATCGATGTTACTGTCCCAATCTTAACAGGTACCTTGTGTCTGCTGATGTCACATTTTTAGAACAAACACCATTTGGTTCATCCTCAAGTTCTACTAGTCTGTGGGAGGATGATGATTTATTAATCTACACTTGTATATCCCCTAGTTCTACTGCTAAGCCTCCTATAACACAAGTTTACTCTCGCCGCAAACAACATACTACTCCTGACCTGGTTCCTGTTCCTCCACCTCCTGCTTCATGTCCTGCACCCGTTCCTTCGTCATCAGGTCCAGATCTCAGTTCGAGAGATGATCTTCCTATTGCACTTCGCAAAGGTAAACGTCAATGTACTTATCCAGTATCTTCTTTTGTGTCATATAACCATTTATCACCATCCTCTTGTTCTTTTGTTGCATCTCTTGACTCTGTTACTATTCCTAAGACTGTTCATGATGCCCTATCTCATCCTGGATGGCGTAGTGCTATGATTGAGGAGATGAATGCTTTAGATGACAATGGTACTTGGACCTTGGTACACTTACCTGCAGGTAAAAAGGCTATTGGATGTAAATGGGTGTTTACAGTGAAAGTCAATCCGGATGGGATTGTTGCTAGATTAAAAGCTCGGCTTGTTGCTAAGGGATATACTCAAATATATGGGGTGGATTACTCTGATACCTTCTCTCCTGTTGCTAAACTTACGTCGATCAGGTTATTTATTTCTATGGCAGCCACGTATGATTGGCCTCTGCATCAGTTAGACATTAAAAATGCATTCCTTCATGGTGATCTTCAGGAGGAAGTGTATATAGAGCAACCACCTGGTTTTGTTGCTCAGGTGGAGTATGGAAAAGTGTGTCATCTTTGTAAATCCTTGTATAGCTTGAAACAAAGTCCCCGAGCCTGGTTTGGAAAATTTAGTCAGGCTATTGAAAGGTTTGGCATGAAGAAGAGTAAGTCTGATCATTCTGTTTTCTATAAGCAGTCTGCAGCTGGTATCATTCTCTTAGTTGTCTATGTTGATGACATTGTCATTACTGGGAGTGATTCTGGTGGTATTTCATCTCTCAAATCTTTTCTCCACAGTCAGTTCCACACAAAGGATTTAGAAACTCTAAAATATTTCTTAGGGGTTGAAGTGACGAGAAGTAAGAAGGGAATCCTCATGTCTCAAAGAAAGTATGTGCTTGACTTGTTAACTGAGACTGGAAAATTGGGGGCTAAACCATATAGCACTCCAATGGTTCCAAATTTATAGCTTACAAAAGATGGCGAACTGTTTGGAGATCCTGAACGATATAGAAAATTGGTTGGAAAGTCGAACTACCTTACTGTGACTCGTCCAGACATTGCCTATTCAGTCAGTATGGTAAGTCAGTACATGTCTTCCCCAACTGTCGATCATTGGAGAGATGTAGAACAAATTTTATGTTATTTAAAAGGAGCACCTGGGAGAGGGATTTTGTATGGCAATCATGATCATACTAGGATTGAATGTTTTTCAGATGCTGATTGGGCAGGGATCCAAGGAAGATTGAAGATCTACATCCGGCTACTGTGTATTTGTTGGAGGAAATCTGGTTTCATGGAAAAGGAAGAAGCAGAGTGTAGTTTCACGCTCGAGTGCAGAATCAGAATATAGGGCTATGGCTAAGTCCGTGTGTGAGATAATGTGGATACACCAGCTTCTCACCGAAGTGGGTCTCAAGACCTCAATATCGGCTAAGTTATGGTGTGATAACCAAGCTACACTTCATATTGCATCTAATTCAGTCTTTCATGAACGAACGAAACACATTGAGATTGATTGTCATTTCATTCGTGAGAAGATTCAGCAAGGTTTGGTTTCTACAGGGTATGTGAAAACAGGAGAACAATTGGGAGACATCTTTACAAAGGCTCTAAATGGGGTTCGGGTGAATTATCTTTGTAACAAGTTAGGCATGATAAATATCTATGCTCCGACTTGAGGGGGAGTGTTAGAAACTATTTCCTAAAATAGTTAAGTAAATAGGTTTAGATTTTAGCCCTAGTTTCTATCCCAAAATAGCATGACTACTTGTATATATACACACATATTTTACTATGAAGATATGAGAAATTACCTTGAACGATTTCACTAATAATTAAGTTAAAACTGATCTAATAATTAAGTTAAACTGATCCATGTGATTCAATTAATTGCAGGTGCCTGCTGTGTTTAAAAATAGGCTAAAATGACATAATCAGAAGCACAGATCATTATAGAACAGTAAAGTAAATAGAAAAGGTGAAAGTTCTGCCCCTGAAAGTAATTGTATTTGTATGCTTGGTTGAGATAAAATCTTGAAAATTTATAGTTGGAGAGACAGCTCAACAGAAATGGGTTGAAGTTTAAAAATATTGATTGTATTTTGTCCATATTGACAATGATTTACAAATTATATGAGCATTATCACTAAATTAAGATTAGTGGCTCAGGGCATTAAGAAGAGAAACTCTAATTTTGACTAGACTCCTAAAGAAGGCTTCTAAATTCTCTTCAAGTTCCTGGATTGTCCTTTCTGACGCATCCAACTGCTTCATGACATCTTGGACAGATACTGTGTCCATATCTTTTCGCAATTTGTTGATGTTCAAGGCATACAATTCCTGAGCATTGATCTCTTCGTCTGTTTCAAAATGTACGCGGCTTGATTGGGTAAACTTGGAAAGCAGGGACCAAGTTTTTTGCTTCGAGGCAAAAATGCTCAATGCAGACTTGAGGACAGAAATGCCAATGACCTGTAATTCTTTTAGAACGGATGCAATGCCCTTAAGATTGTTGTCATTGTTGGTAGAGCTTTGTTTGAAACTCTTAGAATTTTTGATGCACCTTTTAACCATTTTGTCAATCTTTTTCCTTGAAGTCGTATATGCATCAATGCCTCTATTTCTTCTCAAAGATGATTGGAGTTCTTGAACAGATTCCTTCATCAAAGTTATAACATCTCGAGCAACTCCACAAATGTCAACAAGCTTAAGAGATCCATCAAGCAACTCACTGGGAAAAGATTCATCGGTGAGGGCTTGATGGAAAGATGGAAATTGAATCAAATTATTAATATCTTCGTGCAAATCTCTGATGCTGGCCAACTGTGTGCATATGGAAGAAGATGATACTGATGCTTCTTTGGAGGACTTTAGCCTGCATAAATGATCTTCAACATTAGAAATTGCTGGATGAGATTTAGAGGGAAAACTGTTTGATCTAACACGGAAAGCCATCTTTCTTTACTGAAAGGAATGGTTTTTAAGACTTTTGAAGAATTTGAGCCTTGAGGAAAGATGGAATTTGAGTCTTGAGGAAATATGTTTCAGACAATCCCTTTGGCACCATATATATAAAGAGAGATGAATGAAAGGAAACAGAAAGAATATGTTGTAAATCCAATGTCTCATCACCCCTGGAAACTCAAATAAATATTATTGCACACGAGTTTCATGCTCCAAGAATCTGAGACAGAAAGGGGACAAACCCTTTGATAATTTGTTGTTAACCCTTAGTGCCAGCAGTTGAAGCTGAAAAATTGGATCATGCAGATCTCGGTGACATGACGCTTCAATGTTCTTGAAGCATAGGGAATCTTGACAGCGATGAAGTTCATTTAATAATTTTAGTCATTCAAATCATGAAGGCCAGGGTGATGCTTATCTATGGAAAATGATTGAAATATATTATGGGCGCACACGAGTGCGACAAGCTCAACAACAAATGGGACCATCTAATTATCCAGAGGGAGTAAGAAATTGAAAAATACATTGACAAACTTCTATTATAAACTATCTTAGTCCCATTTTTACATGTTAAATATGTCTTTTAACTTTTTAATTGTATATCTCAGAATGTACTTATTTTGAGGTAAAATGGTTATTGTTAATCCACTAATTATTCAATGATAAAGAACAAGCAGAATCTTGACAGCCTAGCACTAGGTATCGCTTCTGGCTATTGCAATATCATATTGCCTTAATTGAGTAAAATTAAGAACATTTTTCTGCAATTATTAAGCTTAGCTAATAACATTTTCATGCCAAATTCAATTGATTCATGTGTTGCAATAATTGTAGGTGCTTTATTTGTTTAGAAATACACTAAAACCACTTAACAAGCGCACTTATGGCTTATTTAGTAAGGTCAACTTTAGAGTATTCGACAGTACTAAAAAAGTAAAAAAGCCGAAATCTTGTTTATAATAGTGTCCAATATTTTCCATCTGCAAACAAAACATGTCCTTAAAAAGAACATAAAGGTTAATAGTACAAGTGAAAGTTCGAGCGCTGAAAGTAAAGGTTGCTTGGTTGAAATAAAATATTGACAATGATAACATATGAGTATATTTAGACAGACAGATTGATCGAATACAAATGGGTTGAAGGTTCAAATATTGCTTGTACTGTTTACATTGACAATGATTTACTAAAGTATGTGAGCATCGTCAGAAAAAGGCTAATGGTTGAGGACATTAAGAAGAGAAGCTATAGTTTTATCTAAACTCCTAAATAAGGCTTCCAAATTCTCTTCAAGTTCCTGGAAGATCATTTCTGATTCTTTTAACTGATTTGTAACATTTTGCACAGATGACGTGTCCATGTCTATTCGCAATTTGTCGATGTTCAAGGCATACAATTCTTCTTGTGTCTGTGAATGTACACGGCTTGATCGACTGAACTTGGAAACAAGTGACAAAGTATTTTGCTTTGACGCGAAAATTGCCAATGTAGACTTGAGGACAAAAAAGCAAAGGAGCTGTGCTTCTATTAGCATGCTTGCAATGACCTTATGATTGCTGTCTTTGTTTAAAATCACCGTAGAACAGTATTTTTTATGCACTTTTTAACCATCTTGTCCGTCTTTTCTCTAGAATTGAATTTCTATATGTTTCAATTCCTCCTCAAAGATGATTCGAGTTCTTCAACAGATTCCTTCGTCAATAATATAACATCTTGAGCAATTCCACATAAGTCGACAAGCTCGAGAGATCCATCAAGCAGCTCACAGGCCTCATCGATGAGGGATTGCTGAACAGATGGATGCTGAATTAAATTATTAATAACTCCATTCATGTAAATCTCTGAGGCTGACCAATTTTATGCATTTGGAAGAAGCTGAAATAGATGCTTCTTCTGAAGACGCTTGCAGATATGATCTTCAACATTAGCTATTATAGGATGAGATTTAGATGGCAAACTGTTTGATCTAACATGCAAAGCCATTTAAATTCAAAAATTTGACGATCGATGCAAACTTGAATCAGCTATATTATTATAACTTGGATGATCAATGGAAAGTTGAATCAAGTATATATTGGCAGATGAACTCTAATGGACAGAAAGAATATTTTCCACCTAATATGTTGTCTTATTATCATTGTAATTTTATTATATGATTGCACACGAATACCTTGTCCCCATTGATGTTGGAGAGGAAGGCCACCAGCAGTATTAAAAATTTGTATGTACCAGAAATGAACCAAATTAAATGGATATTGTAGATCTCTGTGTGATGCCGCCATAGTTGAACCAGAAAACAAAAGGAATCATGACAGCAATTCAATGGCCATAGTTTTGTCATCTGCCTGCACGCATACATCAAAATTTTCGTTTTCATATTCAATAATTTTAATGTGGAGAAGAAATTAAATATTGGCGCACACGAGTAGATTGCAATTTGCTTGAAAGTATACTCAAAAGCCTTTGAATGAGAATAACAAAATTAGAACTCCACCTAAAAGGAGAAATTTTCTAACTAGTCTACTTTTTTAGGCTAAAGTAAAATATGTTTTCGGCCAAAGGCTTTATTAAGCCCTTGTTTGGCCTCATTAAAATTATAATTCATTTTTCTATCTCTTCTTATCAATAACACATTCTATTATAAAATAAAATTGGGCACACATGAGTACGCATTAACCTACTAAAAATGGTTGTCCAGTGTGATTAATCATACAGATTAACCCAAAAAATTATTAGTCTAAGAACACGAAGAATCTTGACAACCTAGCACTAGTTATAATCGCATCTGGCTGTCGCATTATCTTATTGTCATCACTGAAATCAAGCACACTGGTTATATTAATAATTTAAGTTAAACTATCCATGTACTTCAATTAACTGTTGTGTCTAGAATAGGCTAAAATAACATAAAAAGATGCACAGTCTATTATTGAACATTAAAGTTAATAGAAAAGGTGAAAGTGCTTGCCTGAAGTAAATTTACTTGTATGATTTGGTGAGATAAAATCTTGAAAAGGAAAACACATCAGTATGTATATGGACAGACATATCAACAGAAATGTGTCGAATGTTCAAAAATATTGATTATAGACAATGATTATAAGGCTAGTGGCTCAGGACATTAAGAAGAGAGACTCTAATTTTGACTGAACTCCTAAAGAAAACTTCTAAGTTCTCTTCAAGTTCCTGAATGGTCATTTCTGATGCTTTCAACTGCTTCATGATATCTTGCACAGATACAGTGTCCATGACTTTTCGCAATCTGTCGATGTTCAAGGCATAGAATTCCTGAGCATTGATCTCTTCTTCTGTTTCAGAATGTACACGGCTTGATTGGGTAAACTTGGAAAGCACGGACCAAGTTTTTTGCTTTGACGCAAAAATGGTCAATGCTGACTTGAGGACTGAAAAGCCAATGACCTGTGATTCTTTTAGAACGGTTTCAACTCCCTTAAGATTGTTGTGTTTGTTGGTAGAGCTTTGTTCGAAACTCTTCAAATTCTTGATGCACTTTTTAACCATTTTGTCAGTCTTTTTCCTTGAAGTCATATATGCATCAATGCCTCTATTTCTCCTCAAAGACGATTGGAGTTCTTGAACAGATTCCTTCATCAAAATTATAACATCTCGAGCAATTCCACAAACGTCGACAAGCTTGAGAGATCCATCAAGCAACTCACTGGCAAAAGTTTCATAGGCGAGGGCTTGCTGGACAGATGGAAGTTGAATCAAATTGTTAATATTTTCGTGCAAATCTCTGAGGCTGGCCAACTGTGTGCATATGGAAGAAGATGATACAGATGCTTCTTTTGAGGACTTCAGCCTACATAAATGATCTTCAACATTAGAAATTGCTGGATGAGATTTAGAGGGAAAACTGTTTGATCTAACATGGAAAGCCATCTTTCTTTACTGAAAGGAATGGTTTTTAAGACCTTTGAAGAATTTGAGTCTTGAGAAAGATGTTTAAGACAATCCCTCTGGCACCATCTATATATAGAGAGATGAATGTAAGGAAACAGAAAGAATATGTTGCACATCCAATGTCTCATCACAGCTGGAAACTCAAATAAATATTACTGCACATGAGTTTCATGCTCCAAGAATCTGAGACAGAGAGGGGACAATCCTTCTATAATTTGTCGTTAGCATTTAATGCCAGCAGTCGAAGCTGAAAATTTGGATCATGCAGATCTCGTTGACATGGTGCTTCAATGTTCTTGAAGCGTAGGGAATCTTGACAGTGATGAAGTTCATTTAATAATATTAATCATTCAAATCAAGAAGGCCAGAGTGATACTTATCTACGGACAATGAGTGAAATATATTATGGGTGCACACGAGTGCAACAAGCTCAACAACAAATTGGATCATTTAATTATCCAAAGGGAGTAAGAAATTAAAAAATTCACTGATAAACTGCTATATAAATTATCTTAGCCCCATTTTTAGGTGTTAAACTTGTCTTTAACTTCTTAACTGTATCCTATAGAATGTATTAATCCTGCGATAAGCGAAAATGGATTTTGTTTATTCCAATAAATATTCAATGATAAAGAACAAGCAGAATCTTGAAAGCCTAGTACTAGATATTGCTTCTGGCTGTTGAAATTTCATATTGCCTTGAGTAAAATCAAGAACATTTTTCTGTAATAGTTAAGTTTAGCTAATAACATTTTCTTGACAAATTTAATTGATCCATTTGTTGCAATAATTGAGGTGCTTTATGTGTTTAGATATAATCTAAAGCCACTTAAACAGATGCACTTATGGCTGGTTTTCTCAGGTTAACTTTACAGTATTTGACTGTACTAAAAAAGTAAAAAGGCCAAAATCTTGTCTGTACATGGCTTGGTCGACTGAACTTGGAAACCAGTGACCAAGGTTTTTGCTTTGATGTGAAAGTTGTCACTTGTGATTGCAGACTTGAGGACAGAGAAGCCACCCGTGCTTCTTTTAGCAAGCTTGCAATTGCTGTCTTTGTTTAAGAACACCGTAGAAAGTTTGTAGAAAGCTCTTCAAATTTTTTATGCACTTTTTAACCATGCTCTCGAATTTTCTTCTTGAATTCATACATGCGATTCGAGTGTTCAAGAGATTCCTTCTAAGATAACATATCAAGCAATTCCACATATGTTGACAAGCTTGAGCCTTGAGAGATCCATCAAGCAACTCGCTAGACTGATCGATGAGGGCTTGCTGGACAGATGGAAGTTGAATCAAAGTATTGATACCTTCATGCAAATCTCTGAGGTTAGCCAACTGTGTGCATATGGAAGAAGCTGAAACTGATGCTTCTTCGTACGACTTTAGCCTACAGATATGATCTTCAACATTAGCAATTACTGAATGGGATTTAGATGGAACATTGTTCGATCCACCAAATATGCGTCTCATCATTTGATTAACGCACACGGATACCTTGTTCCCATAGATGTTGGACAGGAAGTCGGCCAAAAAATCCTATGAAACCGACCATCTGTTCATGTGTAACCGATGTGCAACTCTGTTTGTACTTTCTCAATGAAATTATGCGGCACCTTAATTAGATAGGAGTACAAGCTTTTCTTATTGATAGTTAATTTCGCTTCATTGAGAGAGCATAAAATTTATAGCATGTTTGGCAAGGATTTTTTAAGCTTATAAGTTTTTCAAACATCATTTTTGATATCACACTTTCTTTAGTATCCCAACTTTTATCTACTTTTTATCGCACATTCTTTAGAACTCACTACTTATAAGTACTTAAAAACGTAGCCAAACAAGCACTTTGTAATCACATCTTTTTCCAGATTTTGTGCCCACGGAGGAGAGTCTAGGATTCTGAATTAGCTAAGCCTAGTGATATACTTGGATTGGACTGCCAGGGAAGACTGCCCGTGTGGAGCCTAACAATCTTGGATTCCTCTCAATGGGCTTGATCAAGTCCGATCACCTCTAGTGATCAGTTAGAAAATTGAAAATAATCTAATTCTGGCACAAAAGATTTTTGATACTTGAAAAACAATGGTTCAGCTAGAATTATTTTTGGCATCTTTGGTATATATTAAATTAAATAAATTAGACATAATAAATGAAATAAATTAGACATAATCAATGGGCTACTGAAAGGAAATGCTTGCTTCCTTCACTATATGATCCTTCTACTTCTAAATGTTCTACTTTGGTGTAAGTTTTAGCTGGAATGTGTACACGCTGAATCTATACTGTAATTCATTGATTTGTTCATTTTTTTGCCTAAGAAAGCAAATTTCATATTACTTTTCATACTTTTTAATTATAGTTTACCTCACCTGAGATGCTCATGTGGAGATATGTGGTGTTCATAAACCCAACAAGTGGTATCAAATCCAGGGCCCAAAACTTAGCCGGAGAAATGCATTGGAAAGCGTGGTGAAGGTCCTCTAATTAGCCTCACGATCTGACTAAAAAATCATCCGCGTTTAAGGTGTCTTGTGTCGAAAGTCTTCTTGACATAAAAAATATGGTGGTCAGACAGCGGGTCTCGTTTGGTCAAAGGGGAGAGACGGATTTGGGGGAGAAATTGGGAGAGAGAGACTAGTTTATTGAGGAGTGAATTGACTATTTTTTTAAAAAAAAAAACGTGTTTCAAAAGATGGAAATGCTACGTGTGTAGCAATTTTGATGAGTTGGCTAAATTAATTGATTTGTCATGCCACTTCAACTGCCACGTGGAATTTTCGTCCAATTTTTCAACGGATGTTAGCTCGGTGATTGCTGGGATGACGATTTGTAAAGTTCAGTGTCTAATTGCGTTATTTTGAAAATTCAGTGACCCCTTGTATACATGATTGAAAGTTCAGTGACTAAATAGACAATTCACTCTTTGAAATTGTCATAAACCAAGTGATAGCAATGGGCTAGGTTGAGCCGACTCGGGCCATATAAGCACCGAATTGTTTAATGGATGTCCCAAAAGCACAGATTGAACAAAATCTTAAAAATTAGACTGACAGCTTGTCTGGGAGTGCTTTTAATTTTGCTAAAAAGTGATTGTTTTACCGTTGAATTGTTCAACGGTAGAAAAATCAAAGAAAAGGCATGAATTTGAGTCAGACCAAGAGACAAAAACTAGCAAAAAATCAAATTCTTATTTTCAAAATCACTCTTAGACACCCCTCGACTTCCAACAAAATGATCAAATGATTTCAATTCATAAAAATGATCAAAAAGAAAAAATAATGTCTTTAAATAGGGTCATTTGCACAACTTAATAAGGGTTAAAAATTTAAGATCCAAACTTCCACTCTAAAAAAACCGTCTCAAATCAAGGCAAATTAAGGGTCAACACTCGAGAATTCTGAAGTTCTCCTTTTGAGAAGCGCTTTTGGCCAAACCGTCACTGGAATCTACATTCATTTCTTCTTACTACACCATTTGGCTCCTAAACAAACCTAGAACTGTCGAGAGGGGAAAAACCATGCCAAAACCCAACATAAACTTGACTGTGTGCTCTCTAAAATGATTTCGTTTTTTAGGTCAACAATAATAATTCTTGTATTTGTATGTAATCTCAACTATCAATAGACCAAGTTGAGAAAGCGAACAAAACTTTAATTTATTACCTTTTTAAAAATATTTGACATTGGTTAAAAGTTCAATCATGCTTGATGTACATCATAGTGTATATTAAGTTTTACACTTCACCACGTGTCAATATATCATTTGACAGTTTAAAAAAATAACAATTCTTTTTTTTACCAATTAAATCTTGCAAACAAGAATGATGTCAAGTATGATGTAGAAATGTGATGTACAAGTGGTTTTTTCTGTAAAAGTTACTTAACCAAAGAAATAAGAAAAAATTCTTGGTTTACATAATATATGTACAAAAGAAAGGGTGGATGTGGGAAGGAAGTTATTTTTTTCAGTTTTTCTTTTTCTTTTTTATTTATTCTCAACGTGGGTGACATTAATTATAGAATTAAACGATTATTGATTGAAGTGAGAAATAAATAATTTAATTACTTTGTTAATAGCTTTAACTTTGCTATCATAATACATTATTTTTTTCAATAAATGTTGTTAAACCTCTTTCATACAGATCAAATCTCAGTGCTCTTGATACAAAAGACAAAATATTAAATAAATTCAAAAAATAAATTGAATCTCTATATGTAGTACATGCATACATTGTGTATGACATTATACCGTGTAAAAAATAAAATCTAACATCATATTACAATATTTTTATACCAAAGTCGAACATAATTTTGTGATAGGATCATATAAAGCCGGAACTAAATATTTTCTTCCATTGACACCATTTGAATTGTAGCTAGCCCCAGTTGTAGGGTCCACCAGCAAGTCCCCGGCGTAGCCCGAGTAGGCCCCTTTAGCATAGACCCCGGGGCAAGAAGAGGCAGCCTCCAATGGTGCATCAGATGGGCCCTGGTAGTACCCATTTCCAAATGGGTTGGTGGCAGTCCCAGCTAAAAGGCTAGCCAAATTGATAACCATGCCGTCCAAGCCCACATCATTATTGGGTGCAACTAATGGTGGGCTCTGTGGGCCGTAAATGGGCTGGTGGAATGGCCAGGCACATTGACCCGGGCACTGAGTCTCCGAATTACCAACCCAGATGTAGGCAAACTTGCTGTAATTCTTTCCTTTCACGAGGGCTGTCTTGGAAGCTACAGAGCCATGGGTTCCACATTTACTGGAACAGAACCCTTCAACTGCGACGTCGTTTGAAGTCAAGACTACATTAATGGCATTCATTTGATCACCATTTGCTGCCAATTGTTGTACTTGCTGCATTGTGAGTGATTTACCCATTGAGCAATTCTCGTCAAAGATTTGATTGCCTAAGACCAATTGTAGGGAAGATGATTTCTTAGATTTGATCAGGTGATAGTACTTCTCTGTAGCTCCCCACCATGTAGAAACAGAAGGTTGAGCCTCAGATTTTGAAGACGATAATGAGGCGATGAAATCAGATATTATGGCTTTTTGGGATGGCTTGAAATTTCCATACCAGATGAGATTAACGGTGATCTTGCCAGTAAGAAGTGGGCCGTTGTGGTATTTGAAAAGCATAGGATCTTGATTTTCTAATATTCTTGCTGAAGAAGCAAAACTGATCAACAAAAATGCAGATATCAAGATCGTATTGATGGAGAAACTGGCTGCCATTTTGAATTGGGATTTGATATGAACAGAAAAGTGGTTGAAAATATATAAACTTTCTTTGTTTTTGTGAAGATTTGACGGTGGAAATGGAGAGTTGTGGCGATTCTTTATATAGGGACTCAATCAGAATACAGGATTGTTCGAGGAAGAAGAACAGAGAATTTTGGAGACAGTACCTGCCAGCTTTTAATAACGCGTTGTTCACTTTAATGGATTCTCTCCTCTCTTAAAGTGAAGTTGGGTGTTGACCCCAGAAACAAAATTTGAGGATGGGCCTACCTGAAAATTTTAAGAGCATATTACCTAAATCAGGAATTTAAGATCTCATTATCAAAAATCAGTTGATTAAGAAATTTGTACAAAAATCAGGTGATTAAGACCCGGCCCCCAATTCATTTCTCTCTCTTCTCCCTCTACCCCCATTATCGCTGCCCGCAACCCTCACCCCCACCACCAATGAAGATGCTAGAGAAAAGAGAGTTGTGATAGTTCCGGTTTCAAGAGCATCTGGTGGAAAAGATATGCATAGTAAAGTTCTCACCTCGAAGGGGCTGAGGGACCGGAGCATGAGACTGCATGTGAACACGACGATTCAATTCTACGATTTGCAGGACCACCTTGGCTACGATCAGCCAAGCAAGGCAGTGGAGTGGCTGCTTCCAACTCTATTGAGAAGCTCCCTTCCATTAGGGCTACATTCCCGGATATTCCTAAGTAGCTCAGAGATAAGAAGAGGTCTAGCTCTGATGGTAATGATCAACATGGTTTCGATTAAGATGAATTAGACGTGGATGGCGGTATCGGCTATAATCCTCAAGAGATGGCATCGATGTTATCCGAATCTGGCTCTGACAAGGGTTCCGGGCTATCCCTTTCTAGATCTAAAAATTGGATCAAAGTCCGGGAGCGTTCAAAGGAAAGAGTTGTAGAGAAAAAGAAGGAGAATGAGTCTTCTCATGTTGAACACTTGAACCCTCTTTCCCATACCACTTCTTTTACTGAACTCCTCAGTGTTGGCATGAATAATGTCAATAATACTACCAATCTGAATGAAGGTGAAGGAGGTGGAAATTTATATGTTGGGGTGGGGAGGAAACTGTTGGTGGTAGAGGTGATTACAATTGTGGAAGTGGGGGAAAAATTGGTGGTGAAGGTGGAGTTGGTTTAGGACTTGGTGGCTGAGATTCTGGTGGTGCTTGTAGTAGTGGTGATGTTGGTGACGATTGGGTGAGGTAGCACGACATTTTGGTGTTGGTGGTGGATCTGTGGGTGGTGTGAATCTGCACGTGTGTCCATCTACATTTGGTGGTGGTGTTTATGGTGCGATGATGATGGCGGTGCTGTGATTGGTGTTTGTTGAATATATTGGTGGAAGTGATGATGGTGATGATTGTTGTTGTGGATTTGAGGTAAATGTAATATTTGAGCTCGTGGATTTTAGTTGAAGGTGATAGTGGTGGTGCAGAGAAAAGTTTTAGTTAAAAATTAGTTTGGCATTCATTGTCATGAATCTGAGTTGGAAAAGGTAGTGGTGGTGCATTTAAGGTGATGGTGGTGATGATTAGTGGTGGATTGTGGTGCTGGTTTTGTTAAGTGATATATATCCAATATCGATAAATGATGTTGATACATTCAATTAATAAAGATCTTGAACTACTCCTCTTAATAAGGTTGACCTTTTAAGATGAAACCTCAAATCTTAACATGGTATTAGAGCCCATTATGCTTTAACGAGCAATTCGATCCGTTAAGTCTCTAAAATGAACATGTGAATTTCAAGATTGGTCTACTCAAATGAGCCACCATCTTGTGGGGGCATGTTAAGGGATATATATCCCACATCGAAAAATGATGTTGATACAGACCAATTAATAAAGATCTGGGCTACTCCTTTTAATAATGTTGACCTTTTAAGATGGAACCCCAAATCTTAACAGGTTTGTGGTAATCATTTGTGATCAAATATGTGTGTACTGTGACTGGTTGTGACTAATTTTGTGTTAATTATGACCGATTGTAACTTGATTATATACGATCACAATTAAGATTCAACTGGTCACAGACAGTCACGCTGAACACAAATTTGGTCGCATTGAATACAAACTTGATCACAATTTAGTCACATACAGTCACACTGCACAATTTTTTTCGGTAATTTTTTAGGAGGTAGAGGTAGAGGTAGGGATGGGTGATGGTATGCGGATCCATGGAGTGGAGTGTAATTTCCAATTTTTAATTTTCTGAAAATTTTTAAGTCGTTGGAGCGGCTGTTGGAACTATTATCGGAGCAGTTGCCGGAGCGACTGCCGGACTGTATCCAAAATAGTCATCAGAGCGATCGTCGGAATAGTCGTCGGAGTAGATGATCGCCTCCGATGGAGAGAAGGGTAGGGAGAGAATAGAGAGAAATAGAATGATTTGGATTTGAAATTTAATAAATTGAGGTAATTCAGTAATTGTATTATATTATAATTAAAAATATTTAATAAATTGATTTAACGCGTGGTTTTTGAAAAGATCTTTGGAGTTTGTAATTTTTGAAATGTAATTATTATATATAGGATTTATGTATTGTTCTCAAATTTTAATGATATTTATTCGTAGAGAAAATTAGAGTTGGGCTACCTAAATTTTAAACAATGTGGAAATCTCTCTCTTAACTTTTAACGTAAATCATCAACCTGTTTAGCCCTCATTTTGGGTGTTGAAAATTTTTGGAATAGTGATTGATAGGAGATATTATGATAGAAAAATAATGAAAATTTTTAGATTTGTGTGTAATATTATTTTATTTGATGAATATGTGGTTGAAATGAAGAGAAAAAAAAATAATGTAATGGAATGGAAAAAAATGGGAGCCAAACGGGGGCTAAACAGTTAGAAAATTGAAAATAATCTAATTCTGGCACAAAAGATATTTGATACTTGAAAAACAATGGTTCAACTAGAATTATTTTTGGCATCTTTGGTATATATTAAATTAAATAAATTAGATATAATAAAAAGAAATAGTACAAAACATACGAAATGTTTGTCCGGTATCCCATCTCAATTATGGGGGAAAAAATGGTTTATATAGGACCACTACGAGAGCCATTTTGGTTGAGTAATCTGTACTTGAGCTTGGTAGTGACACTATTTAGGTATCAAAATGTCTTTCGAATTAAGAAATCTTATATTTTTCACTTCTTATAAATTGTCTCAAATCTTTGACCTTCTTGCAATTTTGTCTCAAACGTTTAAATTAAAATTGGCGTCCATGACTGATGCATTTTTTCCACAGTTGATCCTTTTGGATGGCATGTGTCCAAAAGGGTTGTTAGTTTTGTGAGTGAGCTACACTTTCATTAAAGGAGAAATTGCATATTTAATCCCAAATTTCATAAAATTAGCGATTTTGTCCCAAACCTACAAGAGATTAAAGTAAATCTATCTTATTAATACGTTTCTAATAGAACAAAATTATCTTTTGCCATTAAAAAAATAAAAATCATCTCCTTCCAAACTAGTTTATCGAAAACCACCATGCCAAATCACCATTCTCACCACCACCAAACCACGTCCACTCAACCTCATCCTCTCGTTAAAGACATGAATGCTACTTCTGCCAAAATTGGGACTACATATGTAATCGTAATTTTAGTCCTCACATAAAATTAATGGTCATTTCAGACGAAATCCATCAAAAAGGTCCAACTATGCCAAAATGAATAGTTTGGGATGTTATTGTCACTATTTAAAAGGTTGGGACCAAAAAAGCAAGATGTATAAAGATTTGGGCCCATTTATGTCAATTTTTTTTAATAAAAAGACAAAGTTAGATATGATAAAAAAAAAAAAAAATGTTATCTAACCTGAAGAAAAATAATTTTCTTCACTGTCTTTATTTTTTCTTCATCATCATCAATCTGGTTTGTAAAATTGAAAAAAAGTTCATACATGAATGGCAAATATGGTTACACATTGTGGGTGATAACCCCTTATAAATTTTAGAAGTTGAATCTCCACATCACAAAATCGAGATTTCTATATATATAAGTTTCTTTCAAAATAATTTTTCTAACGAAATAATATGAACCAAAATTTGTAAACAAACTTAGCAACTTGAAAAAATTATTGTGCACAAAGTATTAGAAAATAAATAAATAAATTAATCTCTGTGAGTATATGTTTACATTATAACTAAAGTTATACCGTCGGAGAAATAAAACCTAACATCACATTACAATACTTTCTACACCAAAGTTGAACATGATTTAGTGGTAAGATCATATAAAGCTGGAACCAAATATTTTCTTCCATTGACACCATTTGCATTGTAGCTAGCACCGGTTGTAGGGTCCACCAACAAGTCCCCAGCATAGCCCGGGTAGGCCCCTTTAGCATAGACCCCAGGGCAGGCCGAGGCAGCCTCCAATGGTGCATCAGATGGGCCCTGATAGTACCCATTTCCGAATGGGTTGGTGGCAGTTCCAGCTAAAAGGCTAGCCAAGTTGATAACCATGCCGTCCAAGCCCACATCATTATTGGGTGCAACTAGTGGTGGGCTCTGTGGGCCGTAAATGGGCTGGTGGAATGGCCAGGCACATTGACCCGGGCACTGAGTCTCCGAGTTACCAACCCAAATGTAGGCAAACTTGCTGTAATTCTTTCCTTTCACAGGGGCAGTCTTGGAAGCTACAGAGCCATGGGTTCCACATCTACTGGAACAGAATCCTTCAACTGCGACGTCGTTTGAAGTAAGGACTACATTAATGGCGTTCATTTGATTACCCTTTGCTGCCAATTGTTGTACTTGCTGCATTGTGAGTGATTTACCCATTGAGCAATTCTCGTCAGAGATTTGATTGCCTAAGACCAATTGTAGGGAAGATGATTTCTTAGATTTGATCAGGTGATAGTACTTCTCTGTAGCTCCCCACCATGTAGAAACAGAAGGTTGAGCCTCAGATTTTGAAGACGATAATGAGGCAATGAAATCAGATATTATGGCTTTCTGGGATGGCTTGAAATTTCCATACCAAATGAGATTAACGGTGATCTTGCCAGTAAGAAGTGGGCCGTTGTGGTATTTGAAAAGCATAGGATCTTGATTTTCTAATATTCTTGCTGAAGAAGCAAAACTGATCAACAAAAATGCAGATATCAAGATCGTATTGATGGAGAAACTGGCTGCCATTTTGAATTGGGTTTTGATATGAACAGAAAAGTGGTAGAAAATATGTAGAATTCCTTTGTTTTGGTGAGGATTTGATGATGGTGGAAATGGAGAGTTGAGGCGGTTATTTATATAGGGAGTATGGACTCAGATCAGAGCAGAGGAAGGCTCGACGAAGGAGACAACAGAATTTAGACGACAGCAATAGCGCCAGCTTCAATCTTAATGGATGCGCGTTTTCACTTTAATGAAGTCATGAGTTTTTCTTTTCAATTAAAGTTGGGAGTTGACCCCACGAAAACGAATTATGTGCCAGCACAGCATAGATTGGAGGAATGGCCAACCTCTAAATATTTATGATCTGCTTGCACTTCCATAAATGCATATATTTGTTTGGCAAAAATTTATTTTGGTCCCTAAAAGTCACATCTCCAACTCCAAGTTGCAAGAGCTTAGAAATCAAGAACTAGTTCGAATGATGAGAAGAAAGTTTTATCATGTAGTAAACTGGTTCGATTCTCATTTTGGAGAGAGATAGAATTATAAAATCTTGAAAAACTACAATACTCTTCTTGATCAAAAGCCTAATTTAATATATTTCCAAACTCATTGTCTCTTCAAACCCGCTACTTGATAGGAATTGAGTAAATTTATTGCGACCCTTCAAGTTTAGGAAGTTCATAACTTATTCACAATGAAAGCATTATTGATTCACTCTATCAATTGAAAAGAGTAATAATATTCATTCCAAGTGGAATTATAAACACAGTTTAGGTGGCTCTAAATGATAGGTGAAATGAAATGACTTATTTAATTTCACCTATCATTTAATGACACACTAAAGCCATCTAGATTGTATTTGTAACCCCAGTGGGGGTGAATAGCATTACCCGATTGACAATAAGCTAATAGATGTCGCCCTTAATTAAAAGCAGCAAAGAAGTAAATGAAAAAAAAAAAATTATTTATTGCAACTACAAGATAAAAATAAAAAGGGACGATGTTTACTACTTTACTCCTAGTGAACCGTTTCCTCCTTCGCCCCTTTCTTGTGTTACCACGAACACAATAAGCTCTATCTCCCAAAGTGAAATCGAGGACATATGGCTGAAGATTGTACCATTGAATAAAAGCAAGGGTATACGTATCTTGGGTGCGCCAAGAGGTTGGAGTAGATTATCTTCATCGAATCGCTTACATGGATAATGTTTGCTAAAAACCCACCCTTTAGAGATCAATATTGGTCGGTAAAGGAGTACCAATAGAGACCAAATTTTGGTGGTTGAATTTATATATCTAGCTCCCAATTTGTGACCAAATTATGACATTTAATCTGTGGCCGCTAAAGTTATCCCTCGATCAGCAACTATTAGTTGGTCGGTGGATGTCGACAGTTTTTTTTTTTTAAATTGGAAGAATGTATTCTGGAATAGTAGATTGATAGAGAATTTGTGGTTGAAAAAGAAGGAAAAATTATTGATGTGATGAAAAATATTATTTTATTGAAGGATGTGTGGTTGAAAATGAATAGAAGAATGTGAATTAAAATTTTAAGTTGGCTCAAACATGGGCTAAAATCTAGTTACTAAATGTTGAATAAATCGATAAGAAAACAACCAATTTTTTTGTCCCTTACTAATATTTTGTCCAATCCTTCAATTAGACTTTCAACAACCACAAAGTT
This sequence comes from Fraxinus excelsior, assembly GCA_019097785.1. Classification (NCBI taxonomy): domain Eukaryota; kingdom Viridiplantae; phylum Streptophyta; class Magnoliopsida; order Lamiales; family Oleaceae; genus Fraxinus; species Fraxinus excelsior. The sequence goes on along the minus strand of CM032634.1, from coordinate 3,963,008 downwards.
TATATTAAAAATTTACAATAAGAACAATGAAGAAATGAACAAAAGGTATACAATAATAACTAGAAAAGAATAATTGTTATAGCATATATATAATAATCAATACTTAATTCTAAATGTCCTTCACTTAATCACAAAAAGATAGCTTCTCATATTTTCCTTGCAACTTCAACAATATAATCACAATACTGCGATACCAACTGCAATTACAGTTTGGTCCCACATTTTTAAAAAAATCATCGGTTCATGGTTCGATTCGATTTCCTTGGAATTAGAACTAAATAGAACTATGTCTCCCTATCCATGTGTACCTGGGAACAAGTGATAAGGACGAAACTTTGGTAAATGGAGCTTGCATGGTGGATTCAACTTATAGTGGTGTTGCAGAGATATAAAATTAGGGGTTGGGGCGAGCAAAGTCTGAGCGACGGAAATGAGGTATATAAAATGAGACGAAGAGTAGAAGAGATAAGAATGGATTGTGCGAGATCAACAACATGATGAAAACTTTCCATCGTAATTGAGAGTGGACGACGAATATTGAAATGTGTGTTGATGGCCTTAACTATAGACAACTGCAAGTTATTACAAATAAAGTTTTGGTTAGTAATAACTCATGAAAATTAGCATGTGTGCTTCCTTCTAGAAAGAAAAAAAAAAAAAAAAAGGGATCACCAACCAATAATGATAGGTATAATAAGTTTATCTTATAAAAATAATTGAATTAATAGTATATGAATAATATGTTAACATAATAAAGTCATATGTTAAAATCCTTTGACGACCAACGCATTGGTTCCTGAAAATATCATATTGTAGTTTCACCAGTCATTCAATTATGGTAGCTAAACTTCCACCAAATAGCACCAGAGAAGGATAGGTTTATCTCACCAAAGGAGAGATCGATCAAGAAAGGAGTGCTTGCTGGAAATATAACAACAGCAAGAATCCATCGACCAAGAAAGTTTAGATATTATGTTCAAAGAAACTGCCATCTATCTTGTAGAAAAAAATAATTTTCTTCACTATCTTTATTTTGTTCTAATGTGATTGTAAGAGCTATCAATTTATTACATCATCGTCAACTAGAAAAACATCCGTACATGAATGGCAAATATGGTTACACGTTGTGGGTGGCAATACCTAATAAATCTTAGAAGTTGAATCTCCATATCACAAAATCAAGATTTGTATAAAAAAATGTTTCTTTCAAAATAATTTTTCTAACGAAATAATATGAACCAAAATTTGTAAACAAACATAGCAATGTGCACAAAGTATTGGAAAATAAATGAAAAAATTAATCTCTATAAGTATACGTTTACATTACAACTAACGTTATACCATCGAAGTAGTAGAATCTAACATCTCATTACAATACAGTCTATACCAAAGTCGAACATGATTTAGTGGTAGGATCATATAAAGCTGGAACCAAATATTTTCTTCCATTGACACCATTTGCATTGTAGCTAGCACCGGTTGTAGGGTCCACCAACAAGTCCCCAGCATAGCCCGGGTAGGCCCCTTTAGCATAGACCCCAGGGCAGGCAGAGGCAGCCTCCAATGGTGCATCAGATGGGCCCTGATAGTACCCATTTCCGAATGGGTTGGTTGCAGTCCCAGCTAAAAGGCTAGCCAAGTTGATAACCATGCCGTCCAAGCCCACATCATTATTGGGTGCAACTAGTGGTGGGCTCTGTGGGCCGTAAATGGGCTGGTGGAATGGCCAGGCACATTGACCAGGGCACTGAGTCTCCGAGTTACCAACCCAAATGTAGGCAAACTTGCTGTAATTCTTTCCTTTCACAGGGGCAGTCTTGGAAGCTACAGAGCCATGGGTTCCACATCTACTGGAACAGAATCCTTCAACTGCGACGTCTTTTGAAGTAAGGACTACATTAATGGCGTTCATTTGATTACCCTTTGCTGCCAATTGTTGTACTTGCTGCATTGTGAGTGATTTACCCATTGAGCAATTCTCGTCAAAGATTTGATTGCCTAAGACCAATTGTAGGGAAGATGATTTCTTAGATTTGATCAGGTGATAGTACTTCTCTGTAGCTCCCCACCATGTAGAAACAGAAGGTTGAGCCTCAGATTTTGAAGACGATAATGAGGCAATGAAATCAGATATTATGGCTTTCTGGGATGGCTTGAAATTTCCATACCAAATGAGATTAACGGTGATCTTGCCAGTAAGAAGTGGGCCGTTGTGGTATTTGAAAAGCATAGGATCTTGATTTTCTAATATTCTTGCTGCAGAAGCAAAACTGATCAACAAAAATGCAGATATCAAGATCGTATTGATGGAGAAACTGGCAGCCATTTTGAATTGGGATTCGATAAGAAAAGAAAAGTGGTAGAAAATATGTAAAATTTCTTTGTTTTTGTGAGGATTTGATGGTGGAAATGGAGAGTTGAGGCGGTTCTTTATATAGGGAGTATGGACTCAGATCAGAACAAAGGAAGGCTCGACGAAGGAGACAAAAGAATTTAGACGACAGCAATAGTGCCAGCTTCAATCTTAATGGATGCGCGTTTTCACTTTAATGAAGCCATGAGTTTTTCAATTAAAGTTGGGAGTTGACCCCATGAAAACAAATTATGTACCAGGCTACCAGCCAACCTCTAAATATTCATGATCTGCTTGCACTTCCATAAATTCGTTTATTTGTTTGGGATTTTTTTATTTTTTATTTTAATTTGGGTCCCTAAAAGTCATATCTTCAACTCCATGTTGCAATAGCTTAGTGATCAAGAACTAGTTCAAATGGTTAGAGAAGTTTTATCACGATTAATGTGAGTAATCTGGGTTGGATTCTTATTTTGGACCGAAAGAGAATTATAAAATCTTGAAAAACGATAATTCATCTGACCTAGTAATACTTCTCGTAATTAAAAGCCTAGTATATAGTATTTTTCGATTCATTCTCTCTTCAAACTCGCTGCCTAATAGGAATTGAGTGAATTTATGGTTATGTATATTTCCAACTCACTGTCTCTTCAAACTCGCTACTTGATAGGAATTGACTAAATTTATTATGGCCCTTCAAGTTCATGAAGTTCATAACATCTTTACAATCAAAAGCATTATTGGTATATTCCCTTTTTCTCGATAAGGGTTTATCATATATTCTCATATTAATCTTAGTTTTCTCATTTGTAATTTTGAAATGATATTCTAACAAAATTACAAGATAATGAATAAATTCAATTTTAATTTTGTTTGTTTGAGATTAAGGTGTAAGTCTTGTCAAAAATAAAAATTGTGGATCATATGAAACGTGTACATATAAAGTTATGAGTCATACTCGGTATATTAATAAAAATTATATTTACTGAGCATATCCAAATACCTTGAAGACTCATTTCATCACAAATATTCATAATATTTTGAAACCAAGCTTCATGCGTGCTTGTACGCACACAGAACATACTACAAATTCCAGCAGCTTAATTTCAAGCTGTCCCCTACGTACTAAAGTCAAAGCAACAAACTTTAATTAATTAAAATATTAGTTAGTGGTTAGCCGAAAGGAATGGGTTTTGTCTCCTTCCATACCTTCCTCAAATGCTGTTGGCCAAACATAACTTGATTTTTTTGTAATTCTTCGTTTCAGGCTGTATTTTTAATTTAAAAAACGCGTTATCAAGCTGTATTAAGTGAACTCTCCCTCACAGACACACGATACATATACACTTCAAGGTTGTATTAGTTGAGTGTCTTGGCAAAAACCGTCGAATCAAAAGATTAAATTTATAATCCCTTTCGAAGCAAATAACAAAAGGAGGTGGGGGTTAGTTGGAACATTATCCTGATATTGAATTAAAAATCAGCAATGTCGAAGTTCAAATCATATATAATGTCGAAGTTCAGAACGCATGTAACTTTCACGTAAATAGGTACTTGTTTGAGAGTATTTTCAATTTAATTTAAGTAGAATATCCTACAAAATGTGTAGATAAAAGACATGTAATAAGTAATGGGTTCATAAAATATGAATAAAATGTGTTTGATCGATTCAAGTTATAATTTAAATTTTCCCAAAAAGTACTAAGGCTGGAGGATAAAATTATCAAATAACATATATTCTCCAGATTTTAACGCTCTCCTTGCTGATTTCCTCATGTTATAACACGGTAAAAAACAGGCTGATGATTTACTTTAAAATGTAGAGAAAGATTTCCACACTGTTTAAAAGTTAGGTAGCCCAACTCTAATTTTCTCTACGAATAAATATCATTAAAATTTTGAGGTACGCCCATCCTCAAATCTATGCTGGCGTATAATGTTTGTTTCTGGGGTCAACACCCAACTTCACTTTAAAAAGAGAATCCATTAAAGTGAACAACGCGTTATTAAAAGCTGGCAGGTACTGTCTCCAAAATTCTTCCTCGAACCATCCTGTATTCTGATTTGAGTCCCTATATAAAGAACCGCCACAACTCTCCATTTCCACCATCAAATATTCACAAAAACAAAGAAATTCTACATATTTTCTACCACTTTTCTGTTCTTATCGAATCCCAATTCAAAATGGCAGCCAGTTTCTCCATCAATATGATCTTGATATCTGCATTTTTGTTGATCAGTTTTTCTTCTGCAGCAAGAATATTAGAAAATCAAGATCCTATGCTTTTCAAATACCACAACGGCCCACTTCTTACTGGCAAGATCACCGTTAATCTCATCTGGTATGGAAATTTCAAGCCATCCCAAAAAGCCATAATATCTGATTTCATCGCCTCATTATCGTCTTCAAAATCTGAGGCTCAACCTTCTGTTTCTACATGGTGGGGAGCTACAGAGAAGTACTATCACCTGATCAAATCCAAGAAATCATCTTCCCTTCAACTGGTCTTAGGCAATCAAATCTTTGACGAGAATTGCTCATTGGGTAAATCACTCACAATGCAGCAAGTACAACAATTGGCAGCAAAGGGTGATCAAATGAACGCCATTAATGTAGTCTTGACTTCAAACGACGTCGCAGTTGAAGGATTCTGTTCCAGTAGATGTGGAACCCATGGCTCTGTAGCTTCCAAGACTTCCCTTGTGAAAGGAAAGAATTACAGCAAGTTTGCCTACATCTGGGTTGGTAACTCGGAGACTCAGTGCCCGGGTCAATGTGCCTGGCCATTCCACCAGCCCATTTACGGCCCACAGAGCTCACCACTAGTTGCACCCAATAATGATGTGGGCTTGGACGGCATGGTTATCAACTTGGCTAGCCTTTTAGCTGGGACTGCCACCAACCCATTCGGAAATGGGTACTACCAGGGACCATCTGATGCACCATTGGAGGCTGCCTCTGCCTGCCCCGGGGTCTACGCTAAAGGGGCCTACCCGGGCTACGCCGGGGACTTGCTGGTGGACACTACAACTGGGGCTAGCTACAATGCAAATGGTGTCAACGGAAGAAAATATTTAGTTCCGGCTTTATATGATCCTACCACAAAATTATGTTCGACTTTGGTATAAAAATATTGTAATATGATGTTAGATTTTATTTTTTATACGGTATAATGGCACGCACAATGTAAGCATGTACTACATATAGAGATTCAATTTATTCTTTAAATTTATTTAATATTTTGTTATGATCTGTATGAAAGAGGTCTAACAACATTTATTGAAAAAAATAATGTATCATGTTAGCAAAGTTAAAGCTATTACCAAAGTAATTAAATTATTTATTTCTCATTTCAATCAATAATCGTTTAATTCTTTAATTAATGTCACCCACGTTGAGAATAAATAAATAAAAAATTGAAAAAAATAACTTCATCCCCACACCCACCTAGTGGTGGCAATTCGGTCGAGCGGCTCGTCGGCTCAGGTGCTCGGCTCGTACTATTCATACCCACGAGCCGCTCGGACTCGTAAAAAAACGAGCTCGAGCACGAGCCGAGCCTGCTCAGCTGTCAACCAAACGAGTAGCTCGGCGAGCGGCTCGTCTGAACGAGCCCACGAGCCGGCTCGTGGGCTCGGGTTATATTAAAAAAAAAAATTAAACTTCAGTGACCAAAACGGTCAGTGACAAAGTTCAGTGACCGTTTGGTCACAATATTTTTTTAAATTTTTTTTTTTTCAATTTCATATACATTTTTTTTTTCTATAAATACCTACTATAATCAACTATTTTTTCCCACTAATATCAATCTCTCATTATTTACTATACAATATTCCCTACAATTTACATTCTTCATAATTCCATTTATCAATTATCAACAATATATTTCTCATTCATTTTCATTCATTATATAATCATCTTCTACTCTCTTTTTTTACATTATTTCTTACTATTTTACAATTACGTTCGGCAACTACTACATAATCTTCATTCATTTCTCAATTCTACATTTCTAAATTCAATTTCTATTATTCATAACAAATGAATTTACGATTATTTGTTGAAAACTTGTTCGGTATGGAGAATGAAACACAAACACCTGCCCAAAATCAATTTGGAAATGAATTCTCCGGTCTTAATGAATTACCAATCCCAGAAAATATTGAAGATTTCAACGTTCGTGATAGTTATCCAATTGATTTGGATGACATTGATGTTCCAGCTAGTGTTCCAATTGATTTAGAACAAGATGAAGAATCGACATTAAATATTCTCGATGCAACCGGGAAGAGAAAGGGGAAAAAGCAAGCAAAATGTTGGGATCATTTCAAATTGGTTCTCACTGGTCGTGTGGTCGATGGACTTTGAGAAATCAAAGCAGTATGTAAATACTGTCAACAACGATGACATGGCAAAAAGGCATTGGAACTACCCACCTCAACCGTCACTACAAATCATGTTCGGCCAAACATGGACTTCTTCCAGCTGGTCAAACGCAACTACAATTTGACACTCCATAAGCTGGTGCTACTATTATGCCACTTTCTACATGGATGTTTTCGGAGGTGGAATCTCAAAAGGGAATGGTGAAGTTTGTTGCCGCGGCGGAGTAGCCACTAGCAATAGCGGACAGCCAACATTTTGTTAACTATGTTAAAAGATATCTTCAACCGAGGTACCAATGGGTAAGTCGAAATACTCTTCGTTCTGATACAATTACATATTTTCTTAATGCAAAACAACTATTGATTTTTTATTTGGAAAAATATGGGGGTGTGATATCTTTAACTTCAGATATGTGGGAAGGGATTAATAAGAGGGGTTATATGGCTGCAACTGCATACTACATAGATCCACTTTGGGTCATGCATAAAAAAATTATTGCTTTTAAAATTGTTGAGTATTCGCACAACGCTCAAACTATATTTAATGCTATTATGTTAGTAATTCAAGAATATAAATGTGAAAGTAAAATTCGTTTTTTTATGTTCGACAACGCTACTGTAAATAAAGTTGTTATCGATAAATTGCATAGAGTTCTTAATCCTGATTTCGGTGGCTATTTATTTCATATTCGATGTGTATGTCATATTTTTAATTTAATAGTACAAGACGGTTTAATACATGTTAAGGATGAAATTAACCGAATTTGGAATGCACTTATTTATATCACGTGTACACCTAGTAGAAAATAAGGATTTGATGATTTTTGTGCAGAATTTGGGATGACGAATACAAAAATATTTATTACTGACGTAGGCCATAGATGAAATTCCACGTATTTATTACTAAAATCATGTAAAGGTTATGAAGTGTATATTACTGAATTTTATAACAATATGCACGTTAGAGACGAAGACGATACTATTTTGAGTGAATCCGATTGGAATATAGTTATTAAAATTAAAAAAAAATTGACAACTTTTTATTAGTCTACAAATATATTATCTAGTGTTTATTATCCCACTAGTTGTTTGGTTCTTGGACGTCTTTATATAACTGCTAGGGCGTTTGCTAGATTTCAAAATGATCCCGATTTTATACTGTTATATATTCTATGGAATTGAAATTTAGAAAATATTGGGAAGAATTACCTATATTATTTCATTTAGCATGTGTCATGGACTCCCGATATAATTTATCGGGTACTAAATTTATAATTGATTAAATGTCAAATGTTTTAACTTTTACTACACCTATTACTTATAGAAATTTGGAAACGACGTTCCGTGAAATGTATAAATTATATGCTTCACAAATGGGTACACATATTAATTGTGTACCTGCACACACTTCTCCTACCAATTTAATAGATGACGACGCTAAAATTTTGAATTTATTTGAAAATATGCACTCGTATAGATTTGATGCAACTACATATGCATGTGGTTCCTCTAGTAGTAGTAGTAGTAGTTTGACTTCCACTGCTTGTACTCAAACTTCCAGCCGTAGTCAAAATTCAAATGTGTTGCCATATGAATTAATTGATTACTTTAGTCAATCTTTGCCTACTAACAAAGTAATTAGTAAAAGTTCAGAAAATGTCCTTGAATTCTGGCGAAATAACAAATGTCAATGGTCAGTAATTTCTGCAATGGCAAAAGATTTACTAACACCTCCGGTTAGCACTGTAGCTTCAGAATCTGCTTTTAGTGTAGGGAAAAGAGTTTTCTCCGAGGTCAGGAATCGACTAAAAGAAGATATTTTAGAGGCGTAATGTGCGTGAATGATTGGGAAAATGCTAATTATCGAATTCAAGATAAATATGCCGAAATTGCATGTAACCAAGTAAGTGATATTTAATTTCACCCCACTCATTACATTATTTTATTTTCATACATTTATAATTTTTTTAAAAAAAAAATTGTACACGTAACAAGTTATTCATGTACAATTTTTAATTCCGTCTACTCGAAATTGAAGTAGTCGGTTTCAAGTTCGGATAAAGGAGGAGGGTTTATCTTTTTTTTTTTTTTGGAATTGTTAAAAATAAAAATGTTAGTAGGAAAAAACATATTTAAAAAATTGTTTACAAAACGTGTTTATATATATTTTTCTTTAGGTTCTCATTTATTAACAAATAAAATTTTGTTCTTATTATTTAAAAAAAAATTGTTTTGAAAAATGTATATTTTAAAAAAAAATTAGTTATTTAGATAATGTTTGTATATATATATATATATATATATATATATATATATATATATATATATATATATATATATTTTTTTTTTTTTTTTAAGTTAAGTGATTTAATAGTTATAAATTTATAATTTAAAAACAAAAACAAAACAAAAAAATAAAAATAAAAATAAAAAAATGACGAGCCGAGCCGCTCGTCTTGGGCGAGCTCGGGCACGAGCTGAGCCGGTGCTCGGCTCGTGCGGGCATGGGCCGAGCAGGCTCGGCTCGGCCCATTGCCACCTCTACACCCACCCTTTCTTTTGTACATATATTAAGTACACCAAGAATTTTTCTTGTTTATTTGGTTAAGTAACTTTTACGGGAAAATCACTTGTACATCACATTTCTACATCATACTTGACATCATTCTTGTTTGCAAGATTTAATTGGTAAAAAAAAAATGTTATTCTTTAAAATTGTCAAATGATACGTTAACACGTGGTGAGGTGCAAAACTTAATGTACACTATGATGTATATCAAGCATGATTGTACTTTTAACCAATGTCAAATATTTTTAAAAAGGTAATAAATTAAAGTTATATTCGCTTTCTCAACTATGGTCTATTGATAGTTGAGATTACATACAATTACAAGAATTATTATTGTTGACCTAAAAAAAGGAAATCATTTTAGAGAGCACACGGTCAAGTTTATGTTGGATTTTGGCATGGTTTTTCCCCTCTTGAAAGTTTCAGGTTTGTTTAGGAGCCAAATGGTGGAGTAAGAAGAAAGGAATGTAAATTCCAGCGATGGTTTGGCCAAAAGCGCTTCTCAAAAGGAGAATTTCAGAATTCTCGAGTGTTGACCCTTAATTTGCCTTGATTTGAGACGGCTTTTTTTAGAGTGGAAGTTTGGATATTAGATTTTCAACCCTTATTAAGTTGTGCAAATGATCCTATTTATTGAGGTTTTTTTTTGTCTTTTTGATCATTTTTATGAATTGAACTCATTTGATCGTCGTGTTGGAAGTTGTGATTTAAGTCTAACTTTTAAGATTTTTTTCAATCTGTGCTTTTGTGACATCCGTTAAACAATTCGCTATGTGAATATATGGGTTTATTGCACTTAACTCTAGGTTGTTTGTGTCAAATTTCATGCTAATGTTTTTTTTTTTTAACTATATTCAAGGACTTGAGACTTTTTGTGGTAGAGGCCTTCGATCTCGTGTTTAGCCAATTGTTATGATTATGCCCATTTCCTTGTTATATGGTATTTCAGTGATCAAGACATCGTTCGCTTCAACTGAGATTAGATGACCTGAGCACGAGACGTGGCATGAAATGAACCCTCTTGTAGCTGATGTGGAGTCCTAATGAACAGTAACTATTTTAGCACTTGACACAAAACTTCTTGATGATAACCTTGAATGTTGACATCTTATCACATTAAGCCTTTAGAATCCGAAGATATAATATTCTCAATCCTTAGAACTTTTGTCATATTGATACTTTTTCATTTAGTGGGTATTTGATGAGAATTAAAATTAGATTTTTAGTAGATTGTAATAGAAGATTTTGAAATATGTGACTAAAAAGTTGTGAAACTTATGTTGTTAATATTGATTGTTTGACTTTGATTTAGATTAAAATATGATTTAATTCGAAACAAACGAGAATAAAAGAACACTGTCTATTAATCAGTCTAGCCCTCCCCCTTGCGTGGTTGCGATCTAACGATCACTTTAGTGTTCTAAACAACTACATATCTAGTCATATCAAGGACAATTATATGAGCATATGAGGTGAGGTAAACTATAATTAAAAAACATGAAAAGTAATATGAAATTTGCTTTTCTTAGGCAAAAAATGAACAAATCAATGAATTACAGTATAGATTCAACGTGTACACATCCCAGCTAAAACTTACACCAAAGTAGAACATTTAGAAGTAGAAGGATCATATAGTGAAGGAAGCAAGTATTTCCTTTCATTAGCACCATGCGCATTGTAGCTAGCTCCAGTCGTAGGGTCCACCAACAAGTCCCCAGGATAACCCGGGTAAGCCCCTTTAGCATAGACTCCAGGGCAGGCCGAGGCAGCCTCCAATGGTGCACCAGATGGGCCTTGATAGTACCCATTTCCAAATGGGTTGGTAGCAGTCCCAGCTAAAAGGCTAGCCAAGTTGATAACCATACCATCCAGGCCCACATCATTGTTGGGCGCAACCAATGGTGGGCTCTGTGGGCCGTATATGGGCTGATGGAATGGCCATGCACAGTATCCAGGACACTGAGTTTCCGAGTTGCCAACCCAGATGTAGGCAAACTTGTCATTCTTCCCTTTCACAAGGGTACTTTTGGAACCGTGAGATCCGCACCTGTTCAAGCAGAACCCGTCAACGGTAACATCCGAGGATGTAAGAACAACGTTAATTGCATTCTTCTGTTCGCCCTTTGACGCTAACTGAACAATTTGGTTCTGTGTGAGCGATTTTCCAAGTGAGTAGTTTTCCACAAGTACTTGCTTACCTAAATACAGTGCGAGTGTTGACGATTTCTTAGAGTTCACCAAATGGTAATATTTCTCGGTGGTCTTCCACCATGTGGCAACCGACGGTTGGCTTTTGGCGGTGGCCGGAGATGACAAAGAGGTAATGAAATCAGCTACAATAGCTCTTTGGGGTGGGCTAAATTTTCCATACCATATGAGATTGACAGAAATTTTGCCACTGAGAAGTTGGCCTTTGTGGTATTTCAAGAGCTGGTTTTGGACCAAAGAGGTAAGCATTCTTGAAGAAGCAAAACACACGTTGAAAAGAGAGATTATAACGAATAGCTTAACAATAAAAGAAGCCATTGTTTTGGTGATTTGAGATGGTGAAATGGATGTGGGGAGGAAGGTATTTATACAAGCTCAAATGGGGTCAAATTCAATTCATAACATGAATTTACGCGTTGAGAAATTGGGGGATCCAACGGTACACGAAAACAAAAGGACAAAAAGCAATACAGCTTAGGGACAGACCACAATATTTTGAAACTCTTGGACCACAAGTGTGGGTTCATCGTGTATTCACCCAAATACCCATGAATAATGTGCATTGAGGTTTGAATTGGAAGGGTAGATTAGGGAAAGTATGCAGAGAATTATACAGGGTGGAGGGTTTGTGGGACAGTAAGTGATCATTCTGGAGCGGGTGGAGGGACAGTCCAGTTGGCTGTGTGTGACCACACAAAATTTTCGTGTAAACTTTCTCCTCACAGCTGTCCCTAGAGTGCCGGGTAGGGGCGTCAATCGAGTTGTCCGTGTGATCAACTCATTTCTGTTCGGTCATAGGCACTTTCGTTCTGCCAATGATGTCAACGAGTTAAAGAATCGAATTGAGCACATTTTGTGGATATGAGTTGAGCTCGTATGACTATGGATCAAGCCCTTGTAACCACTAGATGTAAATCGTCCAATATTTTTGATAAATTGAATTGTGAGACCAATAGAAAAAACTCTCAATTCAAAATTTTGAACACCTGTTAACCTTAGAATTAGGAAACATAACATGTCTTCATAAAACTGGATATGCAAGAACGACGTGATAAGCTAACAAAAAATTTCACGAAGATTTGATAAAGTGCAACTAAATTGAAATATAGAGGACGAACTTGTCCCTTTTTAAAAGCTGTAACGACTTGTTAATCAAATGATAAGTTGGGGATTAGTGGTGGAATTTTTCTTATTACTTGAGCAGTCGGGACTTGAAAAATCAAACACTTGAACTTTTTTGGATAGAAATTTGAAATGTGTCAATCCTTCCCGTGTGTGTATTCACCCACCTCCAATCTTTCAATCATTTCCTTTCATTTCAAATATATGTACATTTTCTGTGAAAAAACTCTGTATTCGTAGTAGGGTTCTCTATATGGATAAGCTACATAGTCTAACATAACATTTTAAAAAATAATAATAGTTTAGTACAACATCATCCTATCTTAAACTTGAAGATATTTTGACGGAACCGAGGCAAAAATGCATTGTAATAGCATCTAAGATAATGTTAAAATTGGAATTAGCAGTCACGAGGCGTCTACTTAATTAAAAATTGGCTAGATTCTAGCATATCATTGCATTATAATATAAGGTCTCATTTGTTTTTGTGTCCAGTTGCAATGGCCTGAAATTCCGATGGGGGTGATGAAAACTCATCACTCTCACCGTGTTTGATGGATGTTTTTAAAATCACCACTGGATATGGCTGCATTGTTCCTTTTTCGCAAACAATGCTTGACCAATCGTTCAATTTTTGTATGCACTAATTAAGCATGTTTGGCCCCCATTTTTTAATCCTCATACTCATTTTTAATTACAAATTTCATGGAATTCACAATTCAACTTTTCAAACATACATTTTGTTAACTTTTATTAGTATATCCGAAAAATTTGATTGTTAGCTAAACCAGACAAGGGTTAAGTCTGGTGCAATTATGGTTGTAAGTGGATCGAGTCACTCACAAGTTGGGCCCATGCCTTTCAGACTCATTTTGAGACGAGTCATTGGCCAAGTCGAACCCCTTTTTTCATAAGCCTACTTTTTTTCGATTTGTGTTTCAGCTCGTTTTAAAAAATGAGCTAGCTTATGGATGGCTCGTTATCTCGACTCATAAGGTCCACAAGCCAAATGATCAAATTAAGTCTAGTTTGAGAACATGAGCCGAGCTCGAGTGTCTAATGGTTGAGCCTGTTCAATTCGGTCAATTGCCACCCCTAAACGCAGTCCTATATGCCTACACCAGCCAATCAATTATGTTATGTTGGGCGTGCCTTAATCCAGGACGATTTTCAATAGTTTTTATAGTTGGGAAATAGAGGTGTTCAAATATATCAAGTGGTCTAAGGTCTAATAGTCTAGCACAATAAAGCAAAAGCCTGGTCCAAGTAGGGGTTATATTGTTAAAGCCCTATTTTTTAAAGTCAAATCATGTAGGGTCTGAATGAAGGGCAAGTAGCCTACGTGAATTAACTCACATTAGTCTGTATTCATATGTGAAAAAAAGAAGGGATTTCATATGTTCGGTATAACTGAACAATTGGACACCTTTAGGTATGAATTAGCATTGATGGGCTATAATGTCAAGGGTACAAAGGCGTTAGTATGCGTTCGAAGCAAGTGGCCAAATCGCAATGTCGCCCACTTTGCTCCCTAGCCGTACTTGTCAAGCATAAATGCAAATTTCATGGGCTTAGCCGATTGTGCATATGAGAGTGATATGGTGCATTGTCCCACTCAAGCATGGATTCTCAATGTATTGCACTTTTACCATGAAAACGAGAAACCCAAGACTATGCCCATAATGCCCAAATTCAATGCACTTCTAGTGTAGATAAAGTGATGAATGGGACAACTAATGTGCATATGCATCAAAATCCGAGTCATTGTTTTGAAAATGTATTGTTTTATTCCTTGGTGTTTTACTATTCAATGTTTTAGTTGCTAATGTATTGGTTATGTTACAATCTGGTCCTTCTTGTTATATTATTATGTAAACAAATTAATTACAACCATACACCTAGAGTAGTCAGGCATTTACAAGTGAGGGCATGCTGAAAAATCATATATTTGTAATTTATGTACTGTAAATGGGACTATTAGTTTTTGTGCCACAAATTTTTTGACAATAAAATCTCAAGGAATTCGGCGAGTGTGTGCAAAAATACATATATGTAAGTTTTAGAAACAAAATCGTGAAATTATACGGTCGTATTACAATAATTTTGATGCAATTTGGTGTTTGGAATTTCAATCACTTCATGGGAAAAAAAAATAAAATTCAACTCAACATTTATTAATACTCACTTAAAAGTCAAAAAAATTGCATTTAAGTAAAAAACTACTTATAAGTCAAAATTTACTTGTAGCACATTTTTCTAGTTAAATATAACACCAAACATTGTATTAAAAAAGATCCACCATAATTCACCTTAATTCAATAATATCCTTCCTAATTTTATCTCTCTCGGCCCTGTTTGACAACCATATTTTTGGAAAAATAATGTTTTGAATAGTGATTTTTAGAAGAATGTGTGGTTAAAAAATATGAAAAAAATTTGAATTTACGTACAAAATATTTTATTGTGTGAACGTGTGATTCAAAATGGGTATGCAGAAAAAAAGAATTTTAAAAGTATTTAATCTTATCCTCCCTCGTCCTATATGACGTACCAAATGTGCCCTACATGTTTATGAGTGCACCAACACGTACAAACATAAAGATGGATTATTAATCGATATTTTGTTCATTTGTTATAAGATTTTTATAAATTATTAAATAATTTCATTCATCTTTAATACCTTAAACTTTTAAATGAAATAGCTCTTTTCTATATTGGTTTTTTCGGTCTCTATATCAGGAGACATGTTAAAAAAAAAAAAAAAAAATTTAAACAAAGGAAAAGTTTACATCTCTCTAATTTCATTAGAGCTAATGGAATGATAAAGATAGTATGCTTGTTCAAAGATAGGAAACATTGTCGATATTTCTTTCAATATTGCAGCTCCTGCACACAGTTTGCGCACGTTAGTATTAATTACGGAATCGGCAAATCTGAATACAAGAAAATCTTAAACAAATTTATTCTATCCAATGTCCCACGACCCACGTTGTTCCCCCTATCCTTAATTTCCCCATTTCTCGTGAACCACGCACACACATGCGGGCATATATGTATTTTCTTATTGTCAGTGAAACTGCATACAAATGAACCTGCACCAGGGAACAATTCATGCACCTCACCACCTTTATACACCCGCACAAAAACAAAATGATGAAATATCTCAAGGTTTGTGTGAATTAATAGAAAATAAAATGAAGAAATATCTTATTCTCTGTTTTCTTAATCAAGAATCAGAAATAGAATTGAAAACCTTTGGCTACATCAAAATCAAATGTAATTTGATATTTTAACAGAAGTAGATACGTTTTTTGTTAACTAAATAGACATATAAAATGATCTGTTGACTCCAAAAAATGTACTTCCAACGTGGCCAACAGATCCAAAGCTTCTCACGCTCATGCGCGCCTTGTTCTTGCACAATTGGACAAAGCGTTAGTCACACATGGCTTCCTACGGTGGAGTAAAGTTGGCAGCGCCTACTCCTACAGTCAAATCAGTTGGAAAAGTGAATATATGAGTGTGAGAGAGCTTTAGACGTGAACATCCAATGTTAAAAGGGGGTTGGTTTTGGGGATTACAAATAAACAATGATATGACAAAGTTATAGTTTGTGAGTCCAACTTGTATTACCTTTAAACGGTACTAAATGTGAGTTTTTATACTATAAGAAGATAAAATGAGAATCCTTGGGTGGAAAGACACGTCACCTCATCCGTGCGGCTGATGCCTCTAATCTTAGACATCATCAATCACGAGCCTTAAATGTTATTACTAGTTTAGTATCCATAATGCCTAACTTGCGGTTTTGGACTTGATTGGATAGGGTTTCAGTGATGGCGGTGATAGTGAGTTGTCACATTAATCGTATATCAAAAACATTGCTTGGGAGATCTCGTGTTGAGCTCCTTTTGTGGCCTCGCCTCCATTCACGGGCAGACTCTTCCCATATGGGTCAGTGTGGTTTAGATTAGCCTCGTGTTAATATATTATGGGGCGACGTGGGACCCCATCTTTGCTCCCCACGTACGATATTTGAGGCCATATGAATCAAGGCGTAATATGATCAAAAGTGTAAAAATGAGACTTCAGACGGTACTTCAAGTGGGTGTGAACATTCACTTCACATATATGGAAGTCTCATTTCCTATATATATGTTTCAAGTTTGTATTAATGTCCGTTTGATTGTAAATGTGGAATTTGGGTGGAAAGAAAATGAATTATAGAGAATTAAATTGGTTAGAATTTGTTTTACTGGTAATTGTAATTAATTGTGTTTAACTGATATATTTCTTAACTTGGAAAATGTTGAAAGTTTTGTGTCGTTTGATTTCGTTTTTTAGGGAAATTATCCATTAAAGTGATAATTTTTGTACCATTGGATCTAGAATTTGTTCCAATTGCCCAAACAAATTTTTTAAAAAATATCATACCGAATACCATTCGTTTGACTTTGTTTTGCATGAAAATTGTCAATAAAAGTGATAAATTTTTGTTATCATTGTGTTTAGAATTGTTTCTAATTGCAAAAAAAAAAAAGGTTGGAAAATCAATTTCCACCAATTAAACCAAGGAAAATGTAAGCACGTGAGCCATACCAAGAAAATGAATTCTATGGAAAAAAAAATATATCAAACAAGGCAAAAGTGAAAGTGACGATATACGTGTGAATGATCTGTTGAAAATGTCATAATTCCACTTTGGCCTTTGGCCAATAAATAACATTAAAAAAAAAAAAACAAAACCTAATTTTAAAATCTAAAAGGCAAAAATACCTCTCATCGAAGGAGAAGAAAAATCTTCACCGTCCAAGCGTGAAAACCGTCCCAAAAACCGACCAAACAATTCACAAAAACCGACCACTTTGAAAGAGGAATCCGGCCACCAACTGAAAAAGAACATTATCGACGTCGGCCACCCACTGATTGTCAACCAAAGGTTAGTTTTTTTTTTTTTTTTTTTGCATTTCACAACCTTTTTTTTTTTTTTTTTTTTCACATATAGTGTTTCAATTATTTTCACATTTTTTGTATTTATTGAATCATATATGCGTAGATCTACTTGACTGTTAGTCATAGGGGTGGGAATTTGGTATTTTAGGGTGTGTTTGGCTCATTTTGAGCTGTACATCGCCGAAAATGGCTGAAATTTTTTAGCCATTTTCGACGATAGAATCCGGCTGCAAACAACCGGGCACGCTAACGGGCTGTTTGCAGTCGGTTCAGAAGACGAACCGACTTTTAACAGTCAGTCCAGACTGGCTATTAGAAGCCGGTTTGCAATTAAATAATCTGGGCCGGCTGTCAGGCCCCGACCATTAACGAAGTGGGTCGGCTGTTAAGTCGGCCCGCTTAATTTTTTTATATAATTTAATAAATCTATATTAAATAAATATTTTACATAATATAAAAAAGGCCTATAATTAAATATTAAATTTTAATTTTAATTTGATAATTAATAATCTAATGAAATAAAGAATTATAATTGTTAAATATTATATTTTAACAAATTAGCAACTTCTTATTTTTTCCTTTAAATTTTTTTGATAATTTAATAAATCAAATATTAAATAAAAGTTATATAATTAAATATTTTACACATTTCATTACAATTTATATATTTAATAAATAATTAAATATTAAATAAAAATTTATAAAATTTTATATTTTACGTAATTTAATAAATCGAATATTAAATAGATATTTGTAGAATTAAATAAAAGTATATGATTAAATAATTAATTTTATTTTTAATTTGATAATATAATAAAATTGAAATTATTAATTCTAATTCTAATTTTAATATGATAATTAATAGTATAACGAAATAAATAATTGTAATTGTTAAATATTATATTTTAACAAATTAGCAACTTCTTATTTTTTCCTTTAAATTTTTTTCATAAATGAAAAAATCAAATATTAAATAAATATTTTACATAATATAATAAATTTTATATAATAAATTGAATATTAAATAAAAATTTATATAATTTTATATTTTACGTAATTTAATAACTCGAATATTAAATAGATATTTATAAAATTAAATATTTTATGTAGCCGATTAAAATTTTATAATTAAATAATTAATTTTAATTTGATAATTAATAATATAATTGAATAAATAATTGTAATTATTAAATATTATATTATCACAAATTAGCTTACGTAATTGAATAATATTTACTAACTGAAAAATTTTACGTAATGACATAAAATTCTATTTTCCTTTTAGCAAATTCTTTTTTGCTTTCATTTTTTAATTTAATTATTTTTTTTGTGTAGTTGTTACAATTCGGATCACTTCATTTTCTGAGATTATACTGTATTTCATTATCTTCCGTTCGAAGTGCTGATTGTTAATTTTTTTTTTAAATTTTGCAGTATGGAGTATCACTTGGACTTGACATTGAGATAGATTCTGGGCAAGGCTACCTGGAACGGTAACTTTGGCAGTTATACTGCCATGTTGGAGCTACTAGATAAGCAGCATGCAGATATGCTTCGATGTTCATTTCTTTGGCCTCTATACGAGTTGAGAGATGTACAGTTCTTCGGGCAGATTCTCGATGCGCTACTATGTCGATTGCTTAGTCCAGTCGACGGCGATGCCCTTCACTTCGACCTTGGGGGCAAGGTCGTGAGTTTTTCCATGTTTGATTTTGCTCTCATCACAGGACTAGAGATTAGGGGTGATGATGCAGCTCGTACTGATACTCAGAGAGGCAGACTGCACGACACTTACTTTGAGAGACATGGGACGGTGCTGCTGTCGGCTCTGATGGACGTGATCACGAGGTGTGATCATATGTTGGATAGACTGAAGCTCGGTCTGGTCTACATCCTTGAGAGCGTATTGCGATGTCACCATCGGAGGACTGGGATTGACCTATTCTATCTGCAGATCATTGACAATCTTGATGTCTTCAACACATATCCGTGGGGCCGGAGATGTTTTGAGGACACGGTGCACATCTTCACCAGATCACACTCGAGGCCGAATGGGACCATGCGTAAATACGATACATAAGGATTACCCCTTGCTGTGCAGGTAAATGTTTGACATACTTTATTATAATATTGTTTACAATAAATATGAATATAATAATTGTATGTGTTGCAGATCTGGGCGTACGAGACGGTTCTCCTCCTAGGTACCCAATTTGCGAAGCGAGGAGAGACACGCTGCCCTCGGATGCATAATTGGCGAGCATCCCGAGCAGAGGGATGTCCGACTAGCAAAAAGCTATCAGTTCTCCTGACGACTCTCAGGTTAGATAATACATTTGCGATTTATGTTGTGTGGAGCTCCAAAATATGATGATGTTATCATTAACTAGTCGAAATGTTGTTATGCCAGATTCAAGTCATAACGCAGTTGATGCCGTCGATAGAGGAGGAGGGTCGTGGATATGTGCGTGAATCTATCGCTCCGCATGATGAAGCCGGCCGGGATGAGGTCGTGAATTGAATATAATCGATTTTCATGCGTTAATTGATTTTCATTAAATACAATAATTTTTTATGTTATAATCCGTGTAGGAGGGCGGTCCAAGGGCTTCACCGCTGCCGCCTCTGACGGCTTCACCACCGCAGCCGCTCAAGGGGCCTCATCGCCCTCATGGGCATCATCGCCGCCGTGGGCATCATTGTCTCCGATCAGGTCACCTTCTCCATCGTCCACTGATCTGTGCGATCGCCTGACAATATTTATAGCAGGTCAGATGGACGAGATGCATCGAGAGTTGGCGGAGCAGAGGGGGAGATAGTAGAGCAGATGGGAGAGATGACACGTAAGTTTAAGGGATAGGTCGAGGATTTATCTAATGACGTTGGAGTTTTACGTCGCCATGTGGTAGAGCTTCAGGATGAGATCACAGCCCTCCGAGGTGATATAATAGGCATGAGACGGGGTAACGGAGAGGGTCATTTCTGGGCGGATGATGCTACGTTGGCTTCATTTTTTATGTCCCCGGAGGAGGGTAGGACAGAGGCAGTTGCCCCTGAGGAGGGTAGGACGGAGGCCTCAGATGAGGGGAGGACCGAGGCAACGACCCTAGAGAAGGTGGTGGTGGTGGGGAGGACAGAGGCAGTGGCCCCGGAGGAGGGTAGGACGGAGGTGGTGGTGGTGGTGGGGAGCCGGGAGGATGTGGTCCCCGAGGTGGAGGACGAGCGTACGCCTGATGTGGCTGCGGGAAAAAGGCATACCGTTGACACCCCGGAGCAGGTGGTCGGCAAGAGGGTCAGGTTTCCTTCGCAGTACATCGTTTCTCCTTTCATGACTGAGGAGAAGATGAGGACGTTAGTCGGCGGGGCGTACCCTAATCTGTTTCGGGAGGTGGACGCACCCAAATGGAAAGGGTTCGAGACGGAGTCGAGGATAATTAAGCCCCGGTAAGTATTTTAGAATTTAAATGAAGTACGATACGCTAATTCATCTATATCTTTTTTAACATTTTTTCTTTTTTTTTGCAGACAAAGCCGCTGAGTTGGGGAGAGGACGATATCAGATGCATATAAGTGGTTTCACGAAATCACCACTTTGAGGACGTGGCTTGCAGACGATGTAAGTAAAATAGTCATATTGTTGTTATTATGTATACATTATTTTTTTGTTTTATGAAATGAAATAACTCCATATGTTTTTTATTGGTGTTTCCTGATGTAGCACATCGACCTAGCCATGGAGTTATTTCGAAATCGAGCTCGACAATATTCGCGAATATTCGACTGCCTGGCCGACTCATACTGAGCATTGAGTTTTTGAGTGTTGTTACCATTGAGCATGAGTCGTTGCAATGTATGGGTAGTAAGTACGTGCGGTTTGAATACATGGCTGAATGGGTCGTAGGGATATTGTCGAGGCTCGGGGAAAAGGCATGGGAGGCTTGTACACATATATATGTTCCTGCGATCTTGAATCATTATACTATTGTCGTGGATATTGTTTTTGCTGACTCCACGATGTATGTGTACGACTCCGACCCTTCATGTCTGACACAGGGTCAGCTCGAGCAGCAGTTGGAGCCGCTTTCTATGATCGTTCCGTTGATGGCTGCCCGAGCAGGTATTATTGTTAATGACAGGCTAGCCATCGTGCGGGACCAGACGACGGCGAGACAGTCGAAATCGTAAGCATTTATATTTTGTTTTGTACTTGCAAACTTAGTTTTTTATCGTAAGCATTTATATTTTGTTTTGTACTTGCAAACTTAGTTTTTTATCTGACACGTTTTCGAACTAACACATATATTTTTCAATTGTAGGGGTGATTGCAGCATTTTTGCAATAAAGTACATCGGATTTTGGAGTATAGGACATAAGGTTGATGGAATCAACCAAACATGGATACAAATTTGGAGGAATAACTTAGCGTACGATTTGTACGAATTCAAGTGTGATCCGTAAACGTTATACATTTAATTGTTGATTCATTTATTTAATACTTGTAAATATTGTAAAAATTGTACATTGAATTGAATTGAGTAACTCTTTTATTTATGTATGAAATAACTGTTAATATTGTATACTTAATCAAATTAGCAAATTAAATTTATATAATTAAATATTGTTCATTTAACATCAATACCATTACATACTTGACTAATTGTCATCTAGGAGAATCTGACTCGTATAAGTTTGACGAGTATGACCAACTGCTCTACATCTGCCGCACCGACGCGGTTGAGAAAACTCTCCAGTAGAGGGTATTCTAGAAGTTCGTAGACGCCCAGGGCCACTCGATTCAGTTATCGGTGGCGACAAACTATTAAGTGGGAAAATATGGTCAAGAACTTCTCAATCAGATTCGTTCGGTAAGGAAAATATAGTCTCAGCATATGCAGTTCTCCAATAATCAGTAGTGTAATAATGAGAGCATAATGTTCTCACTGTAAAGCCTCTGTTCATAGATACCTTGACTGCATGCTCACATGAAAAACTCTCCAACTGAAATCGAGTACAAGTGCATGTGTGTTCAGTCAGGTCCACAATGTATACCGAATGACATGCACATTGTACACAGAAGCGCGACTTATCCAGTGGTTTCACAATCAACCTCCTCGCAACCTCTGGGGCCTTGAACAATTTATCCTCTTGAGTCGGGGCTAGCCAGCTTGAGCAGTTCTGTAATTCCGCACGTCGGTCGTGAAACCACTGCTACAGTTCGTACGGATGTTCTCAATTAATGCGAGAATTGGCAACTCTCGATCCTTCTTGAACCATGCATTCAGAGACTCCACGTTATTTGAACTCATCAAGTTGTACCGACGTCTTGAAAAATGTGATTGCGCCCAATGTTCTATTCCCATTTTTGTAAGATAATCCCATGCCGATATTTACTTATTTCCTATCTCGACCAAAAACTTATTACATTCCTTGACACTGTAAGCTTCGGCCGCCCCTCCTGAATAATGAAACGATGCCTTGGCATCCGGTATCTAGTCTTCAGATTACCTTGTATATGGTACATGCAGTACCCATGATGTGCCGCGGGGAAAACTTCAGCGATAGCATTTATTAGAGATTGACCCGATCAGTTACGAAGGCAAGATGAAGGACTTCCCCGATCACTTCCCTTAGCTTCGTAAAGAACCAACTCATTGACAGATCATTCTCGCTGTCGACTACGCCGAATGCAAGTGGGTAAATCTAGATGTTGGGATCTTGACATGTAGCAATAATCAACTTGCCCATGTATCTCGATTTCAGAGTTGTACCATCGACTAAAATTATCGGTCGCATCGCATTTGTAAATCCTCTAATGCATTGTCCAAGAGCCATGAATAAATACTTAAAACAATTCTCGCCCTCCGTCTCAATGAAAAAAGTGGAACTATTATTAGTTGTTCCCAAATTATGGCAGTATCGGGCCCATTTAGCATAACCCTCCTCGGTCGAGCCCATTAAATCCTCCAACGCACATTCTTTGGCCTTCAAGGCCTTCGGTAGCTCATGACCACTCGTACTCTCGTCGAAAACGTCGTTAATGATGTTTGAAGGTCTGCATATCGTCCGTAGGTTCTGACACTTGTGCATTATCTGTCGTCCAATAAACCATGATCGAGCTTGTCTGTGATCGTTTTGACGAATCCCCAATTCACAAGTATGTTCCCGTATATACTTGCGAACTACAAAATTCTCATTCGTATCCATTTTAGTCCCTCGCAACCGCCAACGGCAACTGTCGTCAACGCAAACAAGATTCAACAAGGATTTGTTTGATTTCTTTACCTTGAACTCAAAATTGAATTTTAATGCCAGTAGGTGCACAGCTTCCTACAAACCTTTCTTTGTTTCAAACAGTTGCTCAACATACAAATCTTCATCATCGAGAACCACACGTGAAGAATTAAATGAAGGTCCGCTCGTTCCGGCCCCTGAGCTCCCACCCCGCTCATGTCTCTGACGGGATAAAGTAATTAAATCTTCATTTGTAAATTCATTTACATTCTCGCTGTTCTGAACTACCGATTGAATTATGTACATCTTAGTGATGTCACAATGATGAACAATTGTCTCGGGAATATTAGTGTCATCCTCGCGAGCTATTTCCAATGTATCCCAAAAATCATTTGCATTGTCATCAGCTCCATCCGAATGTTCATTTCTACCTTCTACGTCGTCCTTCATCACCAAAGTCACGCAAATTGGTGTCATTTGCGTTTTGTTCAAATCAAACAGATAACTCACGTCAATATCAGATGTAACCTTTGCAGGTGGAATTGAAAATGGCAAATGCCCTTGGAATTGATATCTTAGTACCATATTGTATAGAGATAAATCGACGCTCAGATTGTTCTGTATATCATAGTACAGTTCGTCGTACGATGTAGTCTCTGTTATATGTGTTGGCATATTACTTTATTCGTCACTTGTCCATTTCCATGTCCAAATATTCAATTTCATATCTGTGGCATGACAAAAACGAATTTATAAATATTCAATCAAACAGAAACTTATTAAAAAACAAAACAACACATAACAGTCAGCTAAACATCCAACATTTTCGGCTGTTAACAGCCCATTTCTCGGCTGTTAACAACCCAAATTAACGGCTGTTAATAGCCTAAAATGTTGGCTGTTAACAACCGAGAATGTTTGCTGTTACAGCCGATTTTTAGACCTGTGACATCTATTTTTTTGGCTATTACTTTTCCTCGTTTTTTGTAATAGCCGTTAAGGCAAACCAATCGTAAAGTTATACAGATGAATTCTTTTCCCATTATACTTCAAAAAAATTATGCATCTACTAAAAAAATTTATCTGCCAACTCTTATGTTGAATATTAATTTATCAAGTAAAAACATACACATATTTAATGAAAACGAAATTAAACATACGTAAATATACATACCGATTCGAATTAATTGACCGAAAACAATTTTTTTCTTCAGCTATCGATATTTTTGAGATTTTCAGAGTGTAGAAGATAAGATCATTTTTATCCGTGTTTAAGCCGATTTTGTAATGTTATATAGAGAATGTTTGATTTTTATTTGTTAACTAAAAGGACAGTGTTGTCTTTTTAACAAAATCATATTTTGTAATTGTATTATTCACTTAAGGGCATTTTTGTCTTTTGAACACCATTAGATCATTTTGAAGTTATTCACTTGTAAAAAAGTTAAAAAGCAATTATAAACATTTGACCAGGCCATTTTTAAAGTTACCTCAGTGGAAGTTGAAATTTGTTTTTTATTTTTCACGAAAAATAAAGGCTTATCAAACATGTCCTTAGTAAACTTCGTATATGTCAAGTCGAGATCAACGAGCTCATCTCATTACTCTACTCAACTCTACTCGAGACTGCTTGACTACCTACTAAAATAACCAGTCGAACCTACATTTATGAATGTTTTAAGTCAAAATATTTGGCTAACGGGACAAATGGAGCTGTGTAAACAAAAACCTAACGACTAGCAGAAAAACAATGACTACTGTATTTCTTCAAAAAGTTACAAATAATTTTGTCTGAGCCTCAATATATCACTCCTCCATTAAAAGAGCCATCCTTAGATTCACTATTCATTTTTGTCACACGAGTTTTCACACTTGGCCTGTTTCTATCTGGTTTTGCTACAGCGAGATTGCCACAATTGTTGACTTCTATATTTTGATTAAACCGACTTGCCACGGATATACATGCAAATATATTAAAACCAATTGCAATAAGACAATATCTGATATCATTTGCAAGAAGATCATTTCAACCATCAAATAAATTATTAGCATTATCAACTCAGAAATCAAAGAGAAGAAACGGAATTTGAGACTGAACGACGCAAGTCAGTTAAAACAAATGTGAGTTTCTGCTGTGTTTTTTGTTTTCCAGCCTAAAATTATTATGATTTTTATGTATGTATGGGTTTGGTGTATTTTAATGTTACCCATGTATATATGTGTATCTGCATCTATATATTTCTCATGTGAGAGTTTTGAATTTTTGAGTATGAATTTTATGTTTTATTTGTTGTAGTTATTGCTATATTGCAGATGCAGAAGAACCAGAAAATCCTCATCTACTTCTACTCTTGAACAAAACACATTTCCATCAAAGTTTCTTTACTCTATCTTCCAGGTATATATGTGTATCTGCATCTATATATGTCTCAGGTGAGAGTTTTGGATTTTTTAGTATGAATTTTTAGTTTTATTTGTTGTAGTTATTGATATACTACAGTGTGGCAGACGAGTAATAGGAAGAGGAATAGGAAGAGATTGATGAGACTGGTGTTGATGCTCATAACATTGATCTGGTCATGACCCAAGCAGGGGTGTCGAGGAGTAAGACCGTCAAGGCTCTCAAGATTCATGCTCCGCATCAGGGGTGTCGAGGAGTAAGACAGTGTGGCAGACGAGTAAGAGAAAGATGAGACTGGTGTTGAGGCTCGTGACATTGATCTGGTCATGACCCAAGCAGGGGTGTCGATGAGTAAGGCCGTCAAGGCTATCAACATTCATGCTCAGGAGTGATACTCAGCATAATGCGGAGTGATGTGGAGAAAACTCCGCAGTCTGCGGAGTGTCACTCGGCACCATCGGAGTGAACACTCCGCAGAATGCGGAGTGAGCATACTCCGCATTATGTGGAGTAAGTGCGGAGCTTACAGCTTACTTCGTAGAAAGCACCAGCTCCGCGGAGCTGTCTCTGCATTATGCGGAGCTTACTCCGCATAATGCAGAGTTAATGCTCCACAGAAATGTGGAGCACCAACTCCACATTATACGGAGTAAGCTCCGCATTATGCGGAGTTCGTGTCATTCTTTTTTTTTTTTTACATTCTTCAGTTTTTTTTTTACATTATTTTTTTTACGTGCTAACACTAATGTTAAACACTATATATTATAAAAATTAATGAATAGTTATCATATACTCGATTAGTATGCTGATTATAGTCAAGTACTTCAATTTTACTTTAGACGAGTCCTTAAAGCAAGTGAATTTCTATAGTCGAATTTCGACTAACATAGTCTTAACTCTTAAGCCTGTCAACACTGAAAACTAATGCTGTAAATATTACATAATTTACATTGGCCCAAGATACATTTTTTCAAGATTCACTTGCTATAAAAACTGAAAATTAAGGGATCATTTGCAAGAAATTAAAAGTAGACACCCAGAACTCTGAACCATAATGACTCAATAAATTCAGTGTAAGATATGTCATCTATTGTGGCTATGTAAGAACAAATCTCTGAGCATGCTTCACGTTCCCAGCTGTGAAATTTCCAAGCTTCACCCATGAATCGGTTGGATAAACAGCACTGCCAGAAGAAGAAATAGAAATAAATGTTTAGAGTTATAGAGAGCAGAGTAAAAGAAGAAGAGAAACATGAAAAAAAATTCTCAGATTTTGACATGAGAGGCCACACTGCAAAATTAACTTGGTTCAGGCTCAGTAGAAAATGGTGTGTTCTAAGCTAAGCCTGAATTATCTTGTTTGGAAAATATTTGCCAATAATTATATTGCCCTGATCAAACAAGTTATTATGTGGTTTGAAAACTGAGACCCAGTAAATTGATTAGTTAATCCTACATGCATTTTCTTGCTTGGAATGTTGCGGAAGAGCAGAGTAAAAGAAGAAGAGAAACATGAAAAAAAATTCTCAGATTTTGACTTGAGTTGGTGCTCCGCATTATGCGGAGACACCAGGCTCTTGGTGTCCGCACATCAGGTGCACGGTATGCACCTGGTGTCTCCGCATTATGTGTAATAAATCCACATACTCCGCACAATGCGGAGACACCAGACGTACACCGTGCGCCTGGTGTGCGGACACCAGGTGCTGGTGTCTCCGCATTATGCGGAGTAACTCCACATACTCCACATAATGCGAAGACACCAGGCGCACACCAGGTGTTGGTGTCTCCGCATTACGCGGAGCTTACTCCGCATTATGCGGAGTAATTCATGTGTCTTCACATTGTGCAAAGGCACGGACACTGTCGTGTTTCGTTTTGCATTTCTTAATTTTTTTTTGCCGCACGTACTATTTATTTACATTTTACACATAACTATAAATATAATTTCACTTAGTAATAATTTAATTCAAAAACATTAGAAAAATATTCAATTCCATACATAAATGAAAATCAAAATTCCTTTTGGGGGCGCTGCCCCCTTGACCTGACCGGTTAGGTCGATCCCCGTCGGGGGCGTTGCCCCCGAACCCCCACGATATTCAAGTTAAGTATGATATTATGGAAATGACAATTTATTTCCCCTACTTGAAGCCTCCAACAGATAAACCAAATATTTTCGAAGAATTCGGAGACACGGAGCACGAGCTCCGCATTATGCGGAGTTGGAGTCGTCCAACTTTTTTTTAATATTTATAATATATTTAATAAATGGTAAAATGAATAAATAATTCGAAATAAAAATTTATACTCTTTTTTTCCATTAGTCAATAACATTTTATTGTATATACTATAGACAAACGGACATGGAGTGACGTGTCTCCAAAAAATATTTTCTTGCTTCCTTCCAGACATCCATAAAATCAAAATTTCTTCCGTGTATTCGTACCCGCGTCTTTTTTTTTTTTTTTTTTTTTTTCATATTTCTTATTTTTTTTGCCCCACTCTCACGCCACAATTGTTGACTGAAGGAACTGTTGCATAAATATCTCCCCTATAAAAAATTTCAAGCTTTGGCGATGGTTTGATATTTTAAATATCTTCTACATATATATCTTCTTCTACCACCATCTTCCAATTCACTCTCTCTCTCTCTCTCTCTCACTTTTCTCGTGGATAGATCCTTTGGTAAGGTTCATATTATTTTTTGGTCTCGTGTTTGATATTTGTTATTTTTTGTAGTTGAAATTGTTGTTTTTTGTAGTTGGAATATCCTTGTGGATCGGAAGATCATCGAGCAATATCTGAAATGGGTTGGTGTTGTTAATTATTCAAGTTTTTCAATTATTTTCACTACATTAATTACATTTGCTTCATCTTGTTTAGGAGGATTACAAGCTAAGAGGCATGATGAGCTTCTTCACAAGTTCACGAAGCCTAGTAACTTGGATTGAATCACTTCAAGTGTAGTAAACAAGTGACAAAGTCGTGAAAGGAAATGACACCTTCAGCAGATAGCCATTTTTCCATTTGAGATGAAGCCAATACATTTTGTGTTTCCATAAGCATCCTGGCTGGTAACTCCATCTTGATCCTGTATTATGAAGAGAGGAATAATATGAATTTTCAAACATGGATCAAGAGAAAATGGAAATTTATTTCTTAGCCTTAAGATTTTGTTGTGATTGATGGATTATTGGGTTTTGAATACGTGGTTACTATTGCAAGAAAAAAATGTGAAATTTGATATCAGTATATACTCACGTGTAGGATTTGCTGGGAATGATGTTGATATTCTTCACACATGCTAAGATTTTACTATGTTTAATCGTTTTTTTTTTTGGCAATTTTAGCGTTCCTTATTACATCAAAATCCTTGTTAGAATCACCCAAATAACATAAAAAAAATTTGATGTCTACTCCGCATAATACGGAGAGAGCTCCGCATAATACGGAGCATTAACTCCGCATTATGCGGAGTACGCTCCTAGAATGCGGAGCTGGTGCTCTGCAGAAATGTAGAGCTCTCAGCATTCTTGCGGAGCACTAACACCGCATATTGTGGAGCTGCTCCGCATAATGCGGAGTTCTACGAGGCTTGAGCTCCGCATTATGGGGACTGTAGCTGCTCCAGACATGGATTTATGGTGGTCTATACAATAGAAGATCGTATGGACCCACAGCCATCTAATGGACATGAACAATTGAAACAAAAAATTAGTGATCAATATGAAGTTTCGCTAATAGTTTAGTGGACATTCATGTAGTTTACTAACCTAAGCAAGTAGTATGCCTATTTTTCATAGAACTAAAAATCAAATAAATGTATTGTCGACTTTTGTTCCAAACCTTAAATGGGGTTTTGAAATTTTGTCTTTGTGGGTTACAATGATAACTCATAATGATCAATAAGCATGAAATATGACTCCACAAAAGGAAGCATTTTTGTTTTCTGTCTATACAAAGTAGCAATATATTTTTCAACCTTTTCAAGTATGTATCCTTAATGCTCTTCATGAATAAATTTAAAGATGGACTTTAAAGAATATAATAAAATTTTTATGAATGAATTCAAGAAGATAGTATATATTTGAAATGACATGACACAGGACATTTCAGTGCCATTTGTTGTCCGCTAAATCTCTTGCAATTTGTAAAATGTCAATTCAACCTGCTAGACTTTAAAGGTTAAATCAAAATCGTCAAAACTCAAGATGGGAATCATATTGGCTAATCTAAGACAGTGCACATAAGTGTTAAACAATCAAGATTTATACATCAAGATTTGAACATAATTCAGAAGAGGACTGCCATATATATGAATCTCACTGTCTTGAGCTACCGATAGCTCTCAAGTTTAACACACGGTGTATAGAAATTAATTTGAATAATTTGTTTATCATATTACATAAAATTAATAAGCAAAATATATATATATATATATATTACTCCGCATAATGTGGAGTGAACTCCGCATTATGCGCAGTTCGTGTATGGAGCGAACTCCGCATGATGCAGAGTTCATGTTCGGTACTTCGCATAATGCGGAGTTGGTGCTCCGCATTATGCGGAGTAGGTGCTCCGCAGAAATGCTGAGCACCAGCCCCACATAATACGGAGATATCTCCGCATTATGCGGAGCTTACTCCGCATAATGCAGAGTTAGAGCTCTGCATTTCTACGGAGCTCTAACTCCGCATTATGCGGAGTTTGTGTCATTATTATTTTTTCTAACATTTTTCGATTTTTTTTTTCATTTTTTTTATGTACTAACACTAATATATTTCAACGTAATATAAAATTAGAAATGTGAACTTGAATATTTATGTTAGAATTTATTTGAAAATTCTTCGGTGTGTTTGCACTTGCGTCTTTTCTTATTTCTATTTTTTAGCCAAAAATTTTACTTATTTACATTTCACACAACTCATTCCATACATACATATAATAAATTCAAAATTTCTTCCATGTCTTCACACCCGCGCTTTTTTTATTTCTTTTTTTTTTTGCCAAAAATTCAACTTCTTTACATTTTACACAAATTCATTCCATACATACATATAATAAATTCGATATTCCTTTCGACTCTCCGCACCCGAGCCTTTTTTTTTTTACCAAAAATTCTACTTATTTATATTTTACACAAACTCATTCCATACATACATACATATAATAAATTCAAAATTTCTTTTGTGTCTCGTACCCGCTCCTTTTTTTATTTTTTTATTTTTTTGCCAAAAATTCTACTTATTTACATTTTACACAAACTCATTCCATACATATATATAATAAATTCCAAATTTCTTCCGTATCTCCGCACCCGCGCCTTTTTTATTTCCTTTTCTTTTTGCCAAAAATTCTACTTATTTGCATTTTACACAAACTCATTCTATACATACATATAATAAATTCAAAATTTCTTCCATGTCTCCGCACCCGTGCCTTTTTTATTTATTTATTTTTTGCCAAAAATTCTACTTATTTACATTTTACACAAATTCATTCCATACATACATATAATAAATTCAAAATGTCTTCCGTGTCTTCATACCCGCGTCTTTTTTTTTTTGCCAAAAATTCTACTTATTTACATTTTACACAAACTCATTCCATACATACATATAATAAATTCAAAATTCCTTCCGTATCTCCGCACCCGCGCCTTTTTTATTCATTTATTTTTTTTTGCCAAAAATTCTACCTATTTACATTTTACACAGACTCATTCCATACATACATATAATAAATTCAAAATGTCTTCCGTGTCTCCACACTCGCGTCTTTTTTTATTTCCTTTTTTTACCAAAAATTCTACTTATTTACATTTTACACAAACTATATATATAATTTCATTTATTTATAATTTAATTAGAAAATATTACATTCCATACATACATGAAAACCAAAATTTCTTTCGGGGACATGACTTCTTCAACAGGCGACAGCAATCTAGAATGTGAATAATATGAGGCGCATTTTTTTCTTATTTTTTTGTCAAAAAATTCTACTCATTTACATTTTACACAAACTATAAATATAATTTGACTTATTCATAATTTAATTCAAAAACATTAGAAAATATTCAATTTCATACATGAAAACCAAAACTCCTTTCTGGGACATAGCTTCTTGGACAGATGGCAGTAATCCAGAACGTGAATAGTCGAAGACACACATTTTTTTTCTTATTTTTTTGGTCAAAGAATTCTACTCATTTGCATTTTATACAGATTATAAATATAATTTCACCTATTTATAATTTAATTCAAAAACATTAGAAAATATTCCATTTCATACATACATGAAAATCAAAGTTCCTTTCGGGGCAACGCCCAAGCCCCCACGAGGGACGCTACCTATCCAATAAGCCATGTCTCCGAAAGGAATTTTGGTTTTCATGTATGTATGGAATGTAATAAGTGAAATTATACATATAGTGTGTAAAATGTAAATAAATAGAATTTTTGGCAAAAAAAAAAAAGAAATAAAAAAATGCGGGTGCGGAGACACGGAATACATTTTGAATTTATTATATATATGTATAGAATGAGTTTGTGTAAAATGTAAATAAGTAGAATTACAGTTTTTTTTTAAAGGTTTCTTGCTTCATTCTATATATACATAAAATTAAGATTTCTTTTGTATCGCCGTACCCCGCACCTTTTTTTCATTTCTTGTTTTTTTGCCAAAAATTCTAATTATTTACATTTTACACAAACTATAAATACGGGTCAATCCCCGTCGAGGGCATTGCCCCCGAACCCCTACGATGGGCGCTGCCTCCACGACGTCTACCCTTTTTTTTTTCCAATTCTACTATATTGAGCGCCCCCTCGACCCCATGACGTCTACCCCTTTCGTTGTTTTCTTTCGTTTTTCAATTATTCTATATTACCTTTAAAGAAATCACTCCAACTTTCATCTCCGTGCATGCACAGGGTATTCATGATTTTTTTTTTTTACA
Organism: Fraxinus excelsior; assembly: GCA_019097785.1. Taxonomy (NCBI): domain Eukaryota; kingdom Viridiplantae; phylum Streptophyta; class Magnoliopsida; order Lamiales; family Oleaceae; genus Fraxinus; species Fraxinus excelsior. The sequence continues at coordinate 3,929,821 of CM032634.1, read as the reverse complement.
TTTTCAATTATGAAAAAATATTTTCTTAGTAATTAATAATCACTACACATTTATTAACAATAAATCACTCCAACATCCATACACCATTCATTTAATTTTCATCTCTTTTGTCTTTCTTACCAAATCCATTTGAATCACTCGATTTTCAAATCTATTAGAAATCTGTTCCAAATTGCAGTTTCTCCAAAGCAATTAAATTTTCAAATCATAATAAAATTTTGTGTGAAATAGTTATTATGTCGTTTCACATTTTTCAGCCTCCTAAACATAATAATATCTCTAGCACTAACACGTATGACAAAAAAATTATTGACAACAAAAAAGACGAAGAATTAAAAGATGAAGAAACTTTGCATGCTATGTTCATAACTGTCAGAAATCTTTATCATAAAATTCATTATTAAACCCAATTTAATTGCTTGTTTATTTGTGTTCCTGAAAATGATTATTAACTACTAAGAAAAAAAAGGAACGACACTCTATTTAATGTTTATTTGTGTCTCGCGATCTGATCGGTTAGGTCATTAATGCGCTAGGTTAGTTTTTCTCGAACTGAAATTGATGGCATCTATGTAAACTTAGTGGTGTGACGAGGATCGAGTATAGTATCAAATCTTGATTCCTATTTGTTCAAAATTCTTAGCTTTGGAGTGAGTGTTTCTACTTCTCATAGGACCAACTTCTTCTTGCTAGATGATAGATGTTGTTTTTAATCTTATATATTGTTCTTTTAAGTTGTTTCTTTATTAAATATTGTCTATAAGCAGTTTGATTTAAAAGAATTTTTGAATTCTTGTTTCCTTGAAATGTTGAATGTAAAATAAACTAGAACGTATTATTTAGACTGAGTATTTGGTTTCTAATGGAGTGCTGCCGTTAAATGTACTCCCAGGGAAGTGGCAAAATGGTGGCTTGAAGAAAATGACTTTAGACTACATGAAGTAGACCCAATTCACACAGATGTTCGTGCATCTGCTCATTCTCGTTCCAGGGATGCTTAAGGGGATATAGGACCTGGTACGAGAAGACATTGTGATGAGTATAATTTAATGGGGTCAAGAAGTTTTGCAAGAGGAAGTACAAGAGCTGTGTCCTACCATAACTTTGGACGAAGTCGGTCATGGTCTAGAAAAAAGAGTATAAATATTTATTTCGAATTATTTATTCATTTTACCATTTATTAAAAAAATGGACAACTCCAACTCCGCATAATGCGGAAAGCAAAATAATTTAGAACCTCAAGAATTTGATCTGTTAAATCATCAACTGAAGGCACCAGATCTTCAGAATTAAGTGTTGCAGCTCCCAACTGCAAGAGCTCATATGAAGTCCCACGAGAAAGTAAACGTGAATTATAAAATGCGGTAGAAACATGTGTAATATAGTCACTAAACAACCGATACGTGAAAGATGCCAAAGTATTTACACAATGACAGACGAGTTGACCAAATTACAGACCTCATGCCCAAGTGGACTAATGTCGTAAATGCAAAAATTGTGAAGCAGCAAAGACACATCTTCAGGACAAACGAACAATCCTTGAAAACAAGACATAACTGCATGAAACATAACATCCCAAAGAAAAATCTTACCAAACTGCAGCTAAAAGAAAACTCACCGCTCAAAAATTTAAAGCTAAATATTAAAAACTGTTATTAAAGATAATATCAAAATGAACCACAATTACTATCACATCAAACTTATCACTCACGATTTAAAGCTAAATCTAATAAGTTGTCGTGGAAGAGGTCTTGTGCTAAGCCTTTCATACAAATTTATATTTAACATACATTACAGATTTTTATATTAGATTTTTCTTAAAGTAAATTGGAGATATACTTATTATAAAAACGAGTTGCAAACATACATTTGGATGGCAGATTTTGCATTTCAATAGTGATGGCCATGCTTTCTTCAGTTTATTCCTCTCTTGTACAATAAAACTTACAATTTATCTCATCAAAGTTAGTTTACTCTGAAGTAAAAAAATGTTATTAATTTTTTATTTCACTCCCTTAAGACGTGTCTTCATGCCCTTTTTTTTTTCCTTTTGTGTTAAATAACATATTCATTAGCTTTTTTCATTCCATTAAACTTTTTACTCTCTCAATTAGTTCCTATATTGTTTACTTTGGGGTCTAACTATTTGATAATTTATCTTATTGTTTTGATGGGTAATTCAAAAATGTCCGCTGATAGAAAACCTAAACAACAATTATTTGCTCTGCATAATGTGGAGACACGGCTTGGTGTCTCCGAAAACAAGTTTTTTTTTCTTTTTTTTTTCCATTCGATACATACATAAAAGCAAAATTTCTTTCATATATCCGCACCCGTGCCTGTTTTCTTCATTTATTATTTCCAATTGTCGATTCCTACATAAATAATACACTACATGAACTTTTCCGAGACTCCTGAATGTTGGTATTAAATGTGTCCATGAATGTGCAGTATATTTTCGTGAATTAATTATGGTGTTTGGACGACTTCATCGACATAGGAAAGAAAATAAAACACTAGCAATCTTGAATATTGGAACCAAGATGATGAATTTTGCATGAGACTTATTTTAGACATGAAAGATAGAAACAATTTTGTCATAAATAATTGTTAGCATATGTGTAAAAAAAAATTCTAAAAATTATTATTCCCCATAATGCGGAGATACGAACACAAGTTTACTTTTTTTTTTTTTTTTCATAAATTATTGTTAGCATGTAAAAAAATCACAAAAATTATTTGCTCCGCATAATGCGGAGACACGGCTTGGTGGTGTCTCCGCATTATGTAAAAACACGGTTTGGTGTCATGGCTTCGTGTCTCTGCATTATGTAGAGACATTGACACAATTTTTTTTTTGTTTCTTGCTTCGTTCCATACATACATAAAATCAAAATTTCTTTCACGTCTCCGCATCCGCGCCTATTTTTTCCATTTATTATTTCCAATTTCGACTCCTACATAAATAATACACTACAAGAACTTTTCCAGGACTCCTGAATGTTGGAATTAAATGTGTCCCTGAATGTGCAGTATATTTTCATGAAGGAATGATGGTGTTTGGACGATTTAATCGACATAGGAAAGAAAATAAAACACTAGCAATCTTGAATATTGGAACCAATTTATTTTTGCTCTTAGAATAATATATTCTAAATTTAGTTAGAAATTAGTAGAAATTTCCCTCTATGAATTAAAAGTTTCGTAGAGTTGAAAGCAGAGCAATGTCTCCGCACAATGCGGAGACACGAACATATTTTCTTTTTTAGTTTCTTGCTTCATTCCATACATACATAAATTTCTTCCATATCTCCGCACCTGTGCATGTTTGTGTAAAATATAAATAAGTAGGATTTTTGGCAAAAACAAAGGAAATAAAACAAGCGCGGGTTCGGAGACACGGAATAAATTTTGAATTTATTATATGTATGTATGGAAATGTAAATAAGTAGAATTTTTGGAAAAAAAAGGAAATAAAAAATGTGTGGGTGCCAAAAAAAGGAAATAAAAAAAGGCGCAGGTGCGAGACACATAAGAAATTTTGAATTTATTATATGTATGAGTTTGTGTAAAATGTAAATAAGTAGAATTTTTGGTAAGAAATAAAAAAAGGCGCGGGTGCGAAGACACCAAGCAGTCCCTGTCTCCGCATTATGCGGAGATACCAAGCCATGTCTCCGTATAATGTGAAGACAAAAAAAAAAAAAAAAAACTATGTCCAGAAACTTTAAAAAAAATTATACTTGTCTCCGCATTATGCGGAGACACCAAGCCATGTCTCCGCATAACACGGAGACAGAAACTTAAAAAAAAAATTATGTGCGGAGACACAAAGCAGTCTGTTCTACTTATTTACATTTTACACAAACTCATTCCATACATACATATAATAAATTCAAGATTTCTTCCATGTTTGCAAACCCGCGCCTTTTTTATTTCTTTATTTTTTTTTGCCAAAAATTATACTTATTTACATTTTACACAAACTCATTCCATACATACATATAATAAATTCAGAATATATTCCGTGTCTCCGAACCCACGCTTTTTTTTATTCCCTTTGTTGTTGCCAAAAATTCTACTTATTATATTTTACACAAACTCATTCCATACATACATATAATAAATTCAAAAATTTCTTCCGCGTCTCCGCACCCGCGTTTTTTTTATTTCCTTTTCTTTTTGCCAAAAATTCTACTTGTTTACATTTTACACAAACTCATTCCATACATACATATAATAAATTAAAAATTGCTTCCGTGTCTCCGCACCTACGCCAACTGCATACTCTTTCTCATCTGGGTTTCTCGAATCAATTTCACTTTATTTGAATACTCTACATTTTTTTCTTTTCACTTCAATTTGTTTGTAATTTTGTATGTAATGTTATTTTTCTTTTAGCTATTTATATTTTGTTTATTGCACTCCGCATAATGCGAAGCTCTCTCCGAATTATGTGGAGCTTGTGCTCCCGTGCTCCGCATAATTCGGAGACACCGTGTGCGCGGTGTCTCCGAATTATGCAGAGGCACCGACACTAATAAAAAAAAATCATCCACATAATGCGGAGTTTGGTGTGTGGATCTTGAAGTACGGCCATGATAAATATATGGTCGATAAATTTTAAATATCAAAAATAATTTTACATTAATTGTGAAATGTAAAGTCGTTATTGTTTATGTTTATTTTCAATATCAACCCCATTCCAATATCCTTTTTTCGAACTTTATTTTTCCTACAACGTTTGATTCGATATTTCACGATATGAATATCCATTTGGATTGATTTAATTTTTTTTAAAAAAAACTTAAAATATGATAATAATAAATATATTGTCAATTAAGTTTAAATATACAAATTATCTTAAATTATTAAACGTAAAATCATAATCGTTAATTTTTCTTTTCTACCCACCCTCAACCCCTATACTCATACTAATTTCTCTCAATTTCATTTTTCTTCAATTTTTATCTTAAAATTTCTCTCAAAAATTCTACTTATTTACATTTCACACAACTCATTCCATACATACATATAATAAATTCAAAATTTCTTCCGTGTCTTCGTAGCCGCGCCTTTTTTTTTATTTCCTTTTTTTTTGCCAAAAATTTTACTTATTTACATTTTACACAAATTCATTCCATACATACGTATAACAAATTCAAAATTCATTCCGTCTCTCCGCACCCGCCCCTTTTTCTCTCTTTTTTTTGCCAAAAATTCTACTCATTTATATTTTACACAAATGCATTCTAGACATATATATAATAAATTCAAAATTTCTTTTGTGTCTCCACACCCGCGCATTTTTTTATTTTTTGCCAAAAATTCAACTTATTTACATTTTACACAAACTCATTCCATACATACATATAATAAATTCGAAATTTCTTCCATGTCTGCGCACCCACGCACATTATGCGGAGACACCAACGTAGTTTTTTTTTTTTAGTTTCTGTCTTCGCATGGCTTGGTGTCTCCTTATTATGCGGAGTAAATCCATTTTTTTTTGTATTCTTCACTTTTTTTTTACGTTCTAACACTAATTGAAGATTACTACCATGCTCAAATTTCAAATAGCATAATGCGGAGATTGCTCCGCATTTTACGGAGTGAATAATTTTTTTTTGTATTCTTCATTTTTTTACGTTCTTTTTTTTTTACGTGCTACTAATTTATTTCAACGTGCTTCAAAAATGAACAGTAACAACGTGCTTCAAAAATGAACAGTAACACTTGGATTGACTCTTTTAATATATATATATATATATATATATATATATATATATATATATATATATATATATATATATATATATATATATATATATATATATAGTATGTGTGGGGCAAAAAAAAAAGAAATATGAACAAAAGGACGCTGGTGCGAATACACGGAAGAAATTTTGATTTTATGGATGTCTGGAAGGAAGCAAGAAAATATTTTTTGGAAACACGTCACTCCATGTCCGTTTGTCTATAGTATATACAATAAAATGTTATTGACTAATGGAAAAAAAGAGTATAAATATTTATTTCGAATTATTTATTCATTTTACCATTTATTAAATATATTATAAATATAAAAAAAAGTTGGACGACTCCAACTCCGCATAATGCAGAGTTCGTGCTCCGTGTCTCCGAATTCTATGGAGACACGGTGTGCCGTGTCTCCATAGAATTTGGAGACACGACATCTCCATAGAATTTGGACACTTGGCACTCCGTGTCCGTTTGTCTATGGATATGCCGTCTTTATGCGGAGTGCTCTCCGCATTATGCGGAGTTGGAGTCATCCAACTTTTTTTTTTATATAATATATTTAATAAATGGTAAAATGAATAAATAATTTGAAATAAATATTTCTTTTTTTCATTAGGCAATAACATTTTATTGTATACACTATAGACAAACGGACACGGAATGTCAAGTCTCCAAATTCTATGGAGATGTCGTGTCTCCAAATTCTATGGAGACACGGCACACCGTGTCTCCATAGAATTCGGAGACACGGAGCATGAACTCCGTATTATGCAGAGTTGGAGTCGTCCAACTTTTTTTTATATATTTATAATATATTTAATAAATGGTAAAATGAATAAATAATTCGAAATAAATATTTTTACTCTTTTTTTCCATTAGGCAATAACATTTTATTGTATATACTATAGACAAACGGACATGGAGTGCCGTGTCTCCAAATTCTATGGAGATGTCGTGTCTCCATAATAAGCACCTAAACACACCAACATATAAATGAAAAAAAGAATAGAAAAAGGAAACTGTTTTCTTTCCAACGCAGTAATGAAAAATTAAAACCTCAACTTAAAAAAATCAAATAGTAAACTAAAACTCGCATTTTTTTAAGTTTCTGTCTCCGCATTATGCGGAGACAAGGCTTGGTGTCTCCATAAAATGCGGGCAAAATGCGGAGACACACCCAAATTTTTTTTTCAAGTTTCTGGACATAATATGCTGAAGAAATTTTGAATTTCTTATATTTAATTATAGAATTAGTTTGTGTAAAATGTAAATAAGTAGTTTTTTGGCAAAAATAAAAATAAAAAAGGCACGGGTGTGGAGACACGGAAGCAATTTTGAATTTGTTATATATATGTATCGAATGCGTTTGGGTAAACTATAAATAAGTAGAATTTTTGGCAAAAAAAGGAAATAAAAAAAAGGCGCGGGTGCGGAGAGACGGAAGGAATTTTGAATTTATTATATGTATGTTAGGAATGAATTTGTGTAAAATGAAAATAAGTAGAATTTTTAGCAAAAATAAATAAATAAAAAAAGACGCGGGTGCGGAGACACGGAAGAAATTTTGAGATAAAAATTGAAGAAAAATGTAGTATGAGTATAGGGGTTGAGGTTGGGTAGAAAAGAAAAATTAACGATTATAATTTTACGTTTAATAATTTAAGATAATTTGTATATTTAAACTTAATCGACAATATATTTATTATTATCACATTTTAAGTTTTTTCAAAAACAAATTTAAATCGATCCAAATGGATATTCATATCGTAAAATGTCGAATCAAACGTTGTAGGAAAAATAAAGTTCGAAAAAAGGATATTGGAATGGGCTTGATATTGAAAATAAACATAAATAATCACGACTTTACGTTTCACAATTAATGTAAAATTATTTTTGATATTTAAAATTTATCGACCATATATTTATCATGACTGTACTTCAAGATCTGCACACCAAAATCCGCATTATGTGGATGGTTTTTTTTATTAGTGTCGGTGTCTCCGCATAATTCGGAGAGAGCTCCCTTTTATGCGGAGTACGATAAAAAAAAACATAAATAGCTAAAAGAAAAATAACATTACATACAAAATTACAAACAAATTAAAGTGAAAAGAAAAAACTATAGAATATTCAAATAAAGTGAAATTGATTCGAGAAACCCAGATGAAAAAGAGTACGCAGTTGGCGTAGGTGCGGATACACGGAAGCAATTTTGACTTTATTATATATATTTATGAAATGAGTTTGTGTAAAATGTAAATAAGTAGGATTTTTGGCAAAAAGAAAAAGAAATAAAAAAAGGCGCAGGTGCGGAGACACGAAAGAAATTTTTGAATTTATTGTATATATTATTATACGTATGTATGGAATGAGTTTGTGTAAAATGTAAATAAGTACAATTTTTGGTAAAAACAATAAAGAAATAAAAAAGTCGCGGGTGCGGAAATCTTGAATTTATTATATGTATGCATGTAATGAGTTTGTGTAAAATGTAAATAAGTAGAGTTTTTGACAAAAGAAAAGGAAACAAGAAAAGGCGCGGGTGCGGAGACTCGGAAGAAATTTTTAATTTATTAAATGTATGTATGGAATGAGTTTTTACAATATAAATAAGTAGAATTTTTGGCAAAAAAAAAGGAAATAAGAAAAAGGCGCGGGGTGCGGAGATACGGGAAAAGTTTTAATTTTATGTATATATGGAATAAAATAAGAAACGTTTAAAAAAATTGCAAAAAAAAAAAAAAAATTATGAGTCACAGGAAGAAAGCAGCCACCATTTCAAAGGGAGAAAAAAATTGGCTCAATTAAAAGACTCCAACTTCGCATAATGCGGAGTTCATGGTTCATGTCTCCAAATTCTATAGAGATGTCTCTATATAATTTGGAGACAGCTTGGTGTGGAGCATAGCAACTTCGCATTATGCGGAGTAAATAAGGTTTTTTTTTTAAAATTATTTGCTTGAACTTTTCCTAGCTTAATTAATTCAAAACTCTCTCATAGTATAAATTTCATAAAAAAACATAAATAGAAAATCACTTCCATTCGACATTGTTTTCCATAAAAATTGTAGCAACAAATCAAAGCCAAAGGGAACATTATTGCAGCAAAATTAACTTTTATACAAGAACTTATAATGGAATTTCGCAAAAAAAAAAAAAAGAAATGAAAAAAAAGGCGCGGGATGCGGAGACACGGAAGAAATTTTAATTTTATGTATATATGGAATGAAGCAAGAAACCTTTAAAAAAACTGAAAAAAAAAATTATGAGCCACAGGAAGAAGGCAACCACCATTTCAAAGGGAGGAAAAAATTGGCTCAGGTTGAAGACTCCAACTCCGCTTAATGCGGAGTTCATGGTTCATGTCTCCAAATTCTATGGAGATGTCTCCATAGAATTTGGAGACACAACTTGGTGTGGAGCATTGTTGCTCCGCATAATGCGGAGTGAAATTGTATTTATAATTTGTGTAAAATGTAAATAAGTATAATTTTTGGCAAAAAGAAAAAAAATAAGAAATGAAAAAAAAAGGTAATCAAAATTTATTTAGTGTCTCCGCATATGCGCATTTTTTTTTTTTCATTTCTTATTTTTTTTTTGTCAAAAAATCTACTTATTTACATTTTACACAAACTATAAATAGAATTTCACTTATTAATAAATTAATTCATAAGCATTAGAAAATATTCAATTTCATACATATAAGAAAATCAAAATTTATTCCGTGTCTCCACACTCGAGCTTTTTTTTTTTTCATTTCTTATTTTTTTTTTTTTGCCAAAAACTCTATTCATTTAGATTTTACACAAACTATAAATACATTTTCACTTATTAATAATTTAATTTTATATAATTTTTATTAGGTTGAAATAAATTAGTGTTAGAACGTAAACAAATAAATGTAAAAAAAAAAAACTGATTTGCTCCGCATTATGCGGAGCAACATGCTCTGCATTTGTGCGGAGCAACTACATAGTTGCTCCGCATTTTTTGGAGCACATTTTTTTTGCAATTTTTTTTTTTTTTTAAAGTTTCTTACTTTATTCCATATATACATAAAATCAAAATTTATTTTGTGTATTCGCACCCACGCCTTTTTTTTCATTTCTTATTTTTTTTGCCAAAAATTCTACTTATTTACATTTTACACAAACTATAAATACAATTTCACTTATTAATAATTTCAAAACATTAGAACATATTCAAGTCTATACATACATGAAATTAAAATTTATTCAGTGTTTCCACACCCATGCTTTTTATTTTTTCATTTCTTATTTTTTTGCAGAAAATTCTACTTATTTTACATTTTACACAAACTATAACTACAATTTCACTTATTAATAATTTAATTCAAAAACATTAGAAAATATTCAATTCCATACATATATTAAAATCAAAATTTATTATTGTCTCCGCATCTGCGCACTTTTTTTTCATTTCTTATTTTTTTTGCCAAAAAATCTACTTATTTACATTTTACACAAACTCTAAATACATTTTCACTTATTAATAAATTAATTCATAAACATTAGAAAATATTCAATTCGATACATATATGAAAATCAAAATTTATTTCGTGTCTCCGCACCCGAGCCTTTTTTTTCATTTCTTATTTTTTTTTTTGCCAAAATTTCTATTTATTTAGATTTTACACAAACTATAAATACAATTTCACTTATTAATAATTGAATTTTATATATTTTTTTATTAGGTTGAAATAAATTAGTGTTATCACGTAAACAAATAAATGTAAAAAAAAAAAAAAAAACCTGAAGAATACAAAAAAAAAAAAAAAAAAAAAAACGGCATGCTCTGCATTTGTGCAGAGCATTGTTGCTCCGCATTTTTTGGAGCACATTTTTTTTGCAATTTTTTTAAAGTTTCTCACTTTATTCCATATATGCATAAAATCAAAATTTATTTTGTGTCTTCGCACTCACGCCTTTTTTTCATTTCTTATTTTTTTTTTGCCAAAAATTCTACTTATTTACATTTTACACAAACTATAAATACAGTTTCACTTATTAATAATTCCAAAACATTAGAACATATTCAAGTCCATACATACATGAAATCAAAATTTATTTCGTGTTTTCACACCCGCGCCTTTTTTTCATTTCTTATTTTGTTACCAAAAATTCTACTTATTTACATTTTACACAAACTATAAATACAATTTCACTTATTAATAATTTAATTCAAAAACATTAGAAAATATTCAATTCCATACATACATGAAAATCAAAATTTATTCCGTGTCTCCGCATCTACGCATTTTTTTTTTTGCCAAAAATTCTATTTATTTAGATTTTACACAAACTATAAATACAATTTCACTTATTAATAATTTAATTCAAAAATATTAGAAAATATTCAATTACATACATACGTGAAAATTAAAATTCCTTTCGGGGGAATGTTGTCTCATGTCTCTGTATTGTGCGGAGACAAGAAAAAAAACTGAACAATGTAAAATCACCAATTTCTCAGTTTGATTCATTTTATCTTTTTATGGGGAGTTCGTGTGCGGTACTCTGCATAATGTGGAGTTCGTGTGCGAAGCGAACTCCGCATTATGCAAAAAGATAAAAAGCAAAAAGATAAAAAGAAAAAAAAAATAAAAATTGATTTGCTCCGCATAATGTGGAGCAATGTGCTCCGTGTACAAACTCATGGCTTGGTGTCTATGCATTATGCGGAGACACGGACACACTCATGGCTTGGTGTCCACAGGTTACTGTTCAATTATGAAGTATTTTGTCTTCCAATTTTATCCCTACCAATTAATGTTTTCCCACTTTATTCCCATCATTTAATGTTCATGATCTGGTTTTTTGATATAGCAGCATTTTTTGTTGACTAATTGATATTTTGCAATCGTGTTATCGTGTTAGAGAAAAATATTTTTTTCCTAAGTATATCAATTGTAACATAAATATTTAATTTCACATTTCTAAATTTATATAAGGTTGAAATATATTAGTGTTAGCACGTTAAAAAAAAAAGAATGTAAAAAAATTGAAGAACACAAACAAAAAAAAAAAATTTGAAAAACTGATTTATGCAGAGCAATGTGCTCCATGTCTCTGCATCACGAACACACTCATGGCTTGGTGTCTCAGCATTATGCGGAGACACGGACACACTCATGGTTTGGTGTTCTCCGCATTATGCGGAGACACAGGTTAGCACGTTAAAACAAAAAAGAATGTAAAAAAATTGAAGAACACAAACAAAAAAAAATTAGAAAAATAATTTGCTCCGCATTATGCGGAGTAAAAAAAATTCTCACCATAAATAGCTTTCCATCAATGGTGTGGCGCTGCATTTTCCATTTTCAGGCAACCTTGAATGCAGAAGGAAAAGACTAGATTTTTAATGCCTTCTTTCTAAATTTTAATGTTGTAGAGAAATATACAGTGATCTTTCTAATTTCATGCTTTTTTTTTGGTTGAAAAATATAAATCAACATGCGAACAATGATGTTCGACTAATGGCTAGAATATAAGACAAAATGACAGATACAATTATCAATGAGCTCTTTTTGACAAACAACAATGTTTTAATTTTTTGTACCTATTGAGAATTAGTAATTTTAATTTTATACCACCAACCAGTAAAGAAATAAAGACATAAAAGAACTTACAAGATTTATAGTGCGGAGACACGGGTTAGCACGTTAAAAAAAAAAAAAGAATGTAAGAAAAATTGTAGAACACAAAAAAAAAAAAAAAAAATTAAAAACTGATTTGCTCTGCATGATGCGGAGCAATGTGCTCCATCGTTCCGCATAATGCGGAGATGCAGACACACTCATAGCTTGGTGTCTCTGCATTATGCGGAGACACAGACACACTCATGACTTGGTGTCTCCGCATAAGGCGGAGACACGGGTTAGCACGTTTAAAAAAGAATGTAAAAAAATTGAAGAACCCAAACAAAATAAAATTAAAAACTTATTTGCTTCGCATAATGAGAGTCGTGTCTCCGTTGCGGAGCACACTCTTGGCTTGGTGTCTCCGCATTATGCGGAGAGATGGACACACTCACGGCTTGGTGTCTCTGCATTTTTGTTGACTAACTGATATTTTGCAATCTTGTTAGAGAAAAATATCTTTTTTCCCATGTATATCAATTGTAACGTAAATATTCAATTTCACATTTCTAATTTTATATTAGGTTGAAATAAATTAGTGTTAGCACGTTAAAAAAAATGTAAAAAAATTGAAGAACACAAACAAAACAAAAAAAAATAAATTAAAAACTGATTTGCTCTGCATAATACAGAGAGGAAATAGTTCCGCGTTTGTTGCGACCTTCAAATAAAAATTAACTTGATTTTATAGCTTTAACCTGATAATATAAAAATTAACCAGTGATAGGGTTTGAATTAAAATTTAAACGACTTTTTTCACCGTGTTTCGTGTTTAACGTTTTTCAAAAATAGCATTCCATCAATGGTGTTGCGTTGCATTTTCCATTTTCGTACAACCTTGAATGGGGAAGGAAAAGACTAGATTTTTAATGCCTTCTTTCTAAAATTATTGTTGTAGAGAAATATACAGTTATCTTTCTAATTTCATGCTCTCTTTTTTTTTTGTTGTTCAAAAATATAAATCAACATGCGAAAAATGAGGTTCGACTAATGGCTAGAATATAAGACAAAATGACACAAAAAATTATCAATGAGCTCTTTTTGACAAACAACAATGTTTTAATTTTTTTCAACTATTGAGAATTAGTAATTTTAATTTTATACCACCAACCAATAAAGATATAAAAGAACTTACAAGATTTATAGTGCGGAGACACGGGTTAGCTCGTTAAAAAAAGAATGTAAAAAATTGAATAATGCAAACAATAAAAAAGAAAAAAAAATTAAAAACGGATTTGCTCTGCATAATGCAGAGCAATGTGCTCCATGTCTCCACATAATGCGGAGACACCAACACACTAATGGCTTGGTCATTGGTGTCTCCGCATTATGCAGAGACATGGTCATTAGCACGTTAAAAAAAATGTAAAAAAATAAAAAAAATAAAAACTGATTTGCTCCGCATAATGCGGAGAAATTTGCTCAGTGCCTCCGCATAACTCCCGAATAAATTTCAGAAAAGCATTACAAAAGGCTGCAATGCTTGATGTTTTATTCATCTAAGGAGACACAGCTGGTGTCCGCACACAGGGACGGCACACCAAGTCATGTCTCTGCATAATGCGGAGACAGAAACTTAAAAAAACACCTTATGTCGAAGACACCAAGCAGTCTGTGTCTCCGCATTATGCGGAGACATGATGGTGTCTCCGCATACATATCTCCGCATAATGCGGAGACAAAAAAAAAAATTATGTCCAGAAACTTTTAAAAAAAAAATTATGCGTGTCTCTGCATTATGCAGAGACATTATATTGTTTACTTTGGGCTCCAACTATTTGATAATTTATCTTATTGTTATAATAGGTAATTCAAAAATGTCCGCTAATGGAGAGCCTAATGTTCATAACCATGAAACTATTTTCCAAAGTACAAATGAGTCATACAATGCCTTCATTCGGCAACAACAAAATAAAAAACATAAGGATCGGCGAAATCGAGTTAGAACTGGGTACATTCATCATCGCAAAAGGATGGTTGACCCTATGTTAACTGGGAATACTAATTTAGGTGTCGTCGATGTGGATAAATTTATAATATACCATTATTCTGAAGCTTCTACTCCAAATGAAGCAACTACCAATATTTCCAATGTTGAATTACAAAAAAGTTATACCCTATTGAATGTACCAATTACTCCATATGTATTACCAACATGTATCTATTGTGAACATTGTGGTGCACAAAAATTTTATAAAGAAAGTAAAAGCTTTTGTTGCTCGGATGGAAACATTCAGCTTTATATGTGTGATTCATCATCTGAACTGTTCAACTTGTTTGCTTCTATAGAAGCTAAATGTATAGAATTTAAAAAATTTGCAAGGGGATATAATAACCATTTTGCATTCATTTCATTTGGTGTAAAGTATGACAATGAACTTTTTAAAGCATATAGAGGTATATACACATTTAGAGTTCAGGGGCAAGTATATCATTATGTAAATCAACTTATACCAAATAATAATACGTCTTGTTATATGCAATCATATTTTTATGATACAGATAATGAACTTGAAAATCGTATGAAAATTTCAGAAAACTTTATTGAATCTACTTTAATGATTTTAATTGAAATCCTGCAAATAAATCCATACAAGAGATTTTTTAGATCTTTAAGTGATATAACGCCTTTCTCTTACTTGGTAAACTTATTTGTTGAAGGTCTTCTTCTTTGGAATCAAACAAAAAACGAGTGGATTGGAAATAAGGGATCTAAAAGCGAGTTCAAACTCAAGAACTCAAATTATGGTGAGCAACTTTTATGGTTTGTGACATTAGAGGTCATTTTGGACAGCAACTCTTATTTTTTATTGCATAATTTTAGTACAACTTGTCCAAATCCTTGACTATTAAGTATGAAAAAAAAAAAAAAGCTTTATTATGCATACAATAGTTAAGAAAAACTACCAAAAAAATCAGAGAAATATATTTTTTTCCAACGCTAACATTACATTCGCAACCACACTGCCCGTGCATTGCAGGGGCAATAAACTAGTATCATAAAAATGTCGACATATGAGGCATTCAACTCATATTCAGAGATATATTGATGTCTCCTCAAGTACACAAAAAAGTCGTACCATTTTTTTACGTTCATATGGAATCACCTATGAATATGATACAATAAGTGATATAATGGGCCATGAGCACTGCAATTGTCCATAGCCATTATAGGGGTGGAATAGACAGCAAATATCATAATTTCATAACCTGTTGATTCGGGGATGGTGATGGCTGTTCCACTTATGATATTTAATACTCATTCCATCCCATTTATATAAGTTTGTTTTGTTTTTCATACGGATTAAGAAATCTTATTTAGGCCATGCTTGTGCAGCTTTTCTCTTCCATTTTTTGCCATTTTTTTACCGTTACTTTTGGTAGACGGGTCTCACATCACTCACAAGTGGTCAAAAAGGACTGACACTTTTGATACCAAATAGGAAAAAAATCCCCTTTTTTTCAGGTGTAATCTGCACCGACAAATCCTTCATGTTATTGAAAAAGCAATTTTTGCAAAATTTTTTCCTAATTTACCCTCATTTAATTATCAATAATTAGTAGTAAATTATTATTGAAAGTAGTAAAAAATATAAGGATATATTAGTAAATAAACAAATTTTTTTTATAACCATGGATGTTCGGGGCAGCTTGCGCGCACCTCGACTAATTTCATGCGCACACCTCGATTAATTCCACGAGACTCTGAAGTTTACGATCGAGTATTCACCTCAGTGACTTTGATGGGACTCGAACTGTTGATCATTGCGGAGCAAACACAACGCTTGACCAAGTGAACAACACCTCAGGGTTAATAAAGAAATAAGACTATATAATTGAGACAAGAAAATAAGGAAAGTAAATCTATACACATGAGATGGAGGGAGTATCTATATTGTAGGTTTAGTGTTGATTTTTTCTTTGTTAATTGTTATTATTAGCAGAGTAATGCTGTAAACTGCTGGGCAGCTTGTAAACACTCAACTAGCGCAGTGAAGATGATTTTCCATAAAGAAAAAAAAAATCTTTTTTTATTCTATATAAAGTAATGAATTGGCTAGCCGAAATTTAGCCCCTTTTGGCATGGATAAGAATTAGATTTCTATTATATTTTGATAAAAATTAATGAAATGTACTGTAAAAAATTATGAATCTCATGAAATATGTGGTTAAAATTAATTAATTATTTTGACCTAAATTAAAATCTAAATTTTCATCTCTTGGTTGTGAAAGGCATAATTGAAGAATTCCATTTGTAAATTAAAAGGATGGGAAAGATCATTGCACAAGAGAACTCATTTTGTGCACCGGCGAACTTTCTTAATTTGTCAAACATGAGTTGGTCATAGAATTGTCTATCTGCTGACTTTTTCCCTTCCAAATTTGTTTAATGACCTTTACAGTATTTATTTATTTTTAATATATTTATTGGTGAAAACCTTTAGGAGAAGTAAGATTTTGTCCTGTCCAGGCACATGTTTTGATATCCTCGTCTTTCTTCTTAATCTGGCAATCTGACGTGTTCAATATGTATTTCCAGCCTTTTGTGAACCAACAATCAGTATTCTTGGCATTACATGCTTCGAATGTAAGGATACTCTGCCAGATACCAATTTTATCACAACTCTATCAACATTATTTGACTTAGCATGAAGTCTTTCGTTATTTGTTCAAGAATACACGCATCATCTATATACAGATGTCCGTACATGGTTTCTGATATATTTTTTTTTAAAATGTTTTTTCAAAATTTTGAAATTATAATAAGGATAGATTCAGAATGGGATAAATATAGAAAAATAGTGTAGATGTATGGTGTTTAAATGAATGATTTAATAAGAACAATATATAAATGTGATGTGATTTAAAATAACATATTTTTCTAAATTTTTAAATTTACAGTGACATGATTCCTACGAATCAAGAAAGGATAACTGGAAAATAATTTAAAGCATAAAGCACTGTCAAAGGATGCTTCATGAAAGACGCCAATTAATTTATCTGAAGTTTAGTAGAGAGAAGAACTTGATGTATCAGGCTTTCCAGATTCTTGTGAGATGATCCTTCTGAATTTTTAGCAGAATCTTGAGCCAGTTTCATCCACTCGAGGGCCCTTTTCTTCATCTCTTTACCCTTTTCTCCAATCATCAATTCATTTACAAGAATTGCCACTTCATCTCTCTTTACATCACTATCAATTTCCACGCCAATCCCCCATTTTGTGCAGCTGAACCAACAGTTAGTCTGTTGCTCGGCAAAAAATGGCCAACAAATCATTGGAACTCCACCGCCAATACTCTCAAGAGTCGAATTCCATCCACAATGAGTTAGGAACCCTCCAATGGAAGGGTGGCTAAGAACTTCCTCCTGAGGGCACCAATTTGCCAACATGCCTCTCTCTCTGGTGGCTTCAAGAAACTCCGGTGGAAGAATCGCGTCGTCCCCAATGACGAGGTCCGGCCTTATGATCCACAAGAAGATTTGATTACTATTTTCAAGGCCCCAAGCAAATTCAATGAGTTGTTTAGGTGTCATGACTGTTATGCTTCCAAAATTTACATAGACAACAGAGTTAGGCTCTTTGGAATCGAGCCATTCAAGACAGTGAAGATCTTCTTTCCAAAGATTTGATCCAAGAATTTCTAGACTTTTATCTTTGACGTCTTTTTGGAGAAAGTGCAAGGGCCCAATGGCATAAACTGGAGGCAGAATAGATGACAGTGTCTTTATGCAGTCTTGTTCTAGGTCTTCAAATGTATTAAAAATAATGGCAGAAGCTCTAAGTGCCCTCTCAGTTTCCTGCAACACAAATTTAACCATATAGTCGTCTAGACTCGTGGTTCTTATGAAGCTTGGAATATCTTTCAAACGTATGCCTTCCATGCCCTGAATCTCATCTGCTATAATTGTATCCAAGTATCCGTTCGTCAAGTAACTTGCATCTGCAATCAAAGAAAGCAAAGAAATGGTTGAATCAGGTTAAAATTATGGAAGGATGATACAATATATAAATTTTCGCCTCTTTTTTAATGTCTAGTATGCTACGTTCCACTTCACCTTTAAGGGGTACATATCCCTTCTCGATGAGCTTGGCATACTGCGTGTAGGCCAAGAAGCCACATGCGCTGGTAGTCCAAAAGAGAACTTCAGGGATGCCTAATTCTTCCGCAGCTTCAAGAGTGAAGCTCATAATTACATCAGAAATAATGCATGAAACTGGTGGTACATTTGAGGAAACCGTATCGTTTAGCCTAGCAAGGAGGTCCTTAAATGGAGCTAAGCAAGTATTGGTAGTGGATTCACACAAGGAGGGGACATCTTGTGTAGCATCAGCATCCGATAGAGGAAGGCCATCGGGAATTGTCTCAAACCTGAAGGACGCGAGGCCTTTGAGTGAGTCGGGACCT
Organism: Fraxinus excelsior; assembly: GCA_019097785.1. NCBI lineage: Eukaryota > Viridiplantae > Streptophyta > Magnoliopsida > Lamiales > Oleaceae > Fraxinus > Fraxinus excelsior. The sequence goes on along the minus strand of CM032634.1, from coordinate 3,910,993 downwards.
CTAGATTTGAGGAGACGTCCATGGTTGAACACCGTGTTTACAAAAGTGACATGAAAATCTTTTTGATGAAGGAGTTTGGCTAGTTTCAACATGGGATTAATGTGTCCTTGTGCAGGAAATGGTATGCAAACTACATGAGGCTTCTTTAACGAGCTTATAGAACCCATTTTTGGTGAAAAGAATTGAAATTCTTATGACAGGAGAACAAGCTCAAGAATTAAAGATTTGCAATGTAATGCTTGAGAATTTGTAGCAGCAGCCCTCAATTTATACAGAGGTCACAGGTGGGAGTCAAGTATTAGCATTTGATTATAATATTATGGCGTTGAAGATGGGAATTCAAACTAGATGTAATAGAAGGTTGGGAATCTCTCTCTCTCTTGTGCCTTTGTGGCGTCAGGCGTGACTCTTAATTAAAATATGACCGAGCCTTCGTTTGATTTTCATTATTTTCAAAATATATTTTTCTATTTTTTAATTATATATTTTTAATAAAATAATAATATACGCAAACCAAAACCTTTTACCAATTTTTTATTCCAATATGCATTCTTTTAAAAAAAAAAAAATGGGGCTCAAATTTATTTGGGATGGAGTCAGGGGTGTAATGGGTGGCGGCATATGTGTAGTGTTTGATATGTCATATTTGGTGAAGTGATTGTAGCGTTTTTATTTTTTTATTCAAATAAACCTTTAAGGTGTGTACGCGGCTCTCAAATTTCAATGTAAATTAAAACTTAAATTTTTAACGAATTATTATAAAACTTGATGATGTTTACAATTGAAAAATTGAAAATTTATAAAATGTATAATTAAAATTAATTATTGATTTTGACTTATATTTTTATTGAATTTTAAGTTGCACCGAACAAGGACTGAGTAAGCCCATGTTTGGTAGCTTTTTTTTTTTTTTTAAACATTGTTTTGGATAGTAAATTTTAGGAAAACATGGAAAAATTTTAAATTCAAATGGAGAATATTTTATTGTGTGAATGTGTGGTTGTAAATGAATTTATTTAATGGTTTGTTATATGATCATTTTCAACCACACGTCACAAAATAAAATATTCTACACGTGTTAAAAAATTCTGTTTTTTAATTACAAATTCTTCTGAAGATACTGTTCAAAACTCATTTTTCCCCATTAATGATAATCAAACAAGGTCTGAGTATTTAAAAAATAAAATAAATTGAAAAAACAAAAGACAAATCAGGCGAAGTGTGAACACGCTTGGGAATGTAGTCATGTTGGATCAAATTACCTGCCACATTTGACTAAGTAGGAATAGAAATCTAGTTCCGTGGGAGCATTGTTATGAAGAAAATATTTAAATAAGGCAACGATATAAGAATATGACTTTTGTTACACTGACAGAAGGGATAGATAGATGTCATAACAGAAGAAGAAGCGTCAAGCATGTTTTGTCCTTGGGGAAAATAAAAAATAAAAAAATTGGTAGCCAATGAAATCAATCCATTTGCTCCATTGTTAGTTGTTACCCCGGCGGGTGCTCATGTTAAAACAGCTCAACTCTATGAATATTAAGTGCCCTTTTGAGCATCAATTTTTTTTTTTTTATTAAAAATGCATTTTGAAATAATAAATTGATGAAGAATGTGTGGCTAAAAAATAAGGAAAAAGTTTAGGTTTGTTTGTAATATTATTTTATTGAAAAATTTGTAGTTGAAAAGAAAATGAAAAACTATATTTTGAAAATAATGAGAATCAGACTAAATATGCAATAAGTGTTTAGATAATTTGTGCAATACAAATATACAATCTCAACATTGTACATATTTTGTACAATACAATCTGATGTGTATAAATGTAGACCTTATTGGATCCGATCTCAGTCCACTCGACCTTGTTAGACCCGACCTCAGCTCACTCAACCTTATTGGACCCGATCTCAGCCCACTTTCATTGGATCCAAGGTCGAGCCCGACCTCGGCCTTGTTGGACCCGATCTCAGCCCACTTTCATTGGATCTAAGGTCGAGCCCGACCTCGGCCTTGTTGGACCCGACATCAGCCTACCATAGACCCGAACTCGAGGTCATTGACTCGACCTTAGTCTATTATTATTGGTCTATTTCCAAGTTCGGGCTATCTTGAGGTCGGGTCCCCATAACTAGGTCGGGTCATTAGTCATAACTCATACATCCCTTCTAACCTTATAGCACATTTCCTAGGGACGGCCTCGGGAGAGGATTCTAGCAGCGGGCGTAAGCAGTACCCCAGACAATATCCCTTGATCTCAAGTATGGATCTCACTAGTGTAGAAGACATCACTTTCGGATCAAATGACTTAGAAGACGTGTCTTTTCCTCATGACGATGCATTGGTTATATCGATGGTCATTACTAATTTTGAGGTGAGGAAAATTCTAGTGGATAATGGAAGAGCAACTAATGTGCTGTCACATGAGGCATTTTTCCAGATGAGCATTTCAGCTGAGCAGCTCAAGCCGGTCAAAACCCCCCTTCAAGGGTTCGGAGGCGGTGTCGTTATTTCAAAAGGCAATGTGGGGTTGCCTCTCACCTTGGGATTGGAAGGAAAACGGGTGACGTAGATCACAACTTTTCAAGTAATTCGTGCTCCTATAGCTATAATGCCATACTTGGAAGGCCCTTACTGAATGGGATCAAGGCCATTGTCTCAACATATCACCCAACAATGAAATTTCCTACAAGTAATGGGATCGGGGTAGTTCGAGGAAGCCAAGCAGTGGCTAGGCAATGTTATGTTACCAGCGTCCGGGAGATCAAGGCTAATGTCATGCAACTTTCAGAGGTTGAGCCCAACCTCGAGCGCCATGGAAGGCTTGCTCCAGTAGAGGAGATGGATAAGGTCGAGGTCGAGCATGGTAGAAAAGTTACCATCGGTCAAGATCTTGTTGCTACAACCATGACCGAAAAATAGTCGGCTACGCCCCCAGGTATCTAGGTTACTTAGTTTTTTGTCTTTTCTTTTCAATTTGCATTATGTTAGGACTAAATTCTTTTGGCAGTTTTTAGCTTGAGCTTGCATGACCTTAAGTTGTTTTCCTTTCAAGGTCTACGCGCCCATGTACCTTTACATTATGTTATAAGACATTTTAAAACTCACCTCGAACACCTCTATTTAGAGTTTATATTAAATTAGCGTAAGGTCATGCTCCGCTCATGTAGCTAACACATTAAATTAGCTTAATGTCGTGCTCCGCGCAAGCAGCTAACCTATTAAATTAGAGTAAGGTCATACTCCGCTCATGTAGCTAACCTATTCGAGCTTATTGGGCAAATATTGGCCAACTAATAAGCTCGAGCTACTTATTTCATACGAAACTCGAGCTTATTGGCAAAAAATTGGCCAAGTAACGAGCACGAGCTACTTATTTCATACAAAACTCGAGCTTAGTGACCAAAAATTGGCCTAGTAAACGAGCTCGAGCTACATATTTCATCCAAAACTTGAGCTTATTGGCCAAAAATTGACCAAGTAACAAGCTTGAGCTACTTATTTCATGTAAAACTCGTGCTTATTGGCCGAAAATTGGCCAAGTAATGAGCTCTAGCTACTTATTTCATTCGAAACTCGAGCTTATTGGCCAAAAATTGGCTAAGTAACGAGCTCGAGCTACTTATTTCACACAAAACTCGAGCTTAGTGGCAAAAATTGGCCAAGTAACGACCTCGAGCTACTTATTTCATACAAAACTCGAGCTTATTGGCCAACAAGTTCAGACCACGTATTTAATAATCATTAGGAGTACCTTCACACAACGCTTGAGCTCGATACGTTCACCTCAGTGTATCTTATCCCGCAGCTCGAACGTGGGCTTTTTAGCTGCGACCTAGATGCACGGGGGCTTGTGATGCGTATAAATGTAGACCTTGTTGGACCCAACCTCAGTCCACTCGACCTTGTTAGACTCGACCTCAGCTCACTTGACCTTGTTGGACCCGATCTCAGCCACTTTCATTGGATCCAAGGTCAACCCGACCTTAGCCCACCATAGAGACGCGAACTCGAGGTCATTGACTCGACCTTAGTCTACTATTATTGGGCTATTCCAAGTTCGGGCTATCTTGAGGTCGGGTCCCCATAACTAGGTCGGGTTATTAGCCCTAACTCATACATCCCTTCTAATCTTATCGCATATTTCCTAGGAATGCTAGTTTTATTTAAATACGAACTCCTAGCTTATTACAAATTTAATCCTAACTTAAATTGTGCACTTTTAACACAACACAAACACTTTAAATAACAAAAATAAGGATTGCATAAAGCCGAATCCTTTTAGGACTCCACTTCCAACATCTATAAATACATAACATAGTCTCATTATTCATGTACGTTTTTCATAAGCATTTAGCATAAGTTTCTTTTTAGCACTTGTCTGACTTAAGTATTGGAGGGGCGAAAAGGACACACATCGACGCCTTTGTTTCAGATATTGAAGATCGGATCGGACGGAGTTCATCAATCTAGTTCGAGTTCACTTATGTACGGATTTTGGTAGCATCACAATCTAATAATTCATTTTAGTGTAATATAATCCAGATTAATCAAACTTTGTGGAACACGAACTTTTCGTCAGTTTTCTTCATAAATGCTTAAAAATAAATAATTGCAGTTATAAATTCAAGTTTTTTAAAAAATGTAAAGGAGTCTCTTGCTCGGATCAGCCCCACCTACCACCACCTCCACTTTTTACATTATATAAGATATAATTAAAATATGAATCTTGTTACATAATGCTACACGACAATTCTATTATTTATCAGTTTAAAATACAATCAACTTTTTGTTTCAAACTTTTCTCACCACATTATTTTCGGTAACTCCTTATGTACATTTTCTTTCATGTACAAATAGGAAAATCCTTAAATAGAACTTTCTTGATTTAAGTGAGTTTTGAATCATATCTTGAAATAACCATTTTTTCTAGAACGGAGAAAATGGTATCTGAAAAGATGAAACTTTTTCTCCGTATGTATATAATATTATCTGTATAAATGCATTAAGTAGAAAAGGAGGGAAAGAGAAGGTGGGTTACACTTTCGCATTTGAACGCAATTTTTTAGGTCTTATTAATGAAAAAGCAAATGGTGACCATAGCACGATAATTTTGCCTTTTGATGCTCTGGTGACAAGAACAAGGGATGGATACAACAATTTACAAATTGTTGATTCGATAAATTCAATTGAAAAAGAAAAGTGGAAATTTTGTGCACTACACCGAATTGCATTGACTACAAGAAAACAACTGCTTATACCCCCTAATAAAGTTGTAAATGAAACCTGCAATTAAATTTTACTGTGATTCGGCTTAATACATTTCAAGACGACATGGGATTCACGCTCTTTAGATTTTTTTTTTTTTTAACTTACTAGTAGGAAGCACGTGTGTTGCACGTCTTATGTATCGAATGAATGATATACGTAATGTTTTTTAAGTACTAATACTATTTTTTAAAGGGTAATTGGCGAAAAACGTCCCTATCTATGACGGTTGTTGTGGAAAACGTCCCTACGTTCGATTTTTTGGTGCAGAACGTCCCTACCCTTGCATTTTCTTGCGCAAAAAGTCCTTTTGACCAAATTTTAACATAAAATGACTATTATACCCTCTTATATAAATAAAACAAAAAAGAAAAGAAAAGAAAAATAAAGAATAAATTGCAATCTAGTCCAAAACATTTTTAAAAGTGCAAATCAATCCAAATAAATTATTAAATTATTAAAAATAATCAAAAATAAAAATAAAAACTTTTCTCTCCTATCCCCATTTCTTGTCTCGCCCTCTTTCCCCGTTTCCTTTCCCACCTCGACGGAAAAGTTTTTATTTTTATTTTTGATTTTTGATTATTTTTATAATTTATTTGGATTGATTTGCACTTTTAAAAATGTTTTGGACTAGATTGCAATTTATTCTTTATTTTTCTTTTCTTTTCTTTTTTGTTTTATTTATATAAGAGGGTATAATGGTCATTTTATATTAAAAATTGGTCAAAAGGATGTTTTGCGCAAGAAAATGCAAAGGTAGGGACGTTCTGTACCAAAAAATCGAACGTAGGGACGTTTTCCACAACAACCGTCATAGGTAGGGACGTTTTGCGTCAATTACCCATTTTTTAAAGTAGTTGAGGTAATAAAATATTGTTAAAAAAAAATTGTAAAAAAAAAAAACATGTGTGAATAAAAGTTGTTAGTAAATTATGCATATAAATTGAAAATATTAAAAAGGGTTGATTGCTCTTATTTTTTTCATTTTGAAGTCGGTATCTTTTCCTAGGGGTGGGCAAAAAAATCGAAAAATCAATAAAAAATGATCGAAACAAACCAAGTAGGGCCGGTTTGGGTTGGTTTGAACAAAAAAACAAAAAACAAAAAATATGTTTGGTTAAGTTAATTTTAACCATTACAAGGGTTGGTTTCAGATTAAGCAACCAACCCGTCAATTAACTTATTCAACCCGCTAATAATTTTTTTATTTTTAAATTCATATTTTTAAACTTAAAGCATAAAATAATAAAACACAAATATAATTATTCTTCAAATAATTTATTAGCCGTCTATATTTATTTTGTCAAAACTCCAAATTTTGAAAGAAAAGAAAGTAAGAAGAAGAAGAAGAAGATATATATGTATAGAAAGACAATTTTTTTAAACCAAAATAGGTAAGAATTTTTTTTTTACTCGCACCAATGTCCAAACCGATTAATCAAACCAAATCGAACCAAACCGTTTTGGTTTCGTTCGATTTCAATGGTTGGATTGGGTCGACATGAGTTGAAATTCATCCAAATCAATCAAGTCGGTTTCAATTTCGTGTTTGACTCAAAATCAACCCAACATGAACCATACCCATGCCCAATTTTTCCTTTCCCAAGCACGGGAAAGAAATTTTTGATTGTGTTTTACATAATGTACATTGAAAATTTCTTCCCTGCAAACATTAATCTATTAGTCTAATAGTGAAACTTTTAAGAGAAAAACACTAGCCATTCTTGACATTCTATAATACCTCCACATTACACAAAATTAGTTTTAAAACTTCAACGTGGTCGTTCTTATTGCTGTTGATCTTAATTGAACCTTTTTGAAGTATGAATACTTTTATATTCTACTTCTTCAAATGCATTCAATTGTCTTTATCAAGAATGTGATTGTGCTCAAACGCCAATATGATTCAACGACTTATGCTAATCATAATTAACACTTCAAGATTTGTTTAATACCGAAAATTGGGTAAATATGAAAAAAAAAATCTCAAGTGATTTTACTCAATATTAAACTCAGTCAAAGACAAACAAAAAACGGTTGTGGTCCACATTTCAATAAAATCCTAATTGTCAAAGTTCAATATAATTGCACCTATGCTAATGTCCCACGTCTCACCTAAAAGTAATTATTAAATAATAGTTTAATAAATAATTAAAAAACTAAATAAAAACAATAAATTAAAAATATTAAAAAAATTAAATCATCAAGCCAAAGATGAATCATAATGGTGAAAAGAGATCTGACATATAGATGTTCAGCCAAAGATGGCTCCACAAATTCATAAATATGAATAAAAAAATAATACATATTTGCATGAATATGATGAGACAATAATATCATCGGGCTGCCACATGCTTATAACATTCCAAACAAATGTTTATATACAATTAAAATGATTTGTATTAATAGATAAATTTAAAATATAAATTCTGATACAATTATCATTTTTCTTCATTATACGTTCTCTCTGTATATTGAAATTTTTAACCTGTTAATATTGTGTGTGGATGGTTTAGAGTTTTAACAAATATTATAATGTTATAATAACTTATTTAGTTTCTTATAATGATAAGAATATAGCGAAAAATAATTGAAGATTAACAAAGATTATAAATGTTTATAACAGTTATAATGTTTTGTATTTAATAAAATTTTTAGTGGGGATATAATTTGTGTATCATTTGGTATTTCGTTTGGTTGAAATCAAGAGAATATGTATGACATAACCAAATGAAACAGCTATTTGAATAAGAAAATATGGATGTTATTTTTTTTAAACTAACTAAATTAACCTAGGGAAGAAATTTAAGTTATATTTTTATAGGAAAGCTATTAATAAAAATTAATATAATATTAAAAAGATTAATTTGGGAAATTATTGACAAATGAAAAAAATGATTTTTTTTTTTAAATTTCATGTTGAATATATTGAATTAATGATATTAATTAATCATTAACAAAACTAAAATAAAATAAGAGTATATTGGACATATAGCTAAATAGGTAAAGAATTAATGTTATTAATTAATCATCAACAAAACTAAAATTAAATAAGGATATATTGTGCATTTAACTAAATATGTAAGGAAATAATGTTATTAATTATTTGTTAACAAAACTAAAATTAAATAAGGGTGTATTAGGTATATAACTAAATATGTAAGGGTAAATTGAGTATTCAAAAGTTTCTCATCAATCCTCCCTCTTAATATATTATATAGATTAGTAAGCTCAACTTTGTTATCAAATCAAACATGAACTTTAATAAAATTGAGAAAATCTTATAATATTAGCTCCCATGCATGAAAAAATACTAGCTCAAATTAATGCAAAAAAAAAAAAAAAAATCTTCTAAAAATTAATATTTTTATTTCAAAATCTCCTGAGTACAGACAAAACTTATCCAACAACAGTAAGGAAACGTTGACACAAATAAGATCTTATGGACCATTTATCATGCTCTGTTTTGGAACCTAATTACGTTTCGCTATGCAAAGTCAATATGCGGATCGAGCTAGTATGCGATTTCTTTTTGTGAAAACTTATTTTCGTCAGAGATGAAAGATGGCATAATCTCATATTAAGTCAAAACTTTATGAATCTTGCATGCTATTGTGTATCTATTTTTCATTTTGTGATATAATTACTTTGATATATACAATTTGGATTTCTAACACTGAAGATAAACAAGAAATCTTATGGTCTTTGCTGGACGTCCATCATTTTTGAATTTATTATATGGCTAATTAATTGATTGTAAACAGCTCGCTTCAAGTCGTGGCTTAGACATTTTAATTACACTTAAATCCAAATCACACTTTTCATTAAAAAAAAATTGATCTTTATCTAAATCAAACGGGAGCTAAATTTTATATATTAATTTATAATTTGATATTTAATCAAAAGTGAAATTAATACCTGAACAGTGATAGTTATAGGTTACGTGCACGCAAAGTAATGTTAATAAAAGTATAAATTGCTGGCAGCTTGTGAAAGCTCAACTGGCGCAGTGATTGACGATGATTTTCCATCAACAAATTCTTTTTTTATTCTATATAAGGCAATGAATTGACTAGCCGAAATATAGCCCCGTTTAGCACGGATAAAAAATTATATTTTTAATAGATTTTGATATCATTTATATATATAAAGTGCCTATGAAACGAAAATTTTTGTTTTAACGAAAAATTTAACGAAATTTATTGTTTTAACGGAAAATCTTTTTTCACCGTTAGTTTTATTTTTTCCATCAAACAGCAATTAAGCCACCGTTTGTGATCATTGATGTTGTGTCTGTTATGAATGGGAAATTGCAAAATGCTTTGTACTACTACATTTTAGTCACTAGGAAAAAATGAAATTAAAAAAACAAAATAGATGTGGAGATTATCAATTTAAAAATACTAATAATTTATTTGGTAAGGTTATAGGTGCTAGGTAATTGTCTTAAAAGTTAATAGTTGGAAGACTTCTATTGCAAATAATAAAATGTGTTTATTATATAGAAGACTCCTAATTGAAGTTGAGTGCAGAATCCTATTAGAATTTGGTCTCCAATTTATAGTCGCTTTTGAAGTCATTATTTGAGGTTTAATTAAACTCTTCTACTTGATTATTTGGTCCTATAAATAATGGAAGTATTCCATTATCTTTGGGTGTGGCCTGTGAGAGAAAGAAAAGACAGAGAAAATAGGCGGGGCGGCTGGAAGGTTTTGGACATGTGGTGTTAAAGAAATTGGTTGCTGAATTCAAGTGGAATTATATTATATTCCACTGGAAGCACGTAAACAGTGAAGACAAAGGTTGATATTGAATTTGGTCAACTATTGTAGCTTGAAAGAAAATGGCAAAGACAGCCAACTATCATAATTACACACGCACAGGAAACAATAATTAGATTGCTGCTGCTGGCTGGGGAATTTTCTTTGTAATTTCTCAGTAATACTTTGGACTGGTTGGTGGGTGAAATTCTATATGATTGTAACAATTTTCATATAGTGGAAAAGTTTTGACGGTCCGTTTAAATTTGTGCGTTATATTATTTATTTTTTCTTATTTGCCAATAATTTTCTGAACAACAAAAGGTCCTGCGGATTAATTGAAATAAAGAAAATTGATGTAAATTTTCCAACAAGTGGTATCAGAGCATCAGGTGGTTCAGAGTGTTGGAGTAACGGAAAAATATGTCGTTGAAATATGACGTTGAGAAATTTGACGGAAGAATCAATTTTGGCTTGTGGCAAGTGCAGGTCAGGGATTTATTGATTCAAGCTGGACTGCACAAGGCTTTGAAAGGAAAACCAACCCAGAGTTCTGATAAGGAAATTGAATCCAGTATGAGCGATGATAAATGTGAGGAATTGGATTTGAAGGCTGCAAGCACGATACGCCTCTGTCTGGCTAAAAATGTTCTTGCAAATATTCACGGAATATCTGCTGCAAAGGAACTGTGGGAAAAGCTAGAAGAACTATATCAAACGAAGAGCATCTCAAATCGCTGTACCTGAAGGAGCAATTTCATTTATTGCGCATGGAGACATGTACGAAAATCTCAGACCATCTGAGTGCTCTCAACGGGATTGTTTCAGAACTGGAGGCTATTGGAATGAAGATAGATGATGAGGATAAGGCATTACGTCTCATCTGGTCTCTTCCGTCTACTTATGAACACATCAAGCCAATCTTGATGTATGGGAAGGAAACTGTGAGTTTCGCATAAGTGACAAGCAAATTAATCTCAGAAGAAAGGAGATTAGATGGTCAGAATATTCCTTCCGACAATGCGACGCTTGTGACTGAAAGGGGGAAGAGAGGTAACTCCATGAATAAGAAAGTAATTTGTTGGAACTGCGGTCAGACTGGTCACGTGAAGAGGAATTGTCCAAAAGGTAGAGCAGGGTCGGCTAACTGCTTGAGATCGGACAATGCGTCTCTCATGGCAAAGGAGGACGCGCTTGATGCGCTGTAAAGTAAGATGAGAACGTCCTTATGGCATGTCGCCAGTTGCCATGATAGAAGATGTGTTCTTACTGGCGCAAATCAACATATCTGCACATAACATTGACTGACATTTGATGCAAGGTGTGTGAGTATGTGGTGGTGTTGTAGTGTCGATGGCTGATGAGCTCGCTTGGAAAGTCAGGGGGAGAGTTGCACCATAATTATCAGCATGGTTGTTTCGACATGTAGCCGATGAAATGCTCGGAGGTTATTCTGAGTGGTTATACTCATATGGTGGAGTATGGGACCGTCAAAGTGTGGGAAATGCTTACTTGTTTTTCCAAAGGATTGTGATTCGAAGTTGTAGAAGAGATGACAAGATCTTGACTCGTTTTCGGCAAGGTGAAGATTGCTAGGTAATTGTCTCAAAAGTCAATAGTTGGAAGACTTCTATTGCAAATAATAAAATGTGTTTATTATATAGAAGACTCCTAATTGAAGTTGAGTGCAGAATTCTATTAGAATTTGGTCTCCAATTTATAGTCGCTTTTGAAATCATTATTTGAGGTTTAATTAAACTCTTCTACTTGATTATTTGGTCCTATAAATAATGGAAGTATTCCATTATTTTTGGGTGTGGCCGAGAGAAAAAGAAGACAGAGAAAATAGGCGGGGCGGCTGGAAGGTTTTGGACATGTGGTGTTAAAGAAATTGGCTGCTGAATTCAAGTGGAATTATATTATATTCCACTGGAAGCACGGAAGACAAAGGTTGATATTGAATTTGGTCAACTATTGTCGCTTGAAAGAAAAAGGCAAAGACAGCCAACTATCATAATTACACACGAATTAAATAATTAATGATATAATGTTTATGTAATTGATAAATAATTAAATAAAGTGTTTCTCTCTGTCATTTCCAACCCAAAATCATAAACAGAAAACTCAATGTATGTTAAGGGATAAGAAGATGAATTTACTTAAACTTTTTGCATGGCTTAAGTCTTTAATCTTTTTTAAGTAATAATGCAATTCATTTTATCGCTAAAGTATGATATGTATTACGATAATATATGTATATCATGTGTTAGACTTAGTATTAGTAAGTGATGGGTAAATTTTCGAGGACGAAAATATTTTAAGGGGGTGAGAATGTAATATTCCGAAAATTTTCATAAAACATAATTCAATTTTTATATACTATAGTTTAATATTTTGAAAGTTAGGGACTAAATGATACATTTATCAAATTATATTTTATTTGTGTCAAATATTTAGATATTGATGGAGTTATCGTAAATATATGAATATTGGTCTCGTTGGATAAATCGTAATTAGATACATAAATTAGATTCGAGAAAAAGTCGATTCGGATAAATTAGCTCCAATATATTTTAGTTTGAAAGAATTATCAAAAGCTAATTTATTTTTATTATTATTTAATTATAATTTTGAAAGTAAGGAGTGGTGAAAAAAAAATTTCCGTTAAAACAATAAATTCCGTTAGTTTTTCCGTTAAATAAAAAAATTCTGTTAGTTTTATATATTTGTTAAACAAGAGTTGGTCATAAAATTGTCCTTCTAACTTTTTCCCTTCCAAATTTTGTTCAATGACCTTTATTGTATGCTTTTTTCTATGAATATATTTATTTGTGAAAACCTTTAGGAAAAGTAAAATTTCGTCCCGCCCAGTTTATTTGCACACGTTTTGATATCCTCCTCCTTCCTTCGTTTTTAAATTGCAATCTGACATGTTCGATATGTATTTTCTGCCTCTTGCTTTTGCAACTTTAGTGTATCAACAATCAGCAGTCTTTGCATCACACGCTTCGAGTGTAAGGATGCTCTTCCAAATTTGTCAAAACTCTAGCAACATTATTTGACTTAACATGAAGTATTTTGTTATTTGTTCAAGAATGCGCGCCTGCGCGCACGCGCACACACATATATATATACACATATATACATATATACATATTCCTCCTTTTAGTATAAGATGCACATATATGTCGAAATTAAATCTGGTGATTCATATATATAATGGGGATAAATATAATTTTTTTAAAAAGTTTTAAATTATAATAAGGATAGTTTAGAATGGGATGGATATGAAAAAATAGTGTAGATGTATAGTGTTTAAATGAATGATTTAATAAGGAAAATATTAAAAGGTGATTAAAAGGTGATGTGGATTGAAATAATATATTTTTCTAAATATTTAAATTTTTAATGGGAAAAGATATATAGTAATACATAACAATGATGTATGTAAATGTAAATAAAGACTCCCTATTTTGTCTCAACAAATATAGCATAGATACAGTGACATGATTCCCACAAGAAAGGATAACTGGAAAATAATTAAAAACATAAAGCATTGTCAAAGGGTGCTTCATGAAAGACGCCAATTAATTTATCTGAAGTTTTGTAGAGAGAAGAACTTGATGTATCAGTTTTTCCAGAGTCTTGTAAGATGATCCTTCCGAATTTTTAGCAGAATCTTGAGCCAGTTTCATCCACTCGAGGGCCCTTTTCTTCATCTCTTTTCCCTTTACTCCGACCATCAATTCATTCACAAGAATTTTCACTTCATCTCTCTTTACATCACTATCAATTTCCATGCCAATCCCCCATTTGGTGCAGCTGAACCAACAGTTAGTCTGTTGCTCGGCAAAAACTGGCCAACAAATCATTGGAACTCCACTGCCAATACTCTCAAGAGTCGAATTCCATCCACTATGAGTTAAGAACCCTCCAATGGAAGGGTGGCTAAGAACTTTCTCCTGAGGGCACCAATTTGCCAACATGCCTCTCTCTCTGGTGGCTTCAAGAAACTCCGGTGGAAGAATTGTGTCGTCCCCAGTGACAAGGTCCGGCCTTATGATCCACAAGAAGGTTTGATTACTATTTGCAAGGCCCCAAGCAAATTCAATGAGTTGTTTAGGTGTCATGACTGCTATGCTTCCAAAATTTACATAGACAACAGAGTTAGGCTCTTTGGAATCGAGCCATTCAAGACAGTGAAGATCTTCTTTCCAAAGATTTGATCCAAGAATTTCTAGACTTTTATCTTTGACGTCTTTTTGGAGAAAGTGCAAGGGCCCAATGGCATAAACTGGAGGCAGAATAGATGACAGTGTCTTTATGCAGTCTTGTTCTAAGTCTTCAAATGTATTTAAAATAATGGCAGAAGCTCTATGTGCCCTCTCAGTTTCCTGCAACACAAATTTAACCATATATTCGTCTAGGCTCGTGGTTCTTATGAAGCTTGGAATATCTTTCAAACGTATGCCTTCCATGCCCTGAATCTCATCTGCTATAATTGTATCCAAGTATCCGTTCGTCAAGTAACTTGCATCTGCAATCAAAGAAAGCAAAGAAATGGTTGAATCAGGTTAAAATTATGGAAGGATGATACAATATATAAATTTTCGCCTCTTTTTTAATGTCTAGTATGCTACGTTCCACTTCACCTTTAAGGGGTACATATCCCTTCTCGATGAGCTTGGCATACTGCGTGTAGGCCAAGAAGCCACATGCGCTGGTAGTCCAAAAGAGAACTTCAGGGATGCCTAATTCTTCCGCAGCTTCAAGAGTGAAGCTCATAACTCCATCAGAAATAATGCATGAAACCGGTGGTACACTTGAGGAAACCGTATCGTTTAGTCTAGCAAGGAGGTCCTTAAATGGTGCTAAGCAAGTATTGGTAGTTGATTCACACAGGGAGGGGATATCTTGTGTAGCATCCGATGTAGGAAGGCCATCGGGAATTGTCTCAAACCTAAAGGACGCGAGGCCTTTGAGTGAGTCGGGACCTCTAGATTTGAGGAGACGTCCATGGTTGAACACCGTGTTTACAAAAGTGATATGAAAACCTTTTTGATGAAGGAGTTTGGCTAGTTTCAACATGGGATTAATGTGTCCTTGTGCAGGAAATGGTATGCAAACTACATGAGGCTTCTCTAACAAGCTTATAGAACCCATTTTTGGTGAATAGAATTGAAATTCTAGGACAGGAGAACAAGCTCCAGAATTGAAGATTTGCAATGTAATTGTTGAGAATTTGTAGCAGCAGCTCTCAATTTATACAGAGGCCACATGTGAAAAGTATTAGCATTTGATTATAATATTACGGAGGTGAAAATGGGAATTCAAACACGATGTAATAGAAGGTTGGGAATATCTCTCTTGTGCCTTTGGCGTCAAATGCGACTCTGTTATGTGATGTGATGAAATACATTCAAACACGTTCGCGTTAACTTGCAATGCATGATCACTTGGTACGTCAGCACGTGGTTTGTCCGAGGCGCTCAAATTTCGATGTAAACCCCAATTTGGTGTAGTTAAAACTTAAATTTTAACGAATTATGATAAAAGTTGATAATTTTTACGATTAAAAAGTTGATGATATTTACTATTGAAAAGTTGATAAATATAGATCTCATAAAATATATACTTAAAAAAGTAAGTATTGTAATGAAATAATTATTGATGATTATTTAGTATTATCATGATATATGGATAAGTCTTATCTAGTTCAGAAAATGTATTTCATTCCAACTGTAACTCTCCTTTTAAATCCTATAAATACTGGTCTTGATTCTTAATAAAACACACAGATAAGTCTATTGGTTTTTATTCTCTCTTCTCTTTTCTCTCTTTTATAACACGTTATCAGCACGAAAGTTTAATTTTTCAAAGTTTTGTGAAGCGCGACATCAATTCAAATTACCAATGGATTGAACATACACCACAACACGAAGAACAACATTCCAAAGCAAGAAAGAAAAAACAAAATACTGAAAGCGTTAATTCATCCCAAAGCAAGAAAGAAAAAGACGAATATCAGGTAAGGATTTTGGATATATGCTCTTCCGGACACGTATACGTTAATTCATGCTACTAATTTTCTTGTAATTGGTTTATGAATTCTAAATCTCACATTATTAATCATCAATGAATTCAAATCAATTCACAATTCATGCTGCCACAATCATTGCATTAACATATTCAACTTTTCTACAATTTACTGCCACAATCCTCCACGTGTCTCAAATTGTCTCAATTCACAAATCCAATTTGTGCCACGTTTCATTGCACCTGTACGAAGAGCCATTAAAATTAATTGGACGTTAAAATTTTTATTTTGTTTCTTGATTCTTAAATGGTTCTATGGTATTCATATGTTGCATATGTCGGTATTTAAAAAAAAAACACTAATTGCATGTGTTATGATTATTTCGTTTCAACAATTGTTTTAATCTATGACTTATACCTTCTGAATGTATTGTTTATATTAACATTTTTTTTTATATTCGTTAAATTTATCTATTGTTGTTGAATTTTTTTTTAAAATTGATAATATATCTCATTGTTGCCCCCAAAGAAGCACAACTCTGTAAATAATACATGACTCCTGAAGAGTTAAGGTTTTTAAATAATAATTTGTTGTTGCTCCTGAAGAGTATAAATTATAATATTTCAGAAGAATACTAGCATTTTGCTCTTGAAAAAGCATAACACTGTAAATATTTAAATTGTATTAAAGTATTACTTCCTCTCAAAGAGCATAAATTTATAAGATCTAATGTGTTATATTTTTGCTCCTAATGATTAAATAAATTGTTGTTACTCCTGAAATAGCACAACATTATAATCAATATTTTAGAAGAATATTAATCACGGATCCGTCTATTACAAATATTGTTGCTCCTGAAGTAGCACACAATTATTAATATTCTAGTTAGATTTTATTTGCTCTCGAAAAGCATAATTAAATAAAATAAATTGTGTTTTAACTCATGAAAAATAAAATTTTATATAATTTATTATTTCGAATAAAAAATATGTTATTGCTCCTGAAGAGCATGACACTCCGATTCCAATATTTTAGAAGAATATTGATATATTGTTCTTGAAGAAGCAAATATATTGCTCCTAAAGAGCTATTGTTTCGAAATAATAGTTTATTGTTGTCCCTGAAATTGCACAACATCATAATTAATATTCCATAAGAATATTACTTGCTCGTAAAGAGTATGAATTATAATTTTCAATATTTCAGAAGAATATTAATATGTTGTTTTTGAATGAGCAATAATAAATATAACGTACTCTCAGAGTAACACGTATTTCGAAGAATGTATCATTTCGAATTCATGTTTATCCCTGAAGGACAACGTGTAACTAATGTCATGAAAAAATTGATTAATTTGATTATTTGATAATAAATGATTATATAATGTTTAATCATATTCTTCAAGATTAAATAATTGAATTATATCTTATATTGAACCAGAAGTTTAATTTAACTTTATTGTTTGGCATGACCAGCTGGACCATCACTGGATCAATAATGATGTGAAATTAAATATTCAAATGGATATTCAACGAAGAACTAGAAGATTCTTCAATCCAATGATTTCCTATATATTATTTGTTCTATTTATCGACAATTGATCATTATACATCAATAATTAAAATAGTGACTGAATTTTATATATTTCTGAAAATTAATTAGGGTGATATATGGGGCCCCGTCATCCTCCACGTTGAGCATCTAGATATTATTTGTATCTAATAAATTTGATACAAATATTAGATGATTGCATGGTATTCGTAATCTGAAGTTTGCGAAAGTGATATTCAAATTATGAGCAGATTATACAAGTAAGACAATGTGTCTTTTTCATACTAGTGATCTTAAATCTCAACTTTTCAATAAGTGGTTAGTTGAGATGTCGATAAATGGTTTAATATTATTGTTTGTTAAACTTCTCCAATTAATTTAATTGAGAACCGAATATTTCTCACTTCAGTTTAGGGAAAGCAATTACAGATCATGTCAAGATCTAGTTTTCCTAATTATAATTTGGCTTATGGTCAAAGCCTAATTTTTCCATCAAATTATTTTGATAGTGATGTATATGTAAAATTAATCCACCACAATGTACTGAAATGGAAAGTAAAAAAGAAAATGTTGAGAATAAATGGGTAGCATGAACCCTTATACCAAATTGATAATATTTATAAGAATGATTGTCAATTTGATTTGACAATTCTCTCAGCATTAGAGGGAAGAATTAAGAAGCTGAAAATAATATATAAATGCATCAATATCTAAATCCTCGCAAAAAACAATTCGAACCAGAAGTTCGAAAGATAATTTATTTAGATTCATTTACTGACCAAATATATCTCACATATCAGTTTTAAATGCTCCAACTCGAATTGACTCTAATATTATATTTGATAAATTTACGGCATGCCTGAAGCGTGATGATATTCTATTCTATTACAAAGTCCTCCAAACGAAAATAGAACAATTGGTAAAGATTGTCTTATTGAGTAGGTATATACTTTTAATGAATATTTAGACATAACATATTATAAAACTCAAGAAGAGGTTCAGGTACCTGAAATAATGAAAATTGAGATATCTCAATAAGTTATGTCATCATGGAAAAAAAAATAGAATCGAAAAATATAAGAAAAAGTTGTCGACAACACTTTTACACATGATGTACTGCATCATATTATGAATATAGAGAAATCGAAATAAATTCGTTGAAATATATTGATCGAAGAGAAAATTGATCAATCATATATTAAAAATATGGTTTCTGAAGAATCACAAGTGTCCGAAAATAATGAGATTTCAATAAATTATATGTTATCTCATAAATTATGGGAGCGAAATAATGTTGTTATAAAAACTATTTTCGCCTTTAATGTGGCTCTTGATATTATGCAAAATGAGGATATTGAATCACTGTCTGTTAAAGACTGTCAAAATAGAAATGATTGGTCAAAGTGGAAAGAAGTCATACGGGCGGAATTGAATTCTTTTGAGAAACGAAAAGTGTTTGGACATATAGTTCGAACACCTGAAAATGTAATCCCTATTGGATACAAATGAGTTTTTGTACGAAAGAGAAATGAAAATAATGAAATTACAAGATATAAGACCCGTTCTCACAAAGATCGGGAATTGATTATGAGGAAACATATTCTCCCGTAATGGACACCATCACTTTTAGATTTTTAATTAGTTTGACTGTATCACAAAAGATCGATATGCGCCTTATGGATGTAGTGATTGCATATTTGTATGGTTCACATGATAGTGACATATATATGAAAGTCCCTGAAGGACTCAAAGTGCATGAGACAAATGATACATGCCCCGAGAACCATGTTCTCAATTAAACTGCAAAGATCATTGTATAGATTAAAACAATCCGGACGCATGTGGTATAATCGTCTTAACGAATATTTGTTGCAGGAAGACTATAAAAATGATGATGTCTGCACATATATTTTTATAAAGAAAACGAATATTGAATTTGCAATTGTGACGGTTTATGTTGATGACTTAAATTTAATTGGAACTCCTGAAAAGCTCAACAAAACTGTAGATTATTTGAAAAATGAATTTGAGGTGAAAGATTTGGAAAAAACCAAAGTCTGTCTCGGATTGCAAATTGAATATTTCCCGAAATGATTATTTGTTCATCAATCTACATATATAGAAAAGTTTTAAAATGATTTTATATGGATAATACACATTCATTAGCATCACCTATGATTGTTCGATCACTTGATGTAAAATGATCATTTTCGTCTACTTGAGGATGGAGAAAAGATTCTTGGTCCGAAGTACTATATTTTAGTGCAATTAGAGCATTAACTTATCTTGCAAATTGTACTCGACCTGACATAGTTTATTCTGTAAATCTCCTTGTAAGATATATCTTCACACCAATATAAAGACATTGAAATTGTGTTAAACATATTTTTCGTTACCTAAAGGGTACTATTGATTTGGGATTATTTCATTCTCAAAAGTCGGGATCAACTTTAGTGGGATATGCAGATGCAGGTTATCTCTCTGACCCACATAAAGCTAAATCACAAACAGGATATGTGTTTACACATGGAGGAACAGCTATATCATGGAGATCTGTGAAGCAATCATTGACAGCAACATCCTCAAATCATTCTGAAATCATTGCAATCTATGAAGCGGGCCGAGAATGTGTATGGTTGAGGAACATGACCCATCATATCCAAAAGTCATGCGGATTAGTTTCAACAAAAGAAAGTCCAACAATTTTGTATGAAGATAATGCTGCTTGTATTACACAACTCAAATGAGGCTATATCAAAGGTGACCGGACGAAGCATATTTCTCCAAAATTCTTTCATACACACGAGTTTCAGAAAAATGACGACATCAATATTCAACAAATTCGTTCAATTGATAATGTGGCCGATTTATTTACAAAAGCACTGCCAACATCTACATTCAAGAAATTGGTTCACGAGATTGAAATGCATCGACTCAAAGATTTTCAGTGATCAACATCAGGGGGAGTAGCTGTACTCTTTTTCCTTCGCTTAGGTTTTATCCCACTGGGTTTTCCTAACAAGGTTTTAATGATGCAGCATTTTTATACTCCAAAATAATTGTACTATTTTTCCTTTGATTTTTTTTTTTGTCCTATTGGGTTTTTATCAGACAAGGTTTTAACGAGACAGTTATTGTACAAATAATCATCAAAAGGGGAGTATTGTAAAATAATGAAATAATTATTGATGATTATTTAGTATTATCATGATATATGGATAAGTCTTATCTAGTCCAGAAAATGTATTTCATTCCAACTGTTACTCTCCTTTTAAATCCTATAAATACTGGTCTTGATTCTTAATAAAGCACACAGATAAGTCTATTGGGTTTTATTCTCTCTTCTCTTTTCTCTCTTTTATAACAAGTATTGATTTTGACTTGTATTTATTTAAATTTTAAGTTGCATCGAACAAGGACTAAATAAGCCCCTGTTTGGTGGGCATTTTTTTTTTTTTTAAATACTGTTTTGAATGGTGAGTTTTAAGAAAATGTGTGGTTAAAAAATAGAAAAATATTTTGGACTTAAGTGTAAAATATTTTATTGTGTGAATGTATGATTAAAAATGAATATATAAAAAAAATCTGAATGAAAGACAAACTAGGCTATATTTGAATGGTTTAAGTCAAACGTACAGGTGTATCCCTACATACACTCACACAATAAAATATTCACACAACATAAAAAATAAAAAAATAAAAAATAAAAATTACTAACCATATTGACATAGGAACAGCAATCCAGTTCCGTGGGAGCATTGTTATGAATAAAATATTTAAATAAGGCAACAATATAAGAATATTAAATATGCAATAAGTTATTAGATAATTTGTGCAATAAAATCTCAACCTTTTTATATATTTTGTAGAATACAATTTAATAGTTCATTTTGGTGTAATATAATCCAGATTAATCAAACTTTGTGGAATACAAACTTTTCGTCAATTTTCTCCATAAAACCTTGAAAAGTGATGAATCTATCCTTCTTTTTAAATAAAAATAAAATAAATAATTGCAGTAATTGTTTTAGATTTCTTAAAAAATGTAAAAGAGTCAACTAATACACACACACTAGGTTTAAGCAACGTGCAATGCACATTGCTTAGTTTACATATAATTTTTTTGGTTAAGTATTAAATTTTTATTAATAAAGATGTAATTTTTTTGATTAATTAAATAACTAATGATGTAATGTTTCTGTAATTGATAAATAATTACATATTGTGATATATTAAGGGCATGTTTGATAGACTTAAAATCCAATTAAAATTAAAAATATGACCGTTATTGGGTCTCACCCGTCTAATAAAAGTCAACAATAACGGTTAGTTTTTCAATTTTAATCCGATTTTAATCTCCACCAAACACCCTCTAAAATAAGAGCATTAATAGAATCTATAGCATGATCCTATAAATAAATATCGCTCATAGTTTTATGAAAGTTGTTTGATATAAAATACTTAGGCAAACTCAATCACATTTATATTCGCATATATCCAGAATTTTGCTTTCTACATTAAATCATAATCAATTTTTGTTTTCGTACTATTATATTATATCAAATTTTGCACTAAATCATGAACATTTTATACATAATAAAATAATAGATAAAATTACAATACAAAACTAAATAAATAAATATTTTTTCTTCATTGAGTTCAATGTACTTTACCAAATAAATTATTAGCATTTTTAAATTGATAATCTCCACATCCATTTTGTTTTTTTAGTTTCATTATTTCCTAGTGACTAAAATGTAGTAGTACAAAGCCTTTTACATTTTCCATTCATTTATTATTAGATAATGGAATTCCAACAGATACAACATCAATGGCCACAAACGGTGGCTTAATTGTTATTTAATGGAAACAATAAAATTAACGATGAAAAAAGATTTTCCGTTAAAACAACAAATTTCGTTAAATTTTCCGTTAATACAAGAATTTTCGATTCATAGGCACTTTATATATAGAGAAGATATAAACAGTAGAATAACAAACGAATATAAAGAACGACATATTGATCCTACAGGTAGGGGTGGACAAAACCCGACCAAACCTGCCCAAATTGAACCAACCCCGACTGATTTGAGTTAGTTTTTTTTGTTGTTTTTACAAGGGTTGGCGGGTTGGTTGTGTAGTCAGGTTGAGTTGGGTTATGGGTTAACTCATGAAAATCGAATAAACCCACCCCGACTCGCCTCTTTTTTAAAAAAAATGTCTAAAAAAGTAAAAAAAACCTAAAAAGTATGAATGAATAGTGTAACTGTAATTACTTTGGTGCATTTTAGAGGAGGAGCTTACCGTCATTCCCATAATAAATGTAATATAAATTTTTTATATTATGTTAAATGCACTTTATTCTTTGTAAACTCGGCTAATGATAATTGAATAAGATAATAGATAATTTATTTTATTTATTTACTTACTATTTAATCTTGTCTATCTGAATTAGTATAATAGAAAATTAGATGACTTTAAGTTTAATTGACAAGTCATCACAAACTGATAAACTCAACCCAACCCGACCGATACTTGATTGGGTTGAGTTGAGTTTCAACATTTACACGGGTTGAGTTTGGTTAAGTTTTGATCAAGTCGATCATGTTGGGTTGAAGCAAAATTCGACTCGACCCAACTCATGCTCACCCTTACCTACAGGCTACAATAACCAATTAACCATTCATGTAAGCTGACGTGCCGCAATTATATAAGCCGACAGGCTTCAAACATTTTCAATATATTCAATATCAAGTTATGACAAGTCATTGCTTACTTGAGAAATAGAATTTCAACGAAAATTATGAAATCACACCCTTCAGAATCCCACCATCACATCTCACAAGTGTAAAAACAAAATTTCACATTAACCGCGACACCAATACAAAGTCTTAAGCTATGAAATTTACCCTCTTCAAATCACTGTATGAAAAGGGATCTATTTTCAACCATGAAACTCATTATTTTCAACTAAAATCACTTTTTAAGTCTACATGCTGAAACCAAAGCCCCTGCACCCATCCCATCTCATCTTTCCCTACTGAAGAAAAAAAAGACAAAAAGATGACCAAAAACAATGATGGAAGATGAAAAGAACAATCTTGATGAAAAATCTTACATCTATCAATAACCACGTTTATCAAGAAACGAACTTCTAGAAATGCATTTCACTACTGCATTATATTTGTCAGCTGGACACTATTTTCAATTAAAACAAACATATGTTCAACTCTTACTCAATAAAGGCTGAATGAATCCTTGGAAAAAAAAAAAAAAAAAAGAATAAAAAATCAACCATTATTTACTTACAAATTACCTTTCATGAATTTTGCTCCAAAAAATACAATTAAAGAGCATAAAATCTCTGTTACCTAAAATTAATCATTTATAAAGTTAGCAACAAAAATCAATAAAAACAGATTACGTTAGTTTTAATAGAAACATCTGAGAAGAGAAGAAAAGAGAGGTGAAGCTTTAAAGAATTTAAAGGATAGAATAAAGTCTGTATATTTTGGTGTACAAAGTAACAACAGTAGAACAATTTTGAATTCCACATAAACACAGAACAAATCCTCTAGATTTTATATAATATTTGTAGACTATGGAAACACGATGAGAGTAAAAAACTTTGGAATACCGAAAGTAAATATGACGATTTATGGAAAGACGGTTTGTGTATATGATTGTGAATAAGTTAATAATTTTAATTGTATTACGTCCTTCACATAAGATATTTATAAGAAGATATTTAAAATATCAACTGGAATTGAAATACCAATTAGTCAACAAATAACGGCAGTTCACTATTGCAAAACCGGTTTAAAACTTGGCAAGTGTGAAAACGCATGTGACAAAAATGAATAGTGAATTGAAGGATGACTCTTTTAATAGAGGAGTGATTAAACTGAAATGAATACATATGTATTTATAGTGCAACAAAGGATAAGATGATAACTCTAATCTACATATGACATTTGAGTTTAAATTGAATAATAGACTAGCTAACAAATGCAAACGGATCCCGATCTTCTCCTACAAATCAGGTGGTTTCATCTACAACTTTTCAAATCACTTTTCATAAAAAAAATTTGATTTTTATCTAAATCAAACGGAGCTAAATTTTATATATTAATTTATATTTTGATATTTAATCAAAAGTGAAATTAATACCTGAACAGTGATAGTTATAGGTTATGTGCAAGCAATGTTAATAAAAGTATAAATTGCTGGCAGCTTGTGAAAGCTCAACTGGCGCAGTGATTGACGATGATTTTCCATCAACAAATTCTTTTTTTTTTTTATTCTATATAAAGCAATGAATTGGCTAGCCGAAATATAGCCCCATTTAGCACGGATAAAAAATTATATATATATATAACGGAATTTCTTGTTTTAACGGAAAAATTAACGGAATTTCCAGTTTGCAATCTCCCCCTTTTCGTGCCTTGCCTTCAATAGATCAAATGCGCTGACCCTGATTTCAGTGTACTGGCTTCCTTTGGTAAGCACTACTCTTTAGTCTTTTGTTGTTGATATGAATAAAGAGAAAGTTAAGGAATGTTAGGGTTCTAGAAACACTTCTCTATTTCATTTTTTTCGGCTTAATTTGAAGTATATCGACAATAATATATGAGGAAATCTGGAATTTACCTATCATCAAGATTTAATATTTCCATCTACTGATTTTTTTTTTTTCCCTAAGGCCTTACGAGGATGGGAAGCCTGTTGCTACCATTTCGTTTACTGACGATGATTTTGATAAGGTTGCCTTTGGGAAGATGAATGCTCAATTTGCATTCATGAGGTGCCTTTTTAGTTCGTTTTCTACTTCAATTTGTAAATTTGGCTGAATTGATTTATATCTAAGTGAATGAAAATTAATAGTTTTTGAATTTTAAATGTGTTGGATGGATGCAGGGGTGCTATCAAGATACAAGGGAGCATAAGTGCTGCCCAAAAATTTACGCCATATATTTTCTCCAAATCCTCAAAGATGTTCCCTTGCTCTCTTTCTCTCGGGATGGAACAAATAAATTCGAAAGAATCTAATTGAGCACATACCTGTAAGTATAATCTTCACTACTTCAATTTCTTCATATTCTATATATTGTTTCTGATTTTTTTTTTAGTTTTATTCCCTCTATTGTGCTACCGAATTGAGGGCTTATTGGATTTGCTAGGTTTGTTTATGTTTTTCTTTTCAATTTTGTGAAAATAGACGAGAAGTTCATAGTTTTTCTCGGGCCTTTGATTTCATTCTTTCTTTTCTGTTGATTTTAAGTAAGAGAACTGCACAATTTCTACCGATTACGTTGGGGTGTTTTCTCTAATTTTGTTTTTCTTTTTTATTTTTTATTTCTATGCCATTTTCTTATGCTTTTTGGTTCCTTTTCAGTTTACTTTTCCATTCCCAATTTCTTTTAAACATATAGAAACTCAAACTGCTTAATTTTTAGCTATTTATTTCGATTGATTGGGAACTTTTTGACGATCGAAACATAATAAGAGCGTAAACCCAGTTACCCAGAGCTATGGCAAGCTTTCGAACCCCCAATTGTTGTTCTCTCATTTCAGTGCTAGACACTTATCACGATTTCACCAGCTTGTCTTGGTAAGCATCACTCTTTAGTTTTTGTGTTATATGTTGATTTTATATATGGGTTTTTATGTAAAATTATTATCGTTTATGTAAAATTATCATCGTTTACAATTCAAAGGAGAAGCGATGTATTGGATTGCCTGGTCGTAGGTTTATCTATTGCTATGTTGTGCATCACTGTCATCCACAGTTGGAGCTTGCCTTCACATTGCTTGGAACGTTGGTGGATTCTTGACAACCCTTGGATGCATGGGTAACATTATTTGGCTACTCTCTATGCCCCCATATGAAGAGGTTTTCCTTTTGTTGTCCCTTTGTTTAGCTTTCAAATTTATGATACCATGTCGATTCTAATTTAGTGTAATTGTCTCAACTCTCAATCATGAACAGAAAAAAGGGTATCGCTTCTTATGGCGGCTGCACTCTTTGAAGGGGCATCCATTGATCCTCTAATCAAGTTGGTCGTTGGAATAATTTTGGATTCATTTTATTATATACTATAATGGTGTAGTATATGTCTTAATTACATCTTTATTAATAACAAATTAATTTTTAAACAAAACTATTAAATATAAACTAAGCAAACGTGCATTGCACGTTGCTTACACCTAGTGTGTGTATATATATATATATAGTCAAACAAGAGTTGGTCTTAAAATTGTTCTTTATATATATATAGTCAAACAAGAGTTGGTCATAAAATTGTCGTTCTGACTTTTTCCCTTCCAAATTTTGTTCAATGTTGTACGCTTTTTTCTGTGAATATATTTATTTGTGAAAACCTTTAGGAAAAGTAAAATTTCGTCCCACCCAGTTTACTTGCACACGTTTTGATATTCTCCTTCTCCTTCGTTTTTAAACTGCAATCTGACATGTTCGATATGTATTTCCAGCCTCTTGCTTTTGCAACTTTGGTGTATCAACCAGTGTTTTAAATAGCGAGTCAAGGCGCGGGCCTAGGCGCAATGCGTGGCCTTGGCGCCAAGCCAAGTATTTGGCGGTCAACGAGCCTTATTTAGCGTTGACCACCAGTTAATGCGCGCCTATGCGCGCTTTTTAAAATTTTTTTTTTATTTTTAAATTTTTCTTTTCAGTTCTTTGAAGTTAAAATTTATTAAAGGCTAATTTCTTCAATTTGCTCTAATTTAAAACAACCTCTGAAATCAAAAAAATTCTCCTCTGATAAAGAGTTAGATAATATTTAAGTTCTTATGCTATTTATTTACTATTTTATATTTAAATTTAAAACTTATCTTGTTTCTTGGAAACTTTGAACACATATATGTCGAAATTAAATCTGGTGATTCATATATATAATGGGGAGAAATATAATTTTTTTTTAAAAAATTTAAATTATAATAAGGATAGTTTAGAATGGGATGGAAATGAAAAAATAGTGTAGATGTATAGTGTTTAAATGAATGATTTAATAAGGACAATATTAAAAGGTGATGTGGATTGAAATAATATATTTTTCTAAATATTTAAATTTTTTATGGGAAAAGATATATAGCCCTTGTTTGAAACCCATTTTTAGGTGAAAAGAAATTTTAGAATAGTGATTGATGTAAGAATGTGTGGTGGAAAAGTGATGAAAAGTTTTTGATTTGTGTGTAATATTATTTTATTTGGAGAATGTGTTGTTGAAATGAAGAACGAGAATGAGAAATTAAAGGGTGTCAAACGGGGCATAGTAATACATAACAATGATGTATGTAAATGTAAATAAAGACTCCCTATTTTGTCTCAACAAATATAGCATAGATACAGTGACATGATTCCCACAAGAAAGGATAACTGGAAAATAATTAAAAACATAGAGCAGTGTCAAAGGGTGCTTCATGAAAGACGCCAATTAATTTATCTGAAGTTTTGTAGAGAGAAGAACTTGATGTATCAGTTTTTCCAGATTCTTGTAAGACGATCCTTCCGAATTTTTAGTAGAATCTTGAGCCAGTTTCATCCACTCGAGGGCCCTTTTCTTCATCTCTTTTCCCTTTTCTCCGATCATCAATTCATTCACAAGAATTTTCACTTCATCTCTCTTTACATCACTATCAATTTCCATGCCAATCCCCCATTTTGTGCAGCTGAACCAACAGTTAGTCTGTTGCTCGGCAAAAAATGGCCAACAAATCATTGGAACTCCACTGCCAATACTCTCAAGAGTCGAATTCCATCCGCAATGAGTTAAGAACCCTCCAATGGAAGGGTGGCTAAGAACTTTCTCCTGAGGGCACCAATTTGCCAACATGCCTCTTTCTCTGGTGGCTTCAAGAAACTCCGGTGGAAGAATCGCGTCGTCCCCAGTGACGAGGTCCGGCCTTATGATCCACAAGAAGATTTGATTACTATTTGCAAGGCCCCAAGCAAATTCAATGAGTTGTTTAGGTGTCATGACTGTTATGCTTCCAAAATTTACATAGACAACAGAGTTAGGCTCTTTGGAATCGAGCCATTCAAGACAGTGAAGATCTTCTTTCCAAAGATTTGATCCAAGAATTTCTAGACTTTTATCTGTGACATCTTTTTGGAGAAAGTGCAAGGGCCCAATGGCATAAACTGGAGGCAGAATAGATGACAGTGTCTTTATGCAGTCTTGTTCTAGGTCTTCAAATGTATTAAAAATAATGGCAGAAGCTCTAAGTGCCCTCTCAGTTTCCTGCAACACAAATTTAACCATATAGTCGTCTAGACTCGTGGTTCTTATGAAGCTTGGAATATCTTTCAAACGTATGCCTTCCATGCCCTGAATCTCATCTGCTATAATTGTATCCAAGTATCCGTTCGTCAAGTAACTTGCATCTGCAATCAAAGAAAGCAAAGAAATGGTTGAATCAGGTTAAAATTATGGAAGGATGATACAATACATATATTTTCGCCTCCTTTTTAATGCCTAATGTGGTTCATTCCACTTCACCTTTAAGGGGTGCATATCCCTTCTCGATGAGCTTGGCATAGTTCATGTAGGCCAAGAAGCCACATGCACTGGCAGTCCAAAAGAGAACTTCAGGGATGCCTAATTCTTCCGCAGCTTCAAGAGTGAAGCTCATAACTCCATCAGAAATAATGCATGAAACCGGTGGTACATTTGAGGAAACCGTATCGTTTAGTCTAGCAAGGAGGTCCTTAAATGGAGCTAAGCAAGTATTGGTAGTTGATTCACACAGGGAGGGGATATCTTGTGTAGCATCAGCATCCGATATAGGAAGGCCATCGGGAATCGTCTCAAACCTAAAGGACGCGAGGCCTTTGAGTGAGTCGGGACCTCTAGATTTGAGGAGACGTCCATGGTTGAACTCTGTGTTAACAAAAGTGACATGAAAACCTTTTTGATGAAGGAGTTTGGCTAGTTTCAACATGGGATTAATGTGTCCTTGTGCAGGAAATGGTATGCAAACTACATGAGGCTTCTCTAACAAGCTTATAGAACCCATTTTCGGTGAATAGAATTGAAATTCTTACGACAGGAGAATCAAGAATTGAAGATTTGCAATGTAATGCTTGAGAATTTGTAGTAGTAGCCCTCAATTTATACAGTGGCCACAGGTGGGAGTCAAAAGTATTAGCATTTTATTATAATATTATGGCGATGAAAATGGGAATTCAAACGCGATGTAATAGAAGGTTGGGTTGGGAATCTCTCTCTTGTGCCTTAGGCGTCAAATGTGACTCGGTCACGTGATGTGATGAAAGATATGATACATTCAAACACGTGCGCCGTTTACTTGTATTATTGGTGCGCTTACTTACAATGCATGACAGCTTGGTACGTCGGCATGTGGTGGGTCCGAGGCGCTTAAATTTCAACGTAAACCCCAGTTTGGTGTAGTTAAAAACTTAAAAGGCCATTCGGTATGAATTAAAATTAAAATTGAAAATATGATTGTTATTGGATTCCACTTGTCTAATAAAAGTCAACAATAACGACTAATTTTTCAATTTTAATCTAATTTTAATCCCTACCAACGGGCCCTAAATATTTAACTAATCATGATAAAAGTTGATGATACTTACGATTGAATAGTTGATAAATATAAATCTTATAAAATATATAATTAAAATTAATTATTGATTTTGACTTCTATTTTTTTTACATTTTAAGTTGCATCGAACAAGGACTAAATAAGCCCATGTTTAGTGGCCATTTTTTTTTTTTTTTTTGGAAAATATTGTTCTGAATAGTGAATTTTAGGAGAATGTGTGGTTAAAAATTAGAAAAAATATTTTGAATTTAATTGTAGAATATTTTATTGTATGAATGTATGGTTAAAGATGAATTTATAAAAAAAAAATTAGAAAGAATGAAAGACAAACCAGCCTACATTTGAATGCTTTAAGCCAAATGTACCGTGTACCCCTACACCCTCTCATACACGGAACCCACCTCAATAAAAAAAATTACCGACCATATTTCTCAAACAGTGTTTTCTGACAAAATGCCAATTTTTTTCCGACAACGTTCCAACAAAGTTGCAAATGTTGACTTTTCTTACGCACATTACTTTCTTTTTTTCCACTATTGCCCTACAATGAGTGATGCTGCAATTAGAAATGGGCGCAAAATCGAAAACCAGTGACCTGTAAAGTCTGACATTATAATGATCTCGGGTAATTAAATCTGAAAATACTGTAGAAGAAACAAAAATTTGGCCAAAAAAGGGGTTTCAAACAGGGGAAGTACGAATAGCAATCCAGTTCTGTGGGAACATTGTCACGAATAAAATATTTAAATAAGGCAACAATATAAGAATATTAAATCTGCAATAAGTTTTTAGATAATTTGTGCAATAAAATTTCAGAGGGTGTTTGATAGATATTAAAATCATATTAAAATTGAAAATATAGTCGTTATTGTTGATTTTTATTAGATGGATGAGACCCAATAACGGTCATATTTTCAATTTTAATTGAATTTTAAGCCGTACCAAACAGACTCTCAACCTTTTTATATATTTTGTAGAATACAATTTAATATTTCATTTTGGTGTAATATAATCCAGATTAATCAAACTTTGCGGAATACAAACTTTTCGTCAATTTCCTTCCTAAAACCTTACAAAATGATGAATTTATCCTTCTTTTTAAATTAAAAATAAAATAAATTGTTGAGTTTCGAACCCTTAACATGTCTATTAATTGTGCTTCCAACAATTCTAGTTAAAGTCGTGTTCCTGGATTGACACTTTTATTAATTGGAATGGATGGCTGGATGCTTGACACGTGGAATCTCTCTGTCCATTGGATGTGATTCTAGAGTATTCGACTCTTTATCCCTTTGGTGGACGCCTTTTCGAGATCATTTAGTCACCTGTCCTTTGGTATGTTAGAGAGGGAATATCCTCTTCCTTCTAGGGTTTACTTCTCTGAGTGATTAAACCGTGTAAAGTGTATATCCTCTGGATTTACTTCTGATTGTTGTAAGGTGAGGATTCCTGAGTGATTTGAGTGCTGAATCTTTTGTGATTTGAGCAGTGAATGAAAGTTTAGGCAGAACTTTGTGATCTGGTCTATTTTGTGTCTTGAGGGCATTTGATCCAAAAGCTTGTGTAAAGATAAGTTTCAGTGGCTTTACTTTTATGTTCTTGAACAGATATTGTAACTGTTTACTGCCATATTTTTGGCTATATAGTGCAACTGAGCAATATCCATTATTTGGATGCTCAATGGGGGACGTAGGCGTTAGATCCGGTCGCCGAACCTCCGGGGCTAAGGCCAAAACATATCTTGTGTTCAAATCTTTTACTTTCTGCTTTGTTATTTACACTTTGATATTGATTTGTGAGATCTTGTGTTAATATCGTGTATTACTGGGGGGCCTTTCAGTGGTATCAGAGCACTGGTGAGGACACGATACCTAGATCTTCGCAGAAAGAGTGAGAACACGATACCCGGATCTGTGAGAAAAGGGGCACGATCTATTGTAGATCTAAAATTTTTGGACTGCTGAAAAGCACATTAAAATTCTTCGAGTTTTTGCTCACTTGTTGGGTGAGATCTATACCTTTCTTTTATACTGTACAAGTTTTAAATTAGAACTAGGGTTTCTTGATCATACCCTTGATTCACCAAGCACCGTCGAAACCCCATTGAGACTAATCTTTGTCCAGTAGCCCATGTGAGGCTCCTGGAATCTGAGATAAATCAAGTACGGGTGTTTTTGGGTAGAATCTTGCTGGAGTGATCTTTGAAACATAGTCTATGATCTCTGTTGTGTTTATATTGTGCTTATCTTGCATGTCTGTAATATCTCTATGATCATAAACCTGGAATCTTGTATTACTAAGTGTGGTACTGTGATTTCTTGAACTGACTGAATTTGATCTAAGTCTCTGAGAGTCTGTGCCTCTACTCCGTGATCATACTTGTGCCATTATGGCTTCTGCAAAATTTGAAGTGCCTCAATTTGATGGTAAATGTGACTTTAATATGTGGAGTCAAAAGATGAAAGCTATTTTGATGCAAATGAGAGTTGTTAGGGCTCTTGATAATAGTTGGCCTGCTGATTTACCATCTGCTAAGAAAACTGAACTTGAAGAGGTTGCATGGAGTACTATCTTCTTGTACTTGTCTGATAATGTTGTGAGAGAAATTGGTGAAACCAAAACTGCCTCTGAATTATGGACTGCTCTTCAAACTAAATATGTGACTAAGACAATGCCAAATAAATGTTTTCTATTGAAACAATTCTTTTCTTTTAAAATGGACCCTGTTGTTGACTTGGATGAAAACTTGAACAGATTTACAAAATTGACCACTGACTTAACCAACTGTGATGAAAAACTTTCAAAAGATCAGTTGGCTGTAATCCTGTTGAATTCCATTAGTGACAAGTACAGAGACATCAAGGTTGCTCTTGAATATGGCAGATCTTCTATTACTACTGAAGATATCATTGTTGCTTTAAGAAACAAAGCACTTGAAATTAAGTCTGAGTCTAAGATCCACCATGGAGACAACCTACTTGCAAAAGGAAAAGGTTTTAGTAAACCAAACTATTACCCTAAGTCACAAATTGAAAATAGGAATAAGTGGAATGACAAAAATAAATCCAAGAATAGAACTAAATGTAAGAAATGTTATCACTGTGGAAAATTGGGTTATTTTATAAAAGATTGTTACAAGAAAAAGAATGAAGCAAAAGATAAAGGCTTCAATGATGGTAATTCTGCCCTAGTCTGTAACAAAAATGATTTTGAAGATGGCCTTGTTCTTGTTAATAATGAAAAGAAATTGGGTGAAGAGTGGATCTTGGACTCTGGCTGCTCTTTCCACATGTGTCCCAATAAAAACTGTTTCCTTGACTTTGAGCACACCTCAGGAGGGCAGGTAATAATGGGAAACAACATGACTTGTAAAGTAAAAGGGATAGGAACAGTTAAGTTGCTTCTTGAAAATGGTAAAGTACTTTTCTTAAAGGAAACCAGATATGTACCTGAGCTAGAGAGGAACCTGGTATCTCTGGGAATGTTGGATGACATGGAATTTAACATTAAATTGGGTCAAGGACATATCAAAATTCTTAGGGGTGATGATTTAATCATTAGCACCCCTAAGAGACATGGTCTCTATTTTCTAAATGCAAAACCTTTACTTGGCTTAACTGCTACTGCACTGTCTGACAACTTTACTTTAGCAAAACTATGGCATGAAAGACTTGGCCATATTGGCAATAAAAGTTTGAAATCCTTACAAAACAAAGGAGTTTTTGGAAAATAAAATCTTGGTGATTTTGGTTTATGTGAACAATGTGTTATTGGTAAGCAAGTTAAATCACCTTTCTTACCTGGAACTCATAAAACAAAACAAATACTTGAATACCTACATGCTGATTTGTGGGGTCCTGCCTCTGTTTCTACCTTGACTGGCTTTAGATATTATCTGTTGATCATTGATGATTTCTCTAGAAAAATCTGGGTTTTCTTACTTAAGACAAAAGATGAAACTTTTTCTGTTTTCAAAGATTGGAAAACACAAATAGAAAACCAAACTGATCATAAGGTAAAGACTCTAAGGACAGATAATGGTATGGAGTTTTGCAATTATGAGTTTGAAAATTTCTGTAAAGAAAATGGCATTTTAAGGTATAAAACTGTTGTTTACACACCTCAGCAAAATGGCATGGCTGAAAGGATGAACAGAACTTTATTGAATAAAGTAAGATGTATGCTTTTAAGTTCTGGTATGCCTAAACTGTTCTGGGGTGAGGCTGTAAAAACTGCTGCATATCTTGTGAATAGGACTCCCACTAGTGCTTTAAATTTTAATGTGCCTGAAACTGTTTGGTCTAAAATTCCTGTTAACTATTCTCACCTGAAAATTTTTGGCTGAGCTGCATATACTCATCAAAATGTTGGAAAACTAGAACCTAGATCACTTAAATGTGTTTTCTTGGGATATGGTGAAAATGTTAAGGGTTATAGACTCTGGGTCATGAGTGAAAAAGGTTACAGGGTGATCATCAGAAGAGATGTTGTTTTTAATGAGTCTATTATGCCATGCTTGGAAGGTAAAGAAAATAAATTGAATGAAAATGATGTTCAAATTGAGGTGGAGTCTTCTTTGATCACAAATAACACACCTGCACCACCTGAACATGCTGTGAATGGTTCTAATCTTGATGATAATAATGTGCATGTTGAAATTGACAACATATCTGAATCTGAGGAACAAAATACTTTGTCTGACCCTCATCTTGATGAATACCAACTTACAAGAGATAGAGAAAGAAGACAAATTAGACCTCCTGTAAGGTTTAATAATGATGACTTTGTGTCTTTAATTACTTATCAAGATAAATCTGAAAATGAACCTGACTCCTATGATGATGCCATAAACTGTAAAGATCACATGTTTTGGAAAGATGCCATGAATGATGAGATGAACTCACTTCTGAAAAATAAGACCTGGGAACTGGTTAGGAGACCTAAAAATCAAAAACTAATTGATTGCAAGTGGATCTATAAGATAAAAGAAGGTGAATGGGGGATAAAAGTATTAGGTATAAGGCTAGATTAGTAGCTAAAGGCTTTACTCAAAAGAAGGGGATTGACTATACTGAAATATTTTCTCCTGTTGTCAAATATACCACCATTAGATGTATACTTGCTCTTGTTGTCCAATTCAAATGGGAACTTGATCAATTAGATGTTAAAACTGCTTTTCTCTATGGTGACTTAGATGAAACTATATACATGAGACAGCCTGTTGGATTTGTTAATGGTAATCCTGAAAGTGTTGTCTGTCTGTTAAAGAAATCCCTCTATGGGCTTAAACAAGCCCCAAGGCAGTGGTACAAAAGGTTTGACACTTTTGTTTTAAAACATGGCTTTCAAAGAAGCAATTATGATGTATGTTTGTACTATAGAGGTAATGGAGGTAAAAACTCTTTATACTTGGTACTTTATGTGGATGACATGCTACTGGCTAGTTGCAATAAATCTGAAATTGATGATATCAAATGTATGTTGAAATCTGAATTTGATATGAAAGATTTGGGTCCTGCAAATAGGATCCTGGCATGCAAATTTTGAGAAATAGAGATAAGGACTTGTTATTCTTGCATCAACATGATTATGTGATAAAACTATTGAAAAAGTTTAACATGTTTGACTGCAAACCTACTACACTGCCACTTTCAAATCACTTTAAACTGTCAGCTAAACTCTGTCCTAAAACTGATGAAGAATTTGATAGAATGACAAAAATTCCTTATGCAAATGTCATAGGTTTTGTGATGTATCTTATGGTAAGTATCAAACCTGATTTAGCACATAGCATTAGTGTTCTCAGTAGATTTATGGGCAATCCTGGTGAAGAACACTGGCATGCATTAAAATGGCTTTTAAGATACCTCAAAGGAACTTCAAATTTAGGACTTATGTTTAAGTTGAATAAAATGGGAATCATGTTAAAGAGATTCTCTGACTCTGATTTTGCTGGGGATAGGGATAACAGAAAGTCTACTTCAGCTTACTATTTTACTTTGTGTGATACTGCTATAAGCTGGAAATCCCAATTGCAAAAAATTGTTGCTTTATCCTCTACTAAGGCAGAATACATAGCTGCTTCAGATGCTGTTAAAGAGGGAATATGGCTGAGTAGACTGTTAAGTGAACTTTGTTTTGTTGATGAAAATGTTACTCTTTATTCTGATAACCAAAGTGCCATACACTTGAGCAAAAATCATATGTTTCATGATAGAACAAAACATCATTTTATTAGAGACATCATATCAAAAGGAATCATGAAAATTGGGAAAATCCCTACTCAGGTTAACCCTGCTGACATGGGGACAAAGATAATACCTTTAAATAAGTTTCTTAACTGTTTAAAGTTGTTATCTATTGATGTTATGTGATTTTTTACAGGTATTTGGAGCAAATGAAAAATAATCTGTGACGTTGCTCTTGGTTACACTATACCAATTGTTGAAAGCAAGGTGGAGATTGTTGAGTTTCGAACCCTTAACCTGTCTATTAATTGTGCTTCCAACAATTCTAGTTAAAGTCGTGTTCCTGGATTGACACTTTTATTAATTGGAATGGATGGCTGGATGCTTGACACGTGGAATCTCTCTCTCCATTGGATGTGATTCTAGAGTATTCGACTCTTTATCCCTTTGGTGGACGCCTTTTCGAGATCATTCACTCACCTGTCCTTTGGTATGTTAGAGAGGGAATATCCTCTTCCTTCTAGGGTTTACTTCTCTGAGTGATTAAACCGTGTAAAGTGTATATCCTCTGGATTTATTTCTGATTGTTGTAAGGTGAGGATTCCTGAGTGATTTGGGTGCTGAATCTTTTGTGATTCGAGCAGTGAATGAAAGTTTAGGCAGAACTTTGTGATCTGGTCTATTTTGTGTCTTGAGGGCATTCGATCCAAAAGCTTGTGTAAAGATAAGTCTCAGTGGCTTTACTTTTGTGTTCTTGAACAGATATTGTAACTGTTTACTGCCATATTTTTGGCTATATAGTGCAACCGAGCAATATCCATTATTTGGATGCTCAACGGGGGACGTAGGCGTTAGATCCGGTCGTCGAACCTCCGGGGCTAAGGCCAAAACATATCTTGTGTTCAAATCTTTTACTTTCTGCTTTGTTATTTACACTTTGATATCTATTCTCTGAAATCTTGTGTTTAATATCGTGTGTTTCTGGACCTTTCATAAATAATTGCAGTTATAGTTTTAGATTTCTTAAAAAAGGCAAAAGAGTCTCGACTAATATATATATAATGGTAATTGAAAAGACGAAACTTTTCTCCGTATACATATATTATTCTCTGTAGAAATGCATTATGTAGAAAAAGGTCAAAAAAGAGAAGGAAGATTACGCTTTCGCATTTTAACGCAATTTTTCTAGGTCTTATTAATGAAAAAAGAAAATGATGACCATAACACAATAGTCTTGCCTTTTGATGTTGTGGTGAACAAGGGATGGATTTGATAAATTCAACTGAAAAGAAAAGTGGAAATTTTGTGCACTACACTGAAATATATTGACTACAAGAAAACAAACTGCTTATTCCCTCTAATAAATCAGTAAATGAATCATGCAATAAGATATTGTTAAAAGAAAAACTAAAATTGTAAATATATATATATATATATATATATATATATATATATATATATGATGCTACCAAAAATCACACATGTCGGAATTCGAGCTTGACGGCTGAGAATGATCACGAACGTGATCTTCTGATACATAAAACAAAGGCATCGAGATGTGTTATCGTCGTCCCTCCGATACTTAAGTCAAAGAAAGAGAATATAAAAAAGATTGGGTGCTAAAATTGTATGCAAAAGCGTACCTAAATAATGATCTATGGTTTCATATTTATAGAGATATGTAGTGCATTCCTAATAGGACTTGTCATCTATTTTGATAAGTTGCTTTCTGAGTGCAACTATCATTTGGACCATGCTGCTTCCCTTCCCTATTTTCTGGAGAAGGTTGGTTTGCTTCATTAAGAATTTCCTTTCAACCATAATTTGCAATTTTCTTCATTGAAATTTTCACTTCTTTTGCTCAATAGACCACATTCAAAGGAAGAGTTTTTTTTTTTTTTTTGACACGTAGGTTTCTTGTTGTACTTAGCGAGCTGGGACGCAACCTCAGCCAATTTCTCGAATATATCATTAATGAAGTTGTTCATGATACCCATGGCCTTGCTGCAAATTCCAATATTAGGGTGCACTTGTTTCAACACCTTGAAGATGTAGATCTTGTAGGTCTCAACACTCTTCTTGTCACCTGCTTTTTCTTCTTGTCTCCAGCCGCTGGGTCGCCTTCTTTTGGCAATTTCTTTCCGGCTTTCGGCTTTTTCTCCACCGGAGCCTTCTCGGCGGCAGGCTTCTTCTCTGCTGCCTTTGGAGCCATGTATTTTGATTTTCAGAGGGAAAAAGAGAGCCAAGCTTCTTCTCTGCATCGTCCAATATTGATTTAAGAAAAGGGGAAATTGGGTTTTGTTGAATAAGGGTATATTAGGTAGTTAATAAATTATGATTTAAAATATTTATTTTAAAAATATTATTCTGGTCAAACGCTAAAATTTCAAAATGTATTATGAAATAGGCTATTTGACCCAATTACCACTTAAATTAATTGCTTTCTTTTATGAAGCTCCTTTTCCCTTTTAGCTTTATGTTATAATTATAATAATAATTTGATTTGAAAGAATCATGTGTGTTTTTCTTTTGAGTTTGAAGTGCAATAGTTGTTCTCCTCGTTGACTAAAAAACAGTTTCACAATTCCTAATCCTTCTCTGTTGGGGCATTATATTCTTCATATACTGGGTCAGATATTCCAATTTTGATATTTATTTCACAGAGTTAGATATTATTTTGAGAAAAAAATTTAAACAAATATTGAGA
The DNA here is from genome assembly GCA_019097785.1 of Fraxinus excelsior. Lineage (NCBI taxonomy): Eukaryota > Viridiplantae > Streptophyta > Magnoliopsida > Lamiales > Oleaceae > Fraxinus > Fraxinus excelsior. The sequence continues at coordinate 3,871,894 of CM032634.1, read as the reverse complement.
GAAGTTATTCGATTCAACAAATCACCAATAAAAAACTCGTTACCCTTATATTACATCTCTAGTTAAGATATTTAACTTAAAGGGCAAATTTTAACTGAAACTAAATTGAAATTGCTAATTTTGATTCGGTTCCAAGAAATTACATAGAACTGAATGGTTCTATTTATTAAATACTTAAAAGTTTAAAAAGTGATTTTGGTTCTTGAAACACTCCTACTGAAACTCGATTAGCAACGGGATTCAATTTTTAATATTATTATTTTTTATTCTTTTCACTTTTATAGTTTCATTGACCCACACACTCACAGCAACCCTAATGGTAGATTCAGCGAAAATGTCACTGGTTTCCTTCCTTATTGTATGGCAAAGCTGAAGCTGAAGGAGATTTAGGAAAGTTGGAAAGGAAGCTTTTGGAAACCAATGGAAAGTACAATAGTTTTACCAACTGCATGCTACATTGCTACGTTGCTAAATAACCACGGATATACATTATGTTGCTATTTTATTTGTTAAATACCAAAGTTATTTTCCGACGGAATAAATCCGTGGCTAAATTGAATTACATGGAAATTTTAATAGTAAAATTTGCAGTAACTATCAATTTTCCAGCTCCAAATACTTGGAAATTTTAACAGAATTGATACCGACACTGACGTGGTCGAACTTGATTGGCCTTTTTTTTTTTTTTTCATTTTCCAATGTTCCTACGCCAAGTGTTGTCTATCAAAATTTTCTGTTCAAAAATCTGTACTTATAGCATGATAGTTTCCCGATTCTTTGCTTGCTTTCTTTAGTTCGTTTTATTTGATTTTTCTCTATGAAATTGTGGAAGGAAGTTTATTTTTATGATTGAGGGTGAATAGCTGCAAGGAAACAGTGTCATTTGCTGTATATTAGATATATTAAGACTCAATGTTTCTTAATAAAAGATCAATCTTATTAAGAGAAGTGTTTCAAACTCTTATACATTGATTTATATTTAAATAATTATTCAATGTAGATTTTATCGCTTAACATACACTTACAAGATTGTGGCTTATTTGAGGATTCCAAACTAAACTGCTTGAGCAATAGGTCTTACATGTAAAGTGCTGAGTAGGGGTGTCAATCAAATCGAGTTGTCCGTGTGCTTATCTCATTTCAGTTCGGTTCATAGGAAATCTTGTTCAGCCTATGAGGTCAATGAGTTAAAGAATCAAATCGAATCAATCACATTTTTTGGATAAGAGTTGAGCTCGTATGACTAAGGACCAAGCCATTGTCACCCCCAAGATGTAAATTGTCCAATATTTTTGATAAATTGAATTGTGAAACCTATATTAAAAAAGTCTCAATTCAAAGTTTTGTTCAAAGTTTTGAACACTAGTCAAACTTAGAATTAGGAAACATAACATGTCTTCATAAAACTGGATATGCGACAACAACGTGATAGGTTAACAAAAAAAATTGATGTGGACTATGTGGTTGAAAAAAAAAGGAAAAAATATTGACGTGATAGGTTAACAAACGTGTCTCTTTCTAAAAGTTGTAACGAGCTTGCTAATGGTGGAATTTTCTTATTACTTGAGCAATTGGGACTTGATGTTGGAAAAAATTAAATAAATTGAAAGGCTGACTTTAACATAAATTTTGATTGTGATCCGTTTGTTGATTTTTGAATATCGTGATTGATTTGTGTTCTCCTATATTTACTTGTCAAAAATGATGATCGGGTGAACGAAAATTTGGTGCTCAATTGATGAATTGGAAGAGGTTTTGTGTTGAAGGGAAACTAGTTAAAGTTATCTCATAAAGAAAAATGGATAAATGCAATTACCACTTTAAATATGATTACATTTTTGAAGGATATAATCGTGTGCAGCATAGAGGCTCTCTTCACGTGCGCGTAGGGGTGCAAATAACGGACCGAAAAAGGTTTCGGACTTTGAACTTATGTGCAGACGAGACCTACGTACACGAATGTCAGATCGAATTGACCAAAAATTGGCCTTAAGAAGGTCCCGTTTTGCCTTTAATTTATTATTTTTCCAAATAAAAAAATCTTAACTCCTGAAACTCATGTGATTATGTCTGTGTTAATGGAGAGATTAATAGTCGGGTTAATGGTGGTCAATAACATAACTCTTTGGCTGTTAATTCTTCATTACAGCCTTTTTATTTAGACATCTTCTTCCCTTACAAATACATGAAAAAATTTCTCTTCTCTGCACAACAAAATTGTATCTCTTGTTCGTATCCGTAATTTTCATTTTCTATCAAAGCTTTGTCTCATTTCAATTGTAACAACGATATTCCTCCGCCATAAGTGATGACATATTAATAAATTCTCGGATGTAACACTTGAAAGATCAAACACTTGAACTTTTCTGGATAAGCTACAATTTATAATAGTCTAATATAACATTTCCAAAAAAAAAAAAAAAAAAAGTATAGTACAGCGTCATCCTATCGTAAACTTGAAGGTATTTGACGGAACTAATGCATTGTAATAGCATCTAAGATAATGTTAAAATTGGAATTAGCAGTCACGAGGCATCTACTTAATTAAAAATTGGCTAGATTCTGGCATATCATTGCATTATAATATAAGGTCTCAGTTGTTTTTGTGTCCAGTTGCAATGGCCTGAAATCCCGATTGGGGTGATGAAAACTCATCACTCTCACCGTGTTTGATGAATGTTTTTCAAATCACCACTGGATATGGCTGCATTGTTCCTTTTTTGCAAACTATGCTTGACCAATCGTTCAATTTTTGTATGCACTAATTAAGCATGTTTGGCCCTCGCTTTTTAATCCTCGTACTCATTTTTTATTACGTTTCATGGGATTCACAATTCAACTTTTCAATCATACATTTCATTAACTTTTATTAATACATCCAAAAAATTTGATGTTAGCTAAACCAAACAAGGGTTAAATCTAGTGCAGTTAGTGTTGCAAATGGGTCGAGCCACTCACAAGTTGGGGCCATGCCTATCAGACTCATTTTGAGACGAGTCATGGCCAAGTCGAAACCCTTTTTTCCATGAGTTAACTTGTTTTCGATTAGTGTTTCGGCTTGTTTCTGGACTTTTTTTATTTTTAAAAAATGAACTAGCTCATGGACAGCTCGTTATCTCGGCCCATGAGGTCCACAAGCCAAATGATCAAATTAAGTCTAGTTTGTGAACATGATCCAAGCTCAAGTGTCTAATGGCCAAACGCGCTCAACTCGATCAATTGTCACCCCTACGTGCAATCCTACATGCCTACACCAGCCAATTGACTAAGTTATGTTGGGTGTGCCTTAATTAGAATGATTTTTAACAGTTTCTATAGTTAGGAAATAGAGGTGTTCAAATGTATCACGTGGTCTAAGGTTTAATAGTTTGTCGTGATAAAGCAAAAGTCTGGTCCAAGTATGGGTTATACTGTTAAAGACCTATTTTTTAAAGTTGGATCATGTACGGTCTGAATGAAGGGTGAGTAGACAACGTGAATTAACTCACATTGGTCTGTATACAGAGAGGAAAAAAAATAAGAAGTGATTTCATGTGTTCGGTATAACTGAACAGTCGAACACTTTTAGGTATGAAGTTGCATTGACGGGTTGTAATGTCAAGGGTACAAAAATGTTGGTATGAGTTCAAAGCAAGCGGCCAAATCTCAATGTCGCCCACTTCGCTCCCTTACTTACCCTTGTACAAGTACCTAACTATGATTGCTAATATCTTTCCTACCAATGGAACACCAACGTACTTATGTCGTGTTTGGTAGGAGTTAAAATCAGATTTTAGTAGATTTTAATAAAAACTAATGAAATATGTAATTGAAAAGTCGTGAATTTCATGAAATATATGATAAAAATTAATTGTTGAATTTGATTTCCCAAACACGGGCTAACAGTGTTATCAATTTCCAATTCTGCAAAATGCAGCCTATTTAGACAAATCTCAAGATATGTGTGAATTAATAGAAAATAAAGTGAAGAAATATCTTATTCTCTGTTTGGTTTAGTCAAGAATCAGAAATAGAATTGAAAAACTTTGTCTACATCAAAATCAAATCGTAATTTGAGAATTTAACAAAATTATGTACATTTTTTAGTCAACTGAATAGACATAAAAAAATTATCAATAGTGTAAAAATGGGACTTCGAACAGTACTTCATGTGGGTGGGTACATTCACTTCACATATATGGAAGTCTCATCTCCTATATATGTTTCAAGTTTGTATTAGTGAACTTCATATGTGTCAAGTCGAGATCAACAAGTTCATCTCATTGCTCTACTCAACTCTAATCGAGACTGCTCGACTACCTACTGAAATAACCAGTTGACCCTACATTTATGAAGGTTTTAAGTCAAAATATTTGGCTAGCGGGGCAAAGGGAGTTGTGTAAACAAATTCATTGAAAACCAAACAACTAGCAAAAAACAATGACTTCAAAAAGTTACAAATAATTTTGTCTGAGCCTCAATATATCACTACTACTATAAAAAAGAGGATGTCAAAGTACTATTCATTTGCACCTTTCGTCACTATTCATTATATAGTTGTGCAATGTTCATCCATAAATATCTTTCCATTGTCCTTGGTTCAACTTGTCTGTTATATTGTTCTATTATGGCATAATAGATGATGTAGATTGGATTGAATAAGTAGCCATTGACTAATTGGTATTGCAATTGAAATTTTATAAATATCTTCATCTTTTGTATTAGAGAAGTATTGCAATTGATATTTTGTAAAATATCTTTTTCCCATGCATATCAATTGTATTTTTTCAGGGAGTAAAGTAAAATCGTATAATAATTGGAATACAAGAGAGAAATGATTTTGTCGTAAATTATTTTAGTACGTAAAAAAAGAAAAAAAACCGAATATTGTAAAAAAAAGGGTAATTGGCGCAAAACGTCCCTACCTTTGACGAGTTTTGTGGAAAACGTCCATACCTTTCGTTTTTGACGCAAAACGTCCCTACCTTTCACATTTTTTAGCGCAGAACGTCCTTTTCACCAATTTTTAATATAAAATGATTATTATACCCTCCTATATAAATAAAACAAAAAAGAAAAGAAAAATAAACAATAAATTGTAATATGCTCATGAACTTTTTGAAAAAGTGCAAATCAATCATCATCCTCCCAACCAAGTGAATACCACCCACCTCTCTTCTTCAAAGAGTTCCAACAGCCCACCTTTACCCCCACTCCAAACTCAAACCCCTCCGCCACCTCTCCCACCACATCGCCGGCGTGGCCTTACTATCTCCGCCACTGTCGTCCACCAAGACACCACTCTTTGGAACTCTACTCCTCTTATAGAAAGTCTCACCAGTCGTCGAGTTTCTTTTCCACATCGCCATCGACGTCTCTGATTTCTCGGACCTCGCCTCCTCCTATACGAAGACTAGTCAGTACCTCCAGCTCAGCCTCTAGGACCCCAATACAAAACCCTCATTCCTCGTAATCGCGTCCCCGCCTTCTATTCCTATCAATGCCAGAAATCGCCGCTTCTATGGGCTCTTTACTCGACGATGCTAAATCAGAAACTTGGTTTGTCGATGCATTGAATGGTACTAGGTTGCTTCCCAAAGGGCTATTTGATTCTACCGCCATTGATAATATGGTTCAACTTGATGGGATTAAGAAGAGTGATTCTTCTGCAAATCTAGATCCCCAAAATGAGATTTTGGATTATAACAAACATGTACATTCAAATTTGCCTGATTCTCCTATGTTGAAACAAGTTCATCTTTCGGGTCGAGTTCTTCATCTCCATCTACGTCAAATCTACCTCCAATTAAATTTAGAACTGAAAATGATAATGTGAGATTTCATGATCACATGGCTGGATTGGAAGAACAATTATCGCACGTAATAGACCTGAGTATTGCTCCAAATGCACCACCATCGATTTATTCAGTTATTGGCTCCTAAAATTATCCTTTTTATGGTTTTTCAAGTCTTTTCTGAAGGAATTTGAAGTATGGGATTTGTAAGGTGTGGAGAAAATGGGTTGAAGAATGACGAATAATATAAAAGGGCGATTTTTTTTACCTTTTTTTCAGCCCCTTTTTGAGAGAAAAACGTGAGGGATGGAATGATTTAGGATTTTGGTGACAGCGGCGGCGGAGGGGATGGATGAGAAGAGAGGGAAAGAGTGGTGTCTTGGCGGACGGCAGTGGCGGAGATAGTAAGGCCACGGCAGGGAGGTGGTGGGAGAGGTGGCGGATGGGTTTGAGTTTGGAGTTGGGGTAAAGGTGGGCGGTTGGAACTCTTTGAAGAAGAGAGGTGGGTGGTATTCACTTGGTCGGGAGGATGATGATTGATTTGCACTTTTTCAAAAAGTTCATGAGCATATTGCAATTTATTGTTTATTTTTCTTTTCTTTTCTTTTTTGTTTTATTTATATAGGAGGGTATAATAGTCATTTTATGTTAAAAATGGGTGAAAATGACGTTCTGCGTCAAAAATGTGAAAGGTAGGGACTTTTTGCGTCAAAAAACGAAAGGTATGGACGTTTTCCACAAAACTCGTCAAAGGTAGGGACGTTTTGCGCCAATTACCCTAAAAAAAAAGGTGAAGCGTGCGGAGCAATGATTATGCAGACACTTGGATTATTTTTTCTTCCATTTTTGTAGTTTTAAGATTGTGTCAACATATCATTATGTTGATTTTCAAATATTGCTACAAAATTTGTTCTGTTATAGATGTTAATAAGATGGTATGCTTTGAAATTCGTGACAAAAACAAATATCGTCATCTTCATTTTGTTATTGTCAAACATAATATATATGCCCTTGTGGGGACTTGAAAAATGACATGTCCAATCTACATTAATCATAATTAACAAAATAGCTATTGATAATATTATTCAAAATGTTCAACTGATAAATAAATTAAATATATATTGAAAAACGAAAATTAGTATATTATTGAAATAATTAAATATATATTGAAATATTTTATTTCTTAGCATAAATAAGAAATAAATTATTAATTTCAAAAATATAAAACAAATGCTTTTTTCAATGTATTTAAAATCTATGGAGAGAATTTTATAGTTAAGAAAAATGAAAATAAAATGAACTGATAATTTTACAAATAGAAGAGAAGTTAGAAGTTTTTTTTTTTTTTTACATATTGTTTAAAATGCGTTGATAGTTTTAAAAAAAAAAATTATGATGCTAAGATATGATGAAGTAAAGAATAGATTGGCAAAAATGAATTTTTCATAAAACAAATAAATAATAACTGTAATGAGAATTCATAATTTATTTAACTGAAATGTTACCAACATAAGCCACTTTATTTTCCCCAACCCAAGAACCATTTTGGTTCTACCAGTGCACGAGCACGATTTTCATATACGAATCATTAGTTTCATTTCGCGATTCAAACTCTTTTGAGAACCAAATTGGTTGCGATTGACCTATTTTTCTGACTCTTATAAATAGAGAAAGGGAGCTACAAAAAAAAAAAAAAAAACCTATATTGCCTCTTCATATACAATAGTATCATCAAATTCATCAAGAACAAGAAGTTAATTCCTATATTTTGAGAGAAGTGATCAAACCTTCACAAGGAATTGAGATCAATTACAAGAATTCAACATTGGGCTTGAAAAAACGTAGCACCTAATTATTATCATCACACCATCTTATCCCTTCATCATTGTTCTTTAGTCTGTCCAATAAGCATTATTCATCATTGTATATCAGGTTTCGAAACTCAAAAATTGGTTTTATAACAAAAATTGAAAAATTATATTGGAGTGCATTTGGTATATTTTAAAACATAACTAACAAAACGGAAGAAGATATAAAAACAAGAAACTACGAAAAAAACTGATGAACGAATTCCAAAACAATTGACTATAATAAAAAAACAAAATAACTAGAAATACCTCTATCAAATCTAAATAGAGAGAAGTTTGAATGTTGAATATTAATGTTAGCAAATGATGTCTCGTAACATCTAATGTCTATTCCTTTATGCCATTATCTCTTTTCTATAAAGAAGGGTCAATAAGATTAAATTTTTGAAACTTTTGAGTAACTTATGTCATCGTATGCTTTCAAAAATTTCGCTCACTTTATCGTTCATATTCCACGTTCATAACGAATATGTATTGTTGCTTAATTATAAACTAGCAAGATTGTTTTTGTTAAACATTATCATCTGTGTTTGTTACTTTCATATGCTTTTGTGAACTTAAGTCAGAAATTTCTATCATGACCAACATTGAGACATAGTACCTTCTTAATGACAAGGGTCACATACTCATGGTGATAATTGTTTGTCATCATCATAGGCTAAAGTTACGGATTCTTTAACCATTCACATGTAGTACTTTTTGTTTCTTCAAGTACTATTTCAGTTATAAAATCAATAATGCCTTAATAAATTAATTTTGGTAACACCAAATAATTAACGCAATAACTTCGAAGTATAACTGTGTTTTTAACCTCTTTTACATTGCACGGTCATTTTGATATTTGTTTTGTCACATCAAGCTTTCCATCAGTGGTGGCTAATGAAGTTAAAACTTAAACGTACATATAAAATCTTGAATTGCACGTTTTTCCTATCTACTTTAGTTTACGTCAATTAAATAAAAATCGAGTAAACTCTAAAGCAAGCCTACGTCAATTTACCTTTGAAATGTATGGGAGAGCTATTGATGTAGTTTCTTCAATGTGAATATTTCATGATTTAGTGATGAAATATATCTCATTAACAATGTTTATTTAGTTTTTATACTATTCTTCATGGTTGTCTCCAAGCAATGCAAAAATGACTATTCGTCCGTAAAAATGAAATTTGTTTTGTAGTTTTAGAACTGGAAAATTATCTTCATTGCATGTTTGAGTATTATTTGGGTGGGGAAAGGTGGGATAACTTCATGTTTGCCTTCTGTAATTTGAGTTGGTCGGCTGAGTTTATGATAAATCAAAATGTTTATAAAAAAGGAAAAAGAAGAAACGGGAACATGAAAAATTTCCAACTGTTGAATGTGGAGGAAGAATCGATAGTAAACATGAAGTTTGCCAACAAAGTAACACTTCTTCAATAGAAAACTCAAAATTTTAAACAAAAATACACAAATAAAAGTTAAGAACAAAATGGGAAATTATTCATATAAACAACTAATATAAATCAAAACAGATGAATATCAGCTCAACGGTGAATATTTTAATAAGAATGATGGCATTAGTACAACGACATTAAAACACACATGAGGCAGCGGGAACAACACAAGGGTTGCGTTCAATGGGGCAGCACTCTCATGAGTTCGGGGCAACGCCCCCAACGGTGATCGACTTGACCGGTTGGTCGGGGGGGTCGAGGGGACAACGCCCTCGTGGGGGTCCGGGGGCATCGCCCCCGACGGTGATACAAAGTGTTAGTGATAAAATATAGACATCTTATTACAATATAGTTATCAATTAGGCTAATGAAAGAATATGTATTATATATGTCAATGTATACAAAAAAAGTGACACCGTGCGCGCACGGAGACACGGACGTGTCTCCATGCCAAGAGTAATTTTAGATTAACATAAAATATAATGAAAAAAAACAAAACTTCTTATCATTAATAATTACCATCTTAAAAGAAAAGAAAATAAAAACTCTGTTCACCACGGAGACATAGCACCATGTCTCCAGATGTCACAGAGACATGGCACCATGTCTCCAGATGTCACGGAGACATGGTGCCATGTCTCTGTAGCATCCGGAGACATGTAATGACGATTATGGGTCTAAAAGAAAGTCCACATGGGATGATAAGTATAGGGATACTGTCAGGGGCGGAGCCGAGATTTTTGTTCGGGAAGCACAACTTATCGATGTTGAACGTCGAGTTTTTGTCATGAATGTAATGATAATATAAAACAATAATACGACAATATTAAAAATAACATAGTTTATAAATTACACTCTTTCCTTTCGAGTTTTCATATTTTGATATCGTTGTACAATAACTTCATTATCGAGCTTAAAAAATATATCTTTCTCTACATACACAATTGTGCTATCATTCATCCACTAATCACCCATTCGATTACGCAATCTATCATTTACAATGCTCATTGCAGAAAACACGCTCTCCACAGTAGCAGTAGCAACCAGTAGAATCAATGCTAAAATCAAAAGTTTATAAACCAATGGATATACCATATTTTTCTTTGTCAGAACCAACTTTTTTGCAAGATCGCCGAGGTTGTTCAACCATTAAAACTCTTTGTTAGAGCGCATGTCAAAAATATGAGTCTCAAGTTGATCATGAAGTACAATGAGATCTAATGGATAAAGCTCAGCAAGTCGAATCAAACTTTTCTTATCAAAAGAAGAAAATGAATTTTGTGGACATAAACAAGCTACACACATGAATAACTCTGTATTTACCTCCGAGAAACGGTCATTCAATTCTTGAAGTTGAAGATCGATGACAGAGTAGAACAAATCTACCTGATAATGATGTAAATTTGTAAGTTCTGGAGGATTACGTTGTGGACGACCACGAAGTGAACGACGTACAAACATATCATTCATGTCGGGTATATCAATGTAATGCTATTGACAGAAAGAACACACTTCTTCCTAAAAGGAGTCCCACCCTTCATCTCTCATTATGTGTAGTCGTTGTTTGCATAACTTCACCAATTTCATTGCATTCACAATGTATTGATCTTTTCGTTGTAATGTTTTTGACAGTTCATTTGAAATCCCAAACACACTTCTCATCAATTGTAAATTAAATGCAAAATCAAATGTTTGTACTCCCATAAATTTGTCGCATCGGATCTTTGGTCACAAGAACAAGAGTCATCTTCAACAATCGTCACAAGTACATCAATAACAGAAGAGAACATGACAAGTAAGCTTACCCAAGAATTATAATGTAAACCCCATCGTGTATCATCAGCACATTGAAGGGTTGTTTATTGATTAAGTCCCTGTCCACTTAAAATCTCACACTTTTCCATTACCTCAATAATAAAGTCTGATTGCTTCTCTCGAAGAAGATCACAACGTTTAGAAAATGCTCCAACACTATTTACCACATCACCGACTACACGAAAGAAGTTAGTAATATGAATATTCTTTTTCGTAACAGCTACAAGAGCTAGTTAGAGTTGATGAGCAAAATAGTGAATGTAAAAGGCACATGAATTTTCCTTTAAAATGAGTGCTTTTAGACCATTAAATTTACCTTGTATATTACTTGTCACATCATAACCTTGTCATCTCAATCTAGACATGCTCAAGTTATATCTAGAAAATACATTATCAATTGCAGCCTTCAGTGATAGAGCCGTAGTACTTGTGACATGTTCAATCCCTATAAAGCGTTCTTTCACATGCCCACTTTTATCTAAATAACGTATAACAATTGACATTTGCTCCTTCATTGACACATCACAAGATTCATCAACTAGAATAGAAAATAATGAGTTGCCAATATCTTTGATAATAACATTGATTGTCTCAACGGCACAAGCATTTACTATATCTTTTTGAACATTAGGTGATGTCAATTTGCAATTCTGATGAGCATTTCCAAATGTCACGACTTTAACATATTCATTATGAGCAGCCAAAAATTCTAATTAGGCTAAGAAATTGCCAAGATTGAGAGAATCATGGGACTCATCATGTCCCCAAAATGAGTGCCTATGTCGCAATAAAACTCGAACACAATCAATAAATGCATTAAGACGGGGTAACATATGTACTTCATACTTGTTCGACTGCTCATGAAAAACTGATTGAATGTGTCTTGATTCATCAAAGTTTCGCACTTAATGTGAGCTTGATTATGTGCACTATCATGTTTTCCAACATGAATATGAAGCATTTTCTTCTCTTTCCAATGTGTAAAACCTTCACCAACAAAACACTACCTGCACCTTGCTTTCTAGAACTTGATTTGAAAAGATAACAATACAAACAATAAGCATCATCTTTTTCTACACTATACTCCAACCAAGAACCGAATTCTTTAAACCAAGAAGGATTGAATCGTCTAGCTTTTACTCCAAATTGTCGTTTTGGAAAGTCATGATCATGTGGCTGGCAAGGACCCTTTAACATATATGCTCTTCAACTTGATTTCGGATGTTAGCATTATAATCCAAAATGGGTATCCTCATACCAGGATCCGTTGGAAGTTTAGTGACATCAAATTCTACATTATTCGATATCTCCGGGATCCCTCATCAACATTTACGTTGTCCAAGTCAAATTTTCTTTGAAAGAATCTCTTTATAAGATTTCAGTTTTCAACAATTCTCAAATTTCAACACTTTCAATTCAACAGACACACACGGAGACACTTCAAACATTCAAGTATTCAACAGACACCCAAATTTCAATCATTTCAATTCAACAACTCTCAAATTTCAGAACCGCATATCATCAAATTTCAGAACCACCCAGAACTGCATATAACATTATGTAAGTATAGGAAAATAAATAAATTACATCCATTCATCAAGTAAATAAAAGTGTCGAGCTTACTTACGGAGATAGATGATTCTCTAGAGAAAGAAGCCAAAAAATATGAGGTCGGGTGCTTCACAACAGGGGCCGAATCGATTAATCTACTAACTAGTACAAAAAATGTTCAAAGTAGTGTTAAAAAAGAGCTTCATTCAATGAACAATGTCGAAAAAATTAGTGGGAAACTGAAAACTCTACATCTGTCAACTGTGGACTACCATTGTTCATTACTTCATTTGTTTGGAAATAGGAATAGAACTACAATTTCAGCAACGGTAAGGCCGTAAGGGGGCGGAGGAGGTGCGGTCGGAGGTAGAGGACTCGAGAGATTGAGAGGGGAGGCGGAGGCGGTGGCAAAGGAGGTGCGGAGTAGCGGAGAAGGTGCGGTGAGGATTAGGGATTTCAATTTTTCAGATTTGGGAATTTCAATTGTGGACGAGTTGGGCGTGTGGGAAGTGAATTGGGGTTTAATTTTTGGGGATTGGGCTGGCGGGTTGGGTTGGGACGCTGGGTAGTTATTTGGTTGATTTTAGGCTATCTTCTTGTGCTGGACTAACATATAACTAAAAAAAAAATTGAGCCCAAAAGTCTAGTGTGGGCCTGTGCCCACACTGGACCATAATGGGCTCCGTCCCTGGATACTGTGAGAAGTAAAGTGTTTGGAAAAGATGTGAAGCATTTGAGAATGTTAAAAAGAGAAGAGGAAGAGAGCTGCCATACTCGCCAACTCACCGTTCAAGGCCGCATTGGAGCAACCAGATGAGGAGGAGGAAGCGGATTCGAGGAAGGTGAAGAAGGAAGATGAGAAGCCATTATCTGTTGGTATTATTGGGGCTCCAAATGCAGGAAAATATATTCTCACTAATTGCATTGTATGTTTCTTTTTTCTTATTGGAGTCTAATTTTGGAATCTACTTGATGAAAAATATGGGAACACTAATCAGATTTGATAATTTGTTAATGAAGTTGTTACTCTTGCTGATTTCTGCACTATTTTTACCTTTCTTGTTACAATGCTATTTGTGTACCAAAATGTTCACAAACACCTTATGAGGTCAAATATTCCTCAGTGTAAATTTGATCCAACCTCATCACAACCCCCCTTCCCCGCAATCGCAAAATATTCATACATATTATGTTCTTTATTCTTGGCATTATGCTTATATCTATAACCATATTGTGGTTGAGCATTTCTATACTGATTTAAATTTGTTTTGGTTGCATCTCCTTAGTAATTAGTAAAGTTTCCATGTTTAGATTTGCACATAAACTAATCGTTTAGTTTCCATTGGATCATGAGCTTCTGTCATGCTTAAACATGGTTTCTTAACTCATTACCATGTTCAGTTCGGTAGAGGCTTTATGGAAATGATGTATAACATTCATTTAATCTGAGTAAATAAATCTGCCTTTTGTTGTCAACAAATAGTATAAAGTTCTATAAGACATTAATATAGAAGTTGTTGAATTTAATGTAGGTGTTTATAAGTATTAGATACAGTTTCATCCTAATTATATTAATCTATTCTTGAATTTGTAAAATTTTTATTCAGATATATTAGATGATGCGGTTCGAAGTATTAGTTCTATAACACAGTGATACTTCATGCATGTATAATGTAGACCATGATGCAAACCTTGGGCTCTTTCGTACCACTATTGACTTGTCATATTATATATGTGAAATCCTAATTAGATTCCAACTGGTGTCTATGTTATTACAAATCCAGGCCTAATTCAAGAGTGGTGAGATTGATTGAAAGAATGGGCTCAATTTGCAACGAAAAACAAAAACATGTTCTATGCATGAATAAGGTTGACTTGGTTGAAAAGAAGAAAGATCTACTAAAGGTTGCTTAGCAATTCAAAGACCTTCCTGGATATGAACGATCAGTTCTTTAATTTTTCTAATGGTCTATTCTGCTGTGAAGCTTGATGTTTGTTTTTAATTCTCTCTAGGTGCTTCATGCTCTCAGGACTAAAGGGTGCTGGAGTGAAAGATCTTGCTCGGTATTTAATCGAGCAGGTATGAATTGAATGTTGCCAGCTTAGTTAATTCAATTTAGTCGTTTGAGTCTTCTTTCATCTTTTGTTTCAGTGGCTCGATGAATTGGTGAAGCAGTCCGCATTAAATCAGTAAAGGAATTAATCTTGGCTCCTCCTCCATTAGTTTCAAGCTTTTTAATCAACATTTTTCTTGGAAAGTAGCCATTTGTTGCGACCAGTGGCTTGGGCATGGCGGTTGAGTATAAATTGGATTCAGACATAGCAACTGCAATTTCCATTGTAAGGCCTGATTTCGATCAGGAAGAAAGAGCCTTGGTTTAGGAACTTAAGATTCAGGCAATATGGAAGCTCAAGTCTATGAAAGCATTTGTTGCTGATATGAAAATAAGAGAAGAAATTGTGTCATTGCAATTGCATTTTGTATTAATGGTAGTGTGAAAACTGACAAAACACAATCAAGCATTGCAGCTACTTGGGAAGATATGAAGCTCAAGATTCTGAAGGCAAATTGTCTGCAGCATAAAAACTCATTTTTATCGTCTCACAGTAATTATTGTTAATTTCGAATCAATTAACTTGAATGCAAGGGAGTTGAAGAAAATGTTAGCTTTGTGGTTAACTAAAAATTCATAGAATAATGAATATACTTCTATGATTAAATTCAAATTGTGCACCTTTGCAAAGATATATTAAGAGCGCGTTCGATAGAGATTAAAATCATATTAAAATTGAAAAACTAGCAATTACTATTGACTTTTATTAAATGAGTAGGACCCAATAACAGCTATATTTTCAATTTTAATTAAATTTTAAGTCATACCCATTGTGCCCTAAAAGAAATATAAGAGGAAGGAAAAACTATGAGATAAAAAATCAACACATCCAATTCCATACATTGTACGGATAAAAACTAATATTACCTTAAAAATATCAAAGTTTGTACACTGTACGAGCATTTAACTAATATCATAAAAATGTGGACATATGACGCATCTCCTCAAGTACACAAAAAAGTCAGACCATTTTTTTCCGTTCATATGGAATCCCCCATGAATATGATTACAATAATTTATATAATGGGCCCCTGAGCGGTGCAATTATCCAGGCCCATTATTATAAGGGGTGGAACAGACTGCAAATATCATAATTTCATAACATGTTGATTTCGGGGATGGTGATGGCAGTTCCATTTATGATATTTAATACTCTCTCCATCCCAAGAATCAAGAAAGGATAACTGGAAAATAATTAAAAACATGAAACAGCTTCGAAGGATATGCTTCATGAAAGACGCCAATTAATTTTTAATTTATCTGAAGTTTTGTAGAGAGAAGGACTTGATGTATCAGTTTTTCCAGATTCTTGTAAGATGATCCTTCTGAATTTTTAGCAGAATCTTGAGCCAGTTTCATCCACTCGAGGGCCCTTTTCTTCATCTCTTTTCCCTTTTCTCCAATCATCAATTCATTCACAAGAATTTCCACTTCATCTCTCTTTACATCACTATCAATTTCCATGCTAATCCCCCATTTGGAGCAGCTGAACCAACAGTTAGTCAGTTGCTCGGCAAAAAATGGCCAACAAATCATTGGAACTCCGCTGCCAATACTCTCAAGAGTCGAATTCCATCCGCTATGAGTTAAGAATCCTCCAATGGAAGGGTGGCTAAGAACTTTCTCCTGAGGGCACCAATTTGCCAACATGCCTCTTTCTCTGGTGGCTTCAAGAAACTCCGGTGGAAGAATCGCGTCTTCCCCAGTGACAAGGTCCGGCCTTATGATCCACAAGAAGGTTTGATTACTATTTGCAAGGCCCCAAGCAAACTCAATGAGTTGTTTAGGTGCCATGACTGTTATGCTTCCAAAATTTACATAGACAACAGAGTTTGGCTCTTTGGAATCGAGCCATTCAAGACAGTGTAGATCTTCTTTCCAAAGATTTGATCCAAGAATTTCTAGACTTTTATCTGTGACATCTTTTTGGAGAAAGTGCAAGGGCCCAATGGCATAAACTGGAGGCAGAATAGATGAAAGTGTCTTTATGCAGTCTTGTTCTAGGTCTTCAAATGTATTCAAAATAATGGCAGAAGCTCCAAGTGCCCTCTCAGTTTCCTGCAACGCAAATTTAACCATATATTCGTCTAGGCTCGTGGTTCTTATGAAGCTTGGAATATCTTTCAAACGTATGCCTTCCATGCCCGGAATCTCATCTGCTATAATTGTATCCAAGTATCCGTTGGTCAAGTAACTTGCATCTGCAATCAAAGAAAGCAAAGAAATGGTTGAATCAGGTTAAAATTATGGAAGGATGATACAATATATAAATTTTAGCCTCTTTTTTAATGTCTAGTATGCTACATTCCACTTCACCTTTAAGGGGTACATATCCCTTCTCGATGAGCTTGGCATACTGCGTGTAGGCCAAGAAGCCACATGCGCTGGTAGTCCAAAAGAGAACTTCAGGGATGCCTAATTCTTCCGCAGCTTCAAGAGTGAAGCTCATAGCTCCATCAGAAATAATGCATGAAACCGGTGGTACACTTGAGGAAACCGTATCGTTTAGTCTAGCAAGGAGGTCCTTAAATGGAGCTAAGCAAGTATTGGTAGTTGATTCACACAGGGAGGGGATATCTTGTGTAGCATCAGCATCCGATATAGGAAGGCCATCGGGAATTGTCTCAAACCTAAAGGACGCGAGGCCTTTGAGTGAGTCGGGACCTCTAGATTTGAGGAGACGTCCATGGTTGAACTCTGTGTTAACAAAACTGATATGAAAACCTTTTTGATGAAGGAGTTTGGCTAGTTTCAACATGGGATTAATGTGTCCTTGTGCAGGAAATGGTATGCAAACTACATGAGGCTTCTCTAACAAGCTTATAGAACCCATTTTTGGTGAATAAAATTGAAATTCTTATGACAGGAGAACAAGCTCAAGAATTGAAGATTTGCAATGTAATTCTTGAGAATTTGTAGCAGCAGCTCTCAATTTATACAGAGGCCACAGGTGAAAAGTATTAACATTTGATTATAATATTATGGCGGTGAAAATGGGAATTCCAACACGATGTAATAGAAGGTTGGGAATATCTCTCTCTTGTGCCTTAGGCGTCAAATGTGATTCTGTTATGTGATGTGATGAAATACATTCAAACGCGTACGCGTTTCCTTTTAATGCATGATCACTTGGTACGTCAGCAAGTGGTTTGTCCGAGGGGCTCAAATTTCAATGTAAACCCCAATTTGGTGTAGTTAAAACTTAAATTTTAACGAATTAGGATAAAAGTTGATGATATTTACTATTGAAAAGTTGATAAATATAGATCTCATAAAATATATAATTAAAAGTAATTATTGATTTGGACTTGTATTTATTTAAATTTTAAGTTGCATCAAACAAGGACTAAGAGCTTGTTTGTGAGGGATTTTTTGGGAGAAGAATTGATTTTGAATAGTGATATGATGGGAAATGTGTGGTTCAAAAAAAAAAAAAATTTATTGATGTGATGGAAAATATTATTTTATTGAATAATGTGTGGTTGAAAATGAGAATTGGTTTACTGTAGAATTTGGAGAATCCGTACCAAACGGGCACTAAATAAGCCCACGTTTGGTGGGCTTTTTTTTTTTTAAATATTGTTTTGAATAGTGAAGTTTAAATAAATGTGTGGTTAAAAAATAAAAAAATATTTTGGATTTAAGTATAGAATATTTTATTATGTGAATGTATAATTAAAAAATGAATACATAAAAAAATCTGAATGGAAGACAGACCAGGCTATATTTGAAGGAAAATGCTAAACGTACATTTAGGGCTACATAAGGGTGTCCATAACGGACACCCAACGGCCCCCTATTGGATGAAGTGACCAACCCTTGGTCGCGTGATGTTACATGATTAGCGACCACGCCTTTTTGGTTGTTGAAGACCAACACCGACGGTGAATTAGCGACTAGTCGACGACCACGATTATTTGGTCGCTAAAGATCTTTACCGACCAAAAAAATACCCTTTAGCGACCAATTGCTGGACACAGTTTTTTTTTTTTTTTTTTTTTTTCTTTGTGGTTAGAAGCCAATAAATGTAGGAGTAACTAATCATGGTGGACAGGTGGAGCTAGAAAGTTTTCGTTGGGATATCAATTTAGTTTCATTATTTACACATCTTTCATATTGAAAAATAGATAAATGACGAATTAAAATAACAAGTCAAATATGATGGTTAACAGTGATATATTTTCATCTTTTAATTCTCATTTTAGTGTAAGGTTACAAAGTATTTATTGTGAACTTCACAATACATCTTCTGGATTGAAAAACCAATACGCGAAGAGTTCAAGAATATTGAATCAAAGATGGTAGTTAGAAACTAATAATATTAATTTTTATCTTCCAATTTTCATTTGGTATCACCTCTTTCGACTTATTTTCAAGATATGCCCTTTACTAGCCGGAGTAGGTTTTGGATACAGTGTCAAAGTATTCATCACAACATATTTTCAGAATGAAAAATCGTTAAACGGTGATTTATGAGCCAAAAATGGCCACCATAAATGGATTTAATAATTCGACTTTTTATCTTTCAAGTCCTATATATATATGCGTAACCTTTTTCGACTTACTTTCGAGCTATAATATTCTTCATTAATCGGGGTAGGTTATGGAATTCGTTTTAAATATTCATGACAAACTTTGAAATGCATCTTTTGAATTGAAAAGTCAAAAAAACAACGAGTTCAAAATAACATGTCGAAGATGACTATAGGAATTGAATGAAAATTTAACACAAACAAAATACTAAAATCGCGACGAAAAAATGTTGTCGCGTAAATAGAGATTTTGTTGCAAAAATAATTTTACGACGATAATATGTTTGTTGCTATCGTTGTCGCACTACATGAATCGTGAAATGTATTCTACGAAATCTTTCGTTCATTCATCACGTTAACAAACTCGCAATGCTATTTGTTTGATGCAGAAAATATGAAATAACAACAAAATATTTGTCGTCCTAATGTCTTCACAAACCATATATATGGTGAAAAATCAAGAACGCGACAAGTTAGTTTGCCGCAACGATTATTCTAATAAATTTTTTTGCGAGAAAGATGTTTGTTGTGTATATTATGTTAAAAGTATTAACTTTTGTTACCTATTTTATTTTGCAACAACACATATTTGTAGTGATATATCTTTAATAACAAGTCATGTTTGTCGCGTTTTATATGTTGCTCTTGGAATGAAAATAGAACCAAGACATAATGTGTCGACATGAGAAAAATAAAATACAATTAAACAGAAAATTGCAAAACCATGTTCAATTCTACAGACATCTTATAAAATAGAGGAGGATTTTTAAAACTTCATACATAGAAATTCACATAATCAAATACAGTTATACAAAAAATTGTATATGGAATGAAGAGTTGAGTCTATCTACCTGATGGACACTCCACTATTATACACAATTAAAAGACAAATTTCGTTGGCTATTTTTATTAGTCGAGAAAAATTTGATCGGCAAAAATTTTTAGCGGCTAATTATTTTTTATTGGTCAGTAAACAAGTTTTTTGGAATTAAATTTTTCAAGATACTTTACAAAGCTTTTATTAAATAATTTCCTCTTGATAAAAAATAATTAAAATTTTTAAAAAATCTGAATTACATATTAAGATGTCATCTTTAACTAGAAGAAAAAAAGTAAACACTTGTTTCAAAAAATCAAACAACATTGCAAAAAGAAGTTAAGACAACAAGTAAAGAGCGTTGCAAAATACAATAAAAATAACGGACGAAATGCATCGCAAAAACTTGGCAACATTGTACATTTGAGGCCTTTTGCAACGTATTGCATATCATCATACTATACAACAATATTAGAGCCCACAACATATGTGAGAGCATTGTGAAAGACATACAACAACTTTTTTGTCTTTTGCAAAAAATAGTTTTTCTTATAGCAATTTTTTTCACCATCTATAGAATTTTTAGCAACAAATATTCATTATTGCAAAAAGTAGACTCTATTGTATCACAAACATTTTTTTGTAAGAAATAAAAGTTTGTCACCATAAATTTCACATCAAAAATACTTTTGACGCCTTATTTCTCTCATTTTTTTTACAATAATCTTTATTGTTTGTTGTGCTTACTCACATTTCATGACAATTTTTAATGTCGTCTTATAGTTTTTGGTACTTATTTTTTCCATATCAATCTTTGCGACAAATTTAAAAAAATGTGTTGCACTAAATTTCTTATTGCAACAACTTTTCGTATATCGCAAAATATCTTGTTGTAGCAGTACTCCGAGTTCATTTATATTTTTATACATTCATTTAATTAAAAGTCTATTTGACATCAGTTTAAAGGTGTGTTTAATGGATATTATTGAGAAAATAATATATTTAAATAGTGATATAATAATAAATGTGTGGTTAAAAAGTGGAAAGTTATTGATGTGATGTAAAATATTACTTTTATTTAAGAATGTGTAGTGAAAAATGAGTTTTGAAAAAATATGTATCAAACATAGGCTAAATATTCAACAAACCCCTGCCCCATCTGAGGAAGTTATGTATGACTAGCGGTTTGTCTAAGTGTACAGGAACTGAGCTTGCGTGGATGTGAGAGACTTTGAAATCTATTGACCACATTGAACGTACATTTTTTGGGGTCAACATATTTAAATTAAGACTCGCATGAAACAAGAGAGATTTTAGGGCTCCATTATGACGAGTTTGACTTCCCATTTCACCGCACTAATATGCACTTATTTGAGTCCCACTTTTTACATTATGGGCTTGTGTGCTGCTGATTGTTTGTTCCAAAAAATCAATTTTGTAGTCGTTTCTTTTCAGCAAATGGGACCCATTTATGAGATAGGAAGTCAAATAAGGTGTGCTGTCTCATGTTCCAACGGTCACAAAAGCAATGAAAATTTTGCAAGGAATCAGAAACAGACAGGCACTATATTTTAGATAACATATAATTAAAATATTGTAGATTTTTTTTTGGATTAACATACAAATTATTTTATTAAGGGTCCGTTTGATTGCAAATGTGAAAAATTGGTGGAAAGAAAATGAATTTTAGGGAATTGAATTACCTAGAAATTGTTTTACTAGGAATTGTAATTAATTGTGTTTGATTAGTATAATTTTCCACCAGAAAGATGTTGAAAGTTTGATGTCCATTTGACTTTGTTTTTCATGAAAATTGTCCATTAAAGTGATAATTTCTTTTACCATTGAGTTTAGAATTTGTTTCACTTGCCAAAAAAATTAATTAAAAAAAATAACGAATACCATTTGTTTGGCTTTGTTTTGCATGAAAATTGTAGATAAAAATGATTAAAAAAAAATTTACCATTGGGTCTAGAATTTTTTCTAATTGCCCAAAAAAAACCTGAAAATGAAAATCCACCTAAAATGTGGGAAAACAATTTCAACAAAATCAAGGAAAATGTGCATGTGTGAGAGAATGTGAGAAAGACTTTTCAAATAAAATTTTTGCAATCAAATAGGTAAAAAGTAGGAAAATAGAATATATTTTACATTTTCAAATGGGGCCTAATAGTGCGTGGTTGAAAAAAAAAAGTTTTTGGATAGAGGGGCTCAAAAATAGGCTATGTATAAATTGAGAGCTACTGCTACAAATTCTCAAAGCATTACATTGCAACACTTCAATTCCTCAGCTCGTTCTCTTGTCATAAGAATTTCAATTCATTTACACTAAAAATTAGCTTCTTTGAAAAGCCTCATGTAGTTTGCATACCATTCCATGCACTGGGACACATTAATCCCATGTTGAAACTAGCCAAACTCCATCATCAAAAAGGTTTTCACGTCACTTTTGTTAACACAGAGTTCCACCATAGACGCTTCCTAAAATCTAGAGGTCCCGACTCACTCAAAGGCCTCGAATCCTTTAGATTCGAAACAATTCCTGATGGCCTTCCTATATCAGATGCTGATGCTACATAAGATATCCCCACCTTGTGTGAATCCACCATCAATATTTGCTTAGCTCCTTTTTCGACTCTTGAAAGTATTGACAGTGGAGTGCCAACAATTTGTTGGCCATTTTTCGCCGAGCAATAGAATAACTGTTGGTTCAGCTGCTCCAAATGGGGGATTGGCATGGAAATTGACCGTGATGTAAAGAGGGATGAAGTGGAAATTCTTGTGAAAGAATTGATGATTGGAGAAAAGGGAAAAGAAATGAAGAAAAGGGTTCTGGAGTGGAAGAAATTGGCTCAAGATTCTGTTAAAAAATCAGGAGGATCATCTTAAAAGAATCTGGAAAAATTTATACATCAAGTTCTTCTCTATACAAAAATTTTAGAAAATTAAATTAATTGCTTTCTTTTATGAAGCATCCTTTTCCCTTTTAGCTTTATGTTATAATTATAATAATAATTTGACTTGAAAGAATCATGCGTGTTTTTCTTTTTGAGTTTGAAGTGCAATAGTTGTTCTCGTTGACTAAAAAAGAGTTTTACAATTCCTTTTCTTTGTTGGGGCATTTTTGTATACGGTTTTGCTAAGTGTTGTCTATCAAAATTTTCTATTAAAAAAATTGTACTTATAGCATGATTGTTTTCCAATTCTTGCTTGCTTTCTTTAGTTCGTTTTATTCGATTTTTCTATATGAAATTGTAGAATGAAGTTTATTTTTATGATTGAAGGTGAATAGCTACAATGAAAACAGTGTCATTTGTCACTTTAGTCTTTACTCAATTTGAGTTTTTTTGTTCCTCAAATTGTTCACATTCTAATATAGCAAACTAGAATTTGCAAGAAATCGCGCGTAGAGACGTATTTTGGAATTAAGAAAAAAAAAAGTTTTAATTACAGAATTTTTAAAATCCGAAACACTAAAGTTAGTCGCATGTACAAGAAATCAAATCAAGTTAATATGCTATGTTAATCTCCCAATTTTTTTCAATCATGCTCGAAAGTACATAATTATGCTCGAAAGCCTGTTTGGTATGGCTTAAAATCCAATTAAAATTGAAAATATGGCCGTTATTGGGTATCACCCGTCTAATAAAAGTCAACAATAACGACTATATTTTCAATTTTAATCTGATTTTAATCTCTACCACACACCCTCTAGATGTATTAAGACTCAATGCTTCTTATTAAAAGTTCAAATCCTTGTATATTAATTTATATTTCAGTAATTATTCAATGTAGATTTTATCGCTTATCATGCTCTCTCAAGATTGTGACTTATTTGAGGATTCCAAATTGCTCGAGCAATATGTCTTACATGTAAAGGATCACGTATCCATGATTCAAAATTTCCTTATTGACATCACATCAAAAGGATTTTCAATACTCCATGGAAAAATTATTGTTAATTGACTAAAGTGAGAAGCAAAGATATTACAATAAAGACGTTCATCAATAATATCATGATGACTCTCGAAGTCATACAAGATAGTACTACTAAATTAAATATGACGAGTAGTGGGGTTCTGAGCTAAGCATTGGCTAAATCTTAGAAATTTTAGTGCCATAGTACCTTCCAAATCCTCCTACCATTATTCTAATGCAATAATTTTTGCTAAGAAGAATGCCTATATTATTAGAATTCTGCCCAAAATGTAATGGATTACTCCTAGAGCACGTCTTCGTAAAATGCTCAAGACTCCCAGCTAAGTAGCAGGAACAACTTTTAATTTATTATGAGCTCAAATGATGGATTTAATATATTCTTGCCAATAACCACGTAGTATTAGGAATTAAGAAGAATGGTATTGGTTTCAAGAAATGTGGATAAAAGTTGCGTAGATGAAATTACTTAATAAAAAATAAACTTATAAATAACTTTTTAGCATATCCGAACACATGCATACACTTGGAAGTAGTCGATATGAGTGGTAATAAACGTAAATTTATATAGTTTTGAATTTATTTTTTTTTCTTAAAAAAGATGAAGCAAGAGGTATGTTAAATTAATTTCAAAGTTTTAATGGGTTTTTAATTTTAATTTTTTTTTTTTTTTTTTTTTTGTACTAATATGGTGGCACCCAATTTTGATATTTACAATACCGATTAGTTTTACTTATTTAAAAGTAACATTGAGATTAATTTTAAAGAACTACTTATTTTTTAATTTGACTAGACAAAAACATAGTGTATTTTTAAAGCAAATTACTTATTGCCTTATCAATAAAGTTTTAGTGTAATTAGCCAAACATGCAATAATTAAAGGTTCAGAGGATTTGATGATTTTTTTTTTTTCTCTCAATAAGAAAGAATATAAATGAAATTGCAAAGCTACATTTTGTGCTAACAACAATGCTTGTTTGAAATTGGTACGCATTAATTATAATTCCATAGCTGCATGTTTAAATTGTTAGTGGGTTGAATAATAATTTTGGTGCAAACAATTATTGAGAGGGAAGAACAAATATTAAAAAAAAAATTGTACAAATAAGCAGTTTTGACCATGAAATTTATACTCCAGTGAGTTTCTTAAGAAGTCGCACTTCCTGAAGTAGCAGGACCAGCTTCTGTTTCTGTTGAGGTTTGAGGAGGAGGAGCCTGTGAATCTGCACCGAAACACGACATAAAGTCATTAATTGCAAACATCATTTTGCCAGTAAGTAACATGAAAATAAATTACGAAACATTAAAAAAATTTAAGCTAAGGGTTAAATGGAGATCGACTAGCTCGTATGAGTTGGTTCGCGAGCCTAATGATCTGATCCCAGGCTGGCAAGCGACTCACATTTTAGCTAAAAAAGAAAAAGAATGGTCTATTGACAATTTTGTGTGTAGAATCTTTAACATGAGAGTGGGCCTGAATAGAAAGATGCACTGCATCAAACTGAAACTTCAGAAGTGTCCAGTACTTTTGTAAGTATACACTGCTGCCTCTCTGGCATATGACTTTCTATTGACCCATCAATGGACCACCCCTATATAAATAACAGCTCATATCACATGGTCATACAGTTCCCCCACCTCAAAATCTAATGTGTCCTTAGTAATAAAGATCCATGTATTGACTAAGGTTAAATAATTACACCAAAAGTATCGCTCATACCATCTAGTCTAGTTCGAAAATCGGACTCGTCTTGCACCGGTAAAATCGAGAATTGACCCGAGAAACGATTTAGTTGCAAACTAAAACAACTTCCTCTTAAAAGAATCGAAATGATATTCGATTAACCAGTCAGTTCAATTAGAACTATGTCAAGGTTCAATGACATATATCATGTCATATTGTTAAGAAAACCGAGTATTAGAATCTTAGTATTTTGATATTTGGTATTGTCTAATGAATGTAACGAACCGATTGATCCGATTTTTAACCCGGCCTAGTGACATACCTAAAAATATATTTGCTATAGATATAACTCAATAAGTAAAAGGATGATTACCAGTAGGAGATGAGAAAGGACGTCTTGTTGACTGTAGTAAAGGAAGACGAGGAGGAGGGGGAGGATATGTGGGAGTGGAGCCCTCCATCTGCGTAGGATAGTACAAATAAGACTGTCCTTGGATACGTTGAGCCTGGGGTATAGAAAATGCCCCCCTTGCTTGCATGGAATATCCGTAGTAATATGGATTGGCCATGGCCGACGATGAACTCCCATATAATTGATGATAATATTGTGCTTGCTGAACATGAGGGTTATTATACACAGTCTGTCCAACCAAAATTTACATCGACTACGTAAATTATCTTTCGATACTTCGTTTGATTATTATAATTCATAAGTCAATAGTTATAAAAGAGCTAACCTGAGGATATCCATAATCAGGTGGGTATGTTGCATACCTGAAAGAGTAAACGTTAATTGATTATGTAGCTAGAATGGAGAACTAGATCGATTATAATCAGATTTAATTAATTATGTGCACCAAATTAATCACCAACCGTGCCATGGTGGTTCCAAAGTTAAATATACATTAATACTTGCACAGTGATGGATCTGAGAATTGAGTTACAACTACATTGCACCTAACTCATTACATGCATGTCTAAATTAAAAGGACAATTAGGTATCATATATGTGTACGCTCGACTAAACAGAATTCGTTAGGGTTTAAAAAGCAACGTATATGACATTATTCGACTGTCCGGTACAAGAAAATATAGAGATAACAAATATATCGAGTTGTCTTGTTCTCAAACTATTGGATAAATTCATAATACTATTTCAAAGCAGTAGGAATTAAATAATTGGTTTAGTAGGTTAAAAAAATAGTAGTGCATTTGAAGCCGGCCAAAAAAAAAAAGGACAGACTCATTCAAAACTTTATTCTTACCAACAGCCAGGGTAGGGTGGCTCATGGTATACAAGTTTTACAATTTCCTAACTTAGGTTGTATTATTATTATTATTATTGGTCATTTATCTTTTATCGATAATATCCGTCGTGATTAAGAATGCTATGTTTCTATATTGTACTAATTATTTTTTTTATGAAATCATACAATCTTTGATCCATTTATAAAAACATGATTATTATTCGCTGGTGTCTGACACGAATTAGATGTCTTAAATTATAACCAGCAATGTGTTTTTTCTTTGTGGAGGTAATTTTTTTTTTTGGTACATTATGACTAGGACCACATACTTAAATATGCACATAAAAAAAATGTACTTTTTTTAAAAAGTTTCAATTTCCATGCTCTTATATCTTCCCAAGATAAATTACTCAAATCAAATGTTCTCTGTTGGTGATATAATTGGTTTCCCTTTAACTTTTTGGTATTTCGTAAATTATCTTATTTATTTATTTATATTTTTGTAATTTATCTGGTCAAAAAGGCATTAAATTAACATCTGTAGCTGACAATTTTAACTCATTTATGTCATAAATTATTTATTGTCATCTGCCAAAACCAACTGCATGCCAGCTATTTAAATTTTTTTTTTCTTTTTCTATAAGTAATGTCGTATGGACCATATTCAATGTTGTAATTTCGACAAGTAAAACGTACCCATAAGGTGGATAGATGACCGGAGGAGGCGGTGGTGGCGGTGGAGGAGGCGGAGGTATTGGCGTATAGGATGACGATCCACCCTGTGCTACTCCACCTCCATGATATGGGTTTCCCAATTGATTTCTGCCTACAGATGAAAACAATCAAGTTCGTCCATCTCCCAATAAATTCAGAGTCGACTAAAGTAGAAAAATAAAAGAAAAAAGTGTACCTCTAGGTGGTGATGGTCGAGGCCGCCCCATTGAAGCAATATTACAATTTGCCTTTCTTCCATCAATGACAGGATTTGGATCAGCACAAGCCCTATTAGCTGATTCAGGATCGCGGAAAGTCACCTGTTAATCAAAAAAATGCCACCTTTTTAAATTTAGAGTCGACTACGTGAACAAACAATAGAGTATAGTAAAGATATTATATATGTGCTTACGAATCCGTATCCTTTCGACTTTCCAGTGTTCTTATCAGTGATGATCACAGCTTCAAGAATTTCACCAAACTGTTCAAAATATCTTCGCATTACATCAGTAGGAGTTTCCCAGGCAAGGCCTCCAACAAAAACCTTAGTAAAAGTCGTGTCACCAAATGGTGATCGATAATGTTGATATGCCATAGCATCTAAATAATATAATCAAATCATCAAAAGAATGAATACGGCATATCCTTAATCACAAAACAATTTTCCTCGCATAATCGCATTTTATGTCATCAATTGCTTTCCCCTTCAACTTCTATCTCCCACCTCCATCCCGCGGCGGCGGCGACGCAACTTGCGGTGGTGGTGGTGGAAGATGATGAGACGAGATGGACTTTTGTCAACACTTTGATTGAACGATTCTTGAAGAGAAGCAAATGATGGGAAAATTGTAGAGAGAGGGAAGAAGAAATATAGATAGAGAAAGAGAGGGATCCGACAGTTGCAAACTCTTATTTGCTGTAACTTTGGAGTGGGGGTTTGGTGGGGTGGGGTGGATTTGTGGGTTTGTATGCCGAATGACAGCTGCGTGACTAAGAGCACTTGACTCTGTCCTCACTGTCTAAACATTAATATATGCTCCAATCCCATCCAATCAAATAATTTTATTTTTACAATTTTTCTTTGCTTGTCTTGATTTCTGTTCTCTTCTTTCGATTCTCCCCTCTGTTTTTACTTTTTAGTCCTTAATCCTTAAAAAATGTTTTAAAATGGACTAATTATTTCATCATTAACTGAACTTTATATTGTGTCCCTGGCTTCTAACCAAACTTTAAAATGTTGTTCCAAGGACATTGAAATTTGAAAATCCTCCACATCCATCACTAGTTACTATTGAACTTAACGAATTGTTACACGGTAGATGAAAGTCACACGTAGCACCCAATGAATGTTAAATTTTCTCAATCAGTTGTCACCTCAGCAAAAAAAGGGATTTCACACTTGATTTTGAGCTTTTGTTGTCTTCGTCGTATGTTGTAATTCTTCTTAGGCTATTATTTTAGATTTTTTATTTTTTTTGAAATTATGTTTTAATGATCAGGTGACAATTGGATGGGATAATTTAACGTTCATTGGGTGTCACTTGTGAATTCCTTTCGCCTGTAGGCAATTTTGTTAAATTCAGTGAATGGAAAATGGTAACGAGTGATGGATGAGGAGCCTTTTTAAAGTTCAATGACTTTGAGACAACATTTTAAAATACGATTACAAGTTAGATACGCGGTCTGTTAACCCCAATAACGAGTGATATACCTCGAGACAATATTTTGAAGTTCGATGAAAATCCAAAGACACGATCAACACTAACCCTTCTCAAGTCTTGAACCATTTTTAATTGAATAGAAAGCATATAGAGTTGTCCCTTCATTTTTGCATAAAAAGTTGAGTTGGATATATTTTTTATATCTTATCTCTCTCACAAATTGAGCTGACAAATGGGTCCTCATAACTATCAATACTGACCAATGTTCATGATCTGTGATTTCCCACTTGCATTATAAATGTAGAATCATATTCCATGATTTAATCATCTTAACGACCCTAAAACATGGTTCTTGATGAACAAAATTAAGCCACCATGCATTTGTTTTCCATTTTGTGATTTTGACACTTGTGGCTATGTTTTATCACTATCTCTGATTACGCTTGGTTTTTTTTTTTTTTTTTTAAATCTATTTTTAAATTATTAACAATCGAAATGTATGTTAAATGAATTAAATTATTAAAGGGTCAATTGGTTGAGAAAGACGCGTAAAGGATCGAAAAAGTATATAGTGTTTGACTATTTCCCCCCACTTGCCTTCATACTGATTGGTTCATATGAATAAAAGCAATGAATCAATGTCATCTATGTTGCGCTCTTGTTTGGCTTTCATTTTTTCTGATCACATTCATGTTCAACCACACATTTTATGTGATCCACAATTTTTTTTTTAACCTTTCAACGATATATTTTATCAATTTTTATCGAAACAGAAAGAGGGCACACGTTTATTTAGT
Organism: Fraxinus excelsior; assembly: GCA_019097785.1. Taxonomy (NCBI): domain Eukaryota; kingdom Viridiplantae; phylum Streptophyta; class Magnoliopsida; order Lamiales; family Oleaceae; genus Fraxinus; species Fraxinus excelsior. The sequence continues at coordinate 3,841,951 of CM032634.1, read as the reverse complement.
ATATATATCCACATGACCCATGTTCCTAACCTTCCAATCATTAGATGTCACACAGCTAACTGTTCTAACATCTAAAACAAATTGGCAGAATAGTTAATTAAACCTAGTCTTTAACTATATTTTAAACCAACCAGATCATCAAACAACAAAAGCATATGGATGAAAACGCCAGTGGTCGGCTATGATAAAGTGGAAAGAGTGTCCACTTGTCATCTTTGAATATTCCCAGTCAAACGTTCTGAACAAAGTTAATTATGTACTAAACTCAGTCAAACATGTTAGACAATGTTTAATTGAGGATTAAGCTCGTTTCATGCTGTTTTGCGTATGCCAATGTACACAAACAGGTGAATGTGATACTTGATAGAGAATAAATTAAAGAAATGACATTGCCTCTATTTCACGTGCGGAGATTCAAATCAGATTTTTACCTGATCTTAATAAAATTTGACGAAATGTGTAATTGAAAAATTATGAATCTCATTAAATGTGTAGTCAAAATTAATTATTGATTCGTATGTTCTAGTCCATTTATACTTTTCGACGCACTTAAGATTCATCCAATTTATTATTCGAGTAAGTCTGTTATTTGAATAATTCATCCAACCGGTTTGGAAATATGATTTTGTCATTCTCCTGTTTGTAAATTAATGTCTATTAATTGAGTATTTGTTCCTAGTATTCTATGCTAACCTAATATTAGAACCTACTTGACCTCTAGGCAAATGATGCAGTCCTTTAAAGCCCTACATTTGAGTGAGAATCCTAATTTTAGATAATTTCCAAATAATTTTATCATAAGAATATTTTTCCAACTCTAATAATTAAAAATATTTAGTTTCATAACAAACAAACTGATAAAAATAGACAAAACAAATATTTCTAACGTTAATTTAAGATTAATAATGGAGTTTTATAGATGATAATTTTAAAAAATTTAATAAAATTTAGGCCCTGTTTGATGGGCATTAAATTCCACGGAACTAGAAATTTATTTTCCATTTCGCACCTATTGTCACATTTAATGAGCCAAAAGTTGATGGGAATTTCTTTTCTTGCTCCTTGCTCACGTGCCTGATTTTCCTCTTTTTAGGGGAAAATCAATTCCCACCCATTTTGATTTTCGAGTTGATTGCCTTTTTTTTTTTTTTGTAATGAAAACAAATTTCATAACCAATTGTTAAAAAAAAAAAAATCACTTTAATGGATAATTTTCATGTAAAACAAAGCCAAACGAACACAAAATTTTAAAAAATTTCGGGTGAAAAATTATATCAATCAAACACACTTAATTAACAATTCCCTGCAAAATAATTTTTAGACAATTACTTTCTCTGAAATTCATTTTCTTTTCACTCATTTTCCAACCTTACAATCAAATAGACTCTTAGTTACTTGTAAATAAATAAGAAACCAGAAAGAGAAAAATTAGAACGATGATACATGTATAGAAAACAAATTTCATAACCAAGTTAAAAAAAAAAATAAAATCACTTTAATGAGCAATTTTCATGTAAAACAAAGCCAAACGAATACTAAACTTTAATGAAAAAAATGATTTTTTAGGAATTTTTTTTTTTTACTTTTTGGCCATTGAAACAAATTTTATAACCAATTGTGGAAAAAATTATCACTTTAATGGACAATTTCCATATAAAACAAAGTCAAACGAACACAAAATTTTAAAAACTTTCGGGTGATAAATTATATCAATCAAACACACTTAATTAACAATTCCCTGGAAAATAATTTTTAGACAATTACTTTCTCTGGAATTTATTTTCTTTCCACTCATTTTCCAACCTTACAATCAAACGGACTCTTAGTTACTTGTAAATAAATAACAAACCAGAAAAAAAATTAGAACGATGCTACATGTATAGAATAAAGCTCTGCCAAATTACTTACAGATACAATTGACAGTTTTTCATTTGACAAAGGCATATTAAAAAAAAAAAAAGGTAACCAACCAGGAACTGCCACAGCAGCACTTATAAAACATGGATTTCCTTTGCACATATATCTTTTTCCAAAGAATGATTGCATTGTTCAATTTAGTCTTTATTTGGCCTTATTTTACAAATTTATTTTTCTTCAAACTCATTTTCAATCCCTTATATTAATGAGACCTCCAATTTTTATTAACTTTTTAATTTTACGTTTTATCAAATTTTATTTTTTTTTTAAAAATGATTTTTGATTAAACCAAACAGGGGCATAATTCGTAGATAACATAAAACGGTATCGACACAAGTTTCGGACATGAAGAATAAGAAGCAGACACGTAGTGATTATCTTAGGTTGTTGCCAGCGTTAGAGACAGCAGTTAATTACAAGTCCGTGAACTGGCAACGTGGGCTCCTGTCATTCTTGTAGAACTATGAGCTGGATTTCATCTACTTTTTCTTCCCTCTTTTACACACACACACACATTGAAATGCGTAGCCGATTATATACTCAACTTTTCAGAATTAGCCTCTCAATCAACGGCTCAATTTCTGCAATTTTTAACATGGACAAATTCAGGGCCTTGGTTTCGATGTATTTTACCTTGGAGGCTCTTTAAGGCTGCAATGTTTAGTGCACAGACATCCCCAACTTGAGTTGGCTTTTAACGTCATGCATTTGTCATCATTGTATATTCACTATTAGCTTAACTTATTAAATGAGATTAAGTGAGTCTCAGCTATCACCTAAATTGGTATTAGATAATATTATTCATTTGTTATTTGATTAGTTCCAAATCAACCAAACGTCCAAAGAAGGAAAAAAATAATTATGTAGAAAGATGTGCAATCAAATACTTCGGCTCAATTTCGACCGATGGTGTCAGAATTATATGGAAAAGAAAATGCCACATTAACAGAAAAATTTTGACAGATTGTTTGACATAAGAGTGTGTAACATTTTGTGATTGTATAGAAAATGTGAATGTGTTTTAAACTGTCTAACGATAAAATGTCACGTGATATTTTGTTAATTACTATGTCTATCACTGTAGCATGATTTTATGAAAAATGAATTTGTTGACCAAATCAACCTACTTAAAATCAATGATGCATTGCAACTAATTCTTTATAGGAAAATTCTGGTCGGTCAGGGTCAAGGACCGACCAGAATACAGGGGGCTGAGGTGTCATCACCTCAGCCCCTGATTTGATGAAATGGGCCCCCCCATGAATTGAAATCAAGGGCCGAGGTGCAGCCACCTCGGCCCCCTGTTTTTGGGCCTGGTTTTGGCCCTGGACCTCCAGCATCTCTCTTCTTTATATTCAGTCGAATCAGTCTTTTATTGAAATCAAAGAGCTTTTTTTTTTTTCATATATTTATTCTTACTTCTCATTGCATTGTATATTAATGGCGATCCAACAATTACTACAATATCTACCATTCTGATTTTGAATAAATTGTATGTTAATGTGCCAACTATTGTATTAAAAAAACACTTGGAGGGTTTGTCGGCACAATTTATTTGGAAAATCATTTTTTTATAAATTCATTTTCAATTACAATGATTCCAGTAAAATAATTTTACGCAATAAATCTCTAACTTTTCCCTACTTTCTAACTAGACGTTCTCCCAAAAAAATAGCGTTTTTTTCCTTTCAAATAATCTCTTCCAAACAAATTCTTAATGACCTCAAGTACTCATCGTATCCTCTACTCGAGCTATTTGGTTTGAATTTTGTGTGAGACTGTAGAGAGTTGGGAACATTTGAAGGACTCAAGTAGAATGAAAATTAGAGGCTGACAACTAGAGGTGTATCAAAAAAATATTAGTTAGATACTTAAACTGTCAGTTTATATAAAGTTTAGGGACCTCCAATTCAATCTTGCTTATTAATAAAACAAATTTGCCCCCAAGTAAATTTTTGTCCTTATATGGTAAATCAAAAGTGAAATCCTTATTTTTATATTAATGGATTTGTTCTCATAATGTTTGAATCTTCTTCGAATTATTTGATTTTCTTTTGAGTGATGAAATTTATAACGTGTCAAAAAAAAACGTAGTACGTCAAGTTACGATACCTCTACTTACCTAATCGTCTCCTAATATTTGTTAAAGTTCTCGCAATCAAATTCGAACTTGTTAAATTTCAACTATATGATGAGACTTTGGCTAGTAATTTTTCTTCTTGATTATGTTCCTCAACTACTAGATTCTAAAGTTGAATTTAACAAACTTGTTACTTTGAATTAACAATGGATCCAATGTTCAATGATGACATTTCACCAAAAACCGCTCTTGATCTTATTCTCTATCCAAGGAACAAATGATAAAAAAGTATTGCTAAAAATGAAATGACTCCTAAAATTGCCACAAACCATAATTTGCAGCTTTTGCTGACATTTGTGTCAAAACCATTTTCCACGGACTAGGGATTGTATTAACTTTTCATACTGGGCCATTGAAGTACTCAAAATTTTGGGTTTGTCTCTAACTGGATTATCTCATTATCCAATTACTTTTAATTTTTAAAGATTTTGGGCCAAGAAACTATTAGAAAACTCATTTCATTAGCATTATAAAGACAAAAAATAAAAAATAAAAAAAAATCAAGGGAAAAATACCAAAAACCATGATTTTAAGATTTGATTATCATAAATCGGGTCATTGAGAAGACGCCACCGAGTGCGGTGGCAATGGCGATGGTGATGGTTCCATAGTTTTTAATATAGAATGTGGGTTACGATAACTCCAATAGATTTTGATTCGAGGAAGAAAATTGAGTTTTGAATTGGTTACGGATTTGGTATTTTGGGAAGAAATGGAATGGAGAATTAGTGGGAGGCGCACTAGTAGCCGATGGTGGTGCATATGAGAAATCGAGATGAAGAATGAGAGAGGAGGTGGGAGCAACAATGATGAATTGAGTATTAGTGATTTGTGAACTGACGGGAGGAGTGGTGGTTGCCAGCGGCGGTGATGCGGAAGAGAGAACCAGGTGAAGAATGAGAGAGAAAAGGTGGAGCTCGGTGAGGTAAGGTGAGAAGAATAGTACCCGTGATCGGTTATTCGTGACTAATAAATAAGTTATAACATATTAAACGTGTGATTTGTTACTAAATATGTTATTAAGATTTTTGAACTTATATATTTTGAGAATGAATTTTTCCCATACATCAATTGAGTATAAGCCCATTTTGATGGTAATCATTGTATTCCTAAAGTCAAGGTGCCCGAGTAGTGTGCAAATGTGCTATTGTCCATCCATGAAACTCGAGTACTTCATCGAGGGCATCATTGTCCTATATAACTCAAGCTTTTACAATTGACCTTAGATCAGTGTGGTTCTACGGGCTCAACATATTTTGTATGGTAGGGTACTAAGGTTATTCATGGCATTAGAAAGCGATGCTAATCTATATACCGACATAACAACTGGGTTCCCTACTTTTTTTACCAAATACATTCAGCATCAATCATGCTACAAATACAGAATTTTTTGACAGAAAATCCTTACAGACAACACCTAGGTGGACATCATTGGAAGATGGGATAAAAAGGAAAAAAAAAAAAACAGTTCAATCAAATTTTGCAACATCAACATCCGTATACATCTTGTTAAATTTTTCCTGTACTCCTGGCTTTATTGTTCAGGCATTCCTTTCCGCAACTCTCTCCATTACTTTTTTGTGGAAAAACAGAGAGGATTCGAGAGACCTGCCAAAGTTTGGATGATTTAAATCAGTACATTATTGTTTCAAGAGAAACTCAAGTTGAGAATCACTCCTGCGTTCCAATGTTCCAACACTTTTTCTATCCTAAGATAATTCATATGAGATTTCTGAGTTTAGACTTGTTGGAAAAAAACTGAAAATGGGCTCTAGTTCTGGTATGGCTCAGACTGTGGCTAGATTGCCAAGTCATGTTGTGAGCCAACCTATGGCTACTGTTCCGGTTAATCATAATGAAAAATCGGAGAAATTCAATGGTTTGAATTTCAAAAGGTGGCAGTATAAAATGCTATTTTATTTGACCACCTTGAATCTTGCGAGGTTTTTGACTGAAACTGCTCCAAAACTCAAAGAGGGTGAGGGAGATGTTCAAGCGATCAGTGCACTTGATGCTTGGAACCATTCGGATTTTCTATGCCGAAATTACATAACGAACAGTTTAGCAAATTCGATGTACAACGTGTATAGCACTATGAAAACTGCTAAGGAGTTGTGGGAGTCTTTGGACTGTAAATATAAAACTGAAGATGCCGGGGCTAAAAAGTTCATTGTCGGCAAATTCTTAGATTATAAAATAGTGGACTCCAAAACTATAATCAGTCAAGTGCAAGAACTCCAAGTAATTCTTCACGAAATTCATGCTGAAGGGATGGTGTTGAGTGAGACTTTCCAAGTTGCTGCAATTATTGAAAAATTGCCTCCTGCATGGAAAGATTTCAAGAATTACCTAAAGCACAAACGAAAGGAAATGAACGTCGAAGAACTGATTGTTAGACTTCGAATTGAAGAAGACAACAAGAGTTCCGAGAAGAAGTTGTTCAATCCTAGTGTTGCTAAAGCCAATGTTGTGGAGCATGGTCAAAACAGTAAGACCTACAAAAGTAAGGCTGGGTCATTCGGTGGTAAAGGGACCAAGCTAGGACCTAAAGGTGGAACCTCTAAAAGGAAGTTTCAAGGAAAATGCTTCAATTGTGACAAAGTGGGTCACAAGTCTTCGGAGTGCAGATTGCCAAAGAAGAAGAAAGAAGCAAATGTGGTTGACTACATGGCGCATGATGGGCGGAGATGAATCTAGCAGCCGTCGTTTCTGAAGTGAACATGGTGGGCTCTAACCCAAAAGAATTGTGGATTGACACCGGAGCTACGAGACATGTGTGTTCTGATAAAGAACTGTTTGCTGCTTTCGAAGCAATTGAAAATGGAGAGAAGTTGTTCATGGAAAATTCAGCAACTTCTGAAATCAAGGGACAAGGCAAAGTGGTTCTGAAGATGACTTCGGGGAAAGAGCTAACTCTTAACAATGTGTTGTATGTGCCTGAAATTCGCAAGAACCTTGTGTCCGAGTCGCTTTTAAATAGCATGGTTTTCGTATTGTATTTGAGTCAGACAAAGTTATTTTGTCTAAGAGTGGAATGTTTGTCGGAAAAGGCTATGTTTCCGATGATATGTTTAAGTTGAATGTAATGGTTGTTAAACCAAAAATGAATAAAGTGAATTCTTCCGCTTACTTGCTTGAGTCTTCCAATGTGTGGCATGGTAGACTAGGACATGTTAACTATGATTCTTTACGTAGACTAGTTAACTTGAATTGTATACCCGCGTTCCATATTGATTCCAAACATAAGTGCGAAACTTGTGTTGAGGCAAAATTGACAAGGTCATCATTTAAATCAATTGAACGGAATACAAAACCACTTGATTTAATTCACAGTGATATATGTGATTTAAAATTTGTACAAACAAGAGGTGGCAACAAGTATTTCATTACTTTTGTCGACGATAGCACAAAATATTGCTATGTGTACTTGCTAAAAAGCAAGGATGAAGCGATAGAGAAATTCATTCTCTACAAGAATGAAGTTGAGAACCAACTTAACAAGAAAATTAAGGTGATAAGAAGCGATCGAGGTGGTGAGTATGAAGCACCATTCGCTGAATTATGTGCACAACATGGAATCATACATGAAACCACCGCACCTTATTCCCCGCAACAAAATGGTGTTGCTGAAAGAAAAAATCGCACCTTAAAAGAAATGATGAATGCGATGTTGGTAAGTTCTGGGTTACCTCAGAACATGTGGGGGGAGGCTGTGTTATCAGCAAATTACCTTTTAAATAAGGTGCCCCGAAAGAAAATGGAAAAGACCCCTTATGAGTTATGGAAAGGAAGAAAGTCTTCCTATAAATACTTACGAGTGTGGGGGTGTCTTGCTAAAGTGGCTGTCCCAACACCAAAGAAGGTGAAGATAGGACCGAAAACTGTAGATTGTATCTTCATTGGATATGCTCAAAACAGTAGTGCTTATCGATTTCTTGTGTATGAGTCTAAAATTCCAGATATACACAAAAACACGATAATGGAATCGAGAAATGATTCCTTCTTTGAACATGTATTTTCATGCAAGTCCAAAGAAGAGGCAAGATCTTCTAAACGGACATATGAGACTATGACTGAAAATAGTCCGGACCAAGAATTAGAAGATGAGGTTGAGGTTGAACCAAGACGTAGCAAAAGGGAAAGGACAGAAAAATCTTATGGTCCAGATTTTTTGACCTATATGCTAGAAAGTGAACCTCAAAGCTATCAAGAAGCTGTGAACTCATCAGAAGGACCTCAATGGAAAGAGGTCATTCAAAGTGAAATAGATTCCATTTTGCAAAATCATACATGGGAGCTAGTGGATCTTCCTCCTGGAAGTAAACCACTAGGCTATAGATGGATTTTCAAACGTAAAATGAAAGCAGATGGATCTATTGAAAAGTATAAGGCTAGATTGGTAATAAAAGGTTATAGACAACGAGAAGGCCTTGATTACTTTGATACATATTCTCCAGTAACGAGAATAACATCTATTAGGATGATACTTGCGATTGCTGCTCTACGAAATCTTGAAGTACATCAAATGGATGTTAAGACTGCATTCTTGAATGGAGATTTAGATGAAGAAATCTATATGGAACAACCCGAGGGGTTTTCATCTCCAGGGCAAGAAAAGAAAGTTTGTAAATTGGTGAAGTCGTTATATGGCTTGAAACAAGCACCAAAACAATGGCACGAAAAATTTGATAATGTCATGATGGAGAGTGGATTTAAAATCAACGAGTGTGACAAATGTGTTTACGTTAAAGACACTGGAAATGGTTATGTCATTTTATGTCTTTACGTTGACGATATGCTTATTGTTGTTAGTGACAATAAGATGATTAAATCCACTAAAGATATGTTAAATTCGAGGTTTGACATGAAGGATATGGGTTTAGCTGATGTTATACTTGGAATAAAAATTTCAAGAACGTCAGATGGGCTTGTTCTAAACCAATCACATTATGTTGATAAAATTCTAGAAAAGTTCAGTAAGGATGATACTGAAATGGCTAGAACACCGATAGATACAAGTCAACATCTATCCAAAAACAAAGGTGAAAGTGTACATCAAGTAGAGTACTCGAAAGTTATTGGGAGTCTGATGTACTTGATGAGTTGTACAAGACCAGACATAGCCTACACAGTGAGTAAACTGAGTAGATATACGAGTAATCCAGGAGCTGATAACTGGAAAGGAATAGTAAGAGTACTAAGGTACTTGAGATGTACACGTAATTTTGGACTGCACTATACTAGATATCCAGCGGTCATTGAAGGATATACTGATGCAAATTGGATATCTGATATAAAAGACTCAAAGTCCACGAGTGGATTTGTGTTCACCTTGGCAGGTGCAGCTATATCCTGGAAATCCTCTAAACAAATTGTGATAGCCAGATCCACTATGGAATCTGAGTTTATAGCTTTAGATAAAAGTGGTGAAGAGGCTGAATGGTTGCGCAACTTCTTAGAGGATATTCCAAGATGGTCAAAACCAGTGCCAGCAATTTGCATATATTGTGATAGTCAATCAGCAATTGGAAGGGCACAGAGTAACATGTATAATGGTAAGTCCAGACATATACGTCGTAGACACAATACCATAAGACAATTTGTTGTAACACACTGAAGTCAATCAAAAATCATGCAAGTCGATCCAATTCAACACCCCATTAGACAAACATGATCTCGAATCCCCCACACACCGAAGAACCAAAGTTCCTCTCAACTGGAGTTATCACTGTTGATTATGTAAAATCAAAGGATAACATTGCGGATCCGCTAACCAAAAGGTTAAATAGAGAGTTAGTTGAAAAATCATCGAGATGAATGGGACTTAAGCCCTTGAATGGATAAGTTAATACAAAGAAAAACCCAACCTAGTTGACTGGAGATCCCAAGATCTAAGTTCAAAGGGAGAACCTAATTGTAAAGACTTAATAGAATCACTGTAGGGGATATTCACTGTGGGGGATATTACCTCATGTCCATTCCTATGATGCACAGTGATGCCCGAAAGATAAAGGATAAGCAATAGGCTTTTAATGATTATTATGCGTCGAAAATTCGAGCCAAGTAACGTGGATTACTTGTAATAAGAAATCACCTATGTGAGAGAGAAGTGGGGCCGCTTCTAAGGGAATTGTGTGGGGTGCAATTCTTGTGAACTCTCACAGAACCAGGCATATGTTCATGGCCAAAACGAACATAATAATGAGAACGAAAATGTGTTAGGAAGAATCCTGTGTAGAGTATATCATCGTTTACATAAACGGCAGAACAGTTCAAGGACATCTCGTCTACTGGTCAGCTAGTAAAGTAAATATGCTTTCACAAGGGAAGGTTCAAGGGGTAACACCTACCTATCCTATGCAGGTTTCAACTGTTGAACTATATCACCTAGTCTTCATGTGTCACATTCATGTGTCGCTCCCAATTTTCATTCATGTGGGGGATTGTTGGAAAAAAACTGAAAATGGGCTGACTTTGGCACTAGTTTTGAGTGGGACCCGCTTGGCTATTTTGAAAGATGAAAGTTGATTTGTGTTCTCCTCCGTGAGTACATCGAAATCATATACTTACTTGTCAAAAATGATGCTCGGGTGAATGAGAAATTGAAGCTCAATGTATGCCATGTGAAAGGAGTTTATGTTGGTGGGAAAGCAAAAATTTAAGCTTTGTCCCACATAGGAAGTGGATGAAAATTAAAACCACTTTGTAAAGGATTGCACTTTAGAATGGTGTAATCATGTGTAGCATAGAGGCTCTCTCTACGTGCGCGCGCAGGGGGGGTGCAAATCTTGGACCGAAATTGGCTTCAGACCTTGAACTTGTGTGCGAGCGCGACCTGCGTACACGAATGTCGGACCGAAAGGAGCAAAATTGGCTCCTTAGGAGTGTCCACGTTTTGCTACATTTTTAAATTTTTTCAATAGACTTTTGGTTTTCCAAAACTGTTGAAACTCCTAAAACTCCAATGTTAATTGCTATGAAGTTATTGAGCAATTATTCTACAGTTGTCTATATAGTCATCTCGTTTTTCCAGTCTGCAGTACACGAATTCATCTGCATATTCATCTGCCTGCAGTTTCTGTTTCTCCTACATACAGTCTCCGTTTTGCATTTTTTTTTCCCGGTTTTGTTCGAGTCCTGTGGTGATATAATTCAGGCACATAGTCAGTTCGCCGGAGTAGTCTCTGTGGTGCTCAGAAACTACTGGTTCTACCGTTGTATCCTGGGAAGCAGACGTTCATATCAATCCTCAAGCACGTACGGTGAGGGGGCGAATCTGTTTTAAGGAAACTGTGTTTGACACAGGCCTCGGGTTAAAAGTGTTATACAATTTTAACAGATTCTGTTTTTCGATTTTGCATATTGTCGTTCTGCAATTGTTTTCATTATTTACTGCAATATATACGTTTTACAATCTATTATTATATGCGCAAACTGTATTTGTAAATACAGTTTTTATTCTATTCATCAAAATTGGTATCAAGTTGTGAATCCGGTATTGAAGTTGAAACAATTTTCCTACAGTTAGTTAATGGTTGGTTGATATCCACGAACATTCTTGTACAGTAGGGCTGGAATCTATATCGATTTTATTCTTTAAGCCTCGATTTTGCTCTTATTCTGGAGTTAAGCAAAGTCGATAGGCGTTTTAGTTAAATTATTTTTTGGTAAGAAAAAACTGAGGTTAATGGGAGGGAAGAAAAGGGTATGTGCAAGTTGTTGGGAGCAAACAAGAAGTCCCACATCGGTTGGGAGAAGAAAAGAAATCCACCATATAACTCAAGTGGGCTACTCCACCCATTGTTAACTGGTTTTGGGTTGGAACCTCACTTGGGTTTGGTGGTGTGGGCTTAAGTCCGGTCAATTTGCTCATTATTTTCCCTACAACTGGTATCAGAGCTCAGGGTCGGAGGAACGCAGTAGAAAGTGCGGTGGCGATCGGGCTAAAAATCATTTGCGTTTGAGGTGCCTTGTGTCGAAAGTCTTCCTGACATTGGTGGTTAGGCGGCGGGTCCCGTTTGGTCGAGGGCGACGGTAATAACGGTGGTACAAGATGATTGGCGGATGAATTTATCGTTTAAGGGGATGACACAATGATGTGATCCTTCGTTTGAGGGGAGGATTGTTGGGAGCAAACAAGAAGTCCCACATTGATTGGGAGAAGAAAAGAAATCTACCATATAACCCAAGTGGGCTACTCCACCCATTGCCAATTGGTTTTGAGTTGGAACCTCACTTGGGCTTGGTGGTGTGGGCTTGAGCCCGGTCAATTTGCTCATTATTTTCCCTACACAAGTGTGTCCTATTTCTCTATAAATTTTGTGTACCGAAGTGAAAAACAGTTCATGTTGCTGCTTTGTTGATACTTCATTTTTCAGTTTCTTTAATCGAACGTTTCCTATTCAATACACTTTAAGTTTCTTTGCCATTGAAAAAGAAAGAATTAACACTCCGATTGTCCATTTTCCTTTGGTGTCGTAGAAAATAATTTTTCTAACTTGAGCTTCAATACTCGTATAATGAGCCCATAGGAAGAATGGGTATCGTTAGATGTCATTATTGGTTTTCATTGTTTTTTTATGAGGGAAAAATTCATATTTAAGGTGTATTTTTTACCTCAATTCAAAAATAAGGTAAAATAGTTTGAAAATTCAAAAATCAGGTATGCATTTAACTAATTAAAAATATTTATTAAATAAAGTCACATTTTATGATTAATGGTCACATATTCATAATTATAAGTTACATATTTATTATTGGTCATATATCATCAAATTTTGGTCACAGATTCATAATTATAAGTTACAGATTTATTTATTAGTCACATATCGTCAATTTTTTTTATCACAGATTATTTCGAGGTCACAAATTTTTAAATTAGTTGATCACAGATATTTTTGAGTCACATTTGTGGTCACATATTATTTTTCAGTCACATATTGTCAAAATTTTTAGGCCACAAATTAAATATTTGGTCACAGATAACCAAATACTTAGTGACACACCACCAACGTCGCCGCCCCTGCCACAAAATCGCCACCGCCTCACGACCACCACCCAAACCTCCATAGATCCACCAACGCACAGCACACCATTCAAAAAAAAAAAAAAAGACAGCGAACCAACCACCAGCAGATCCGTCGCTGCCATCTCCACAACACATACCCTCCACCGCACCACTCGAGAACAAAAAAAAATAAAAAAATAAAATACTAATGCTGCTGTCGGCAGCAGTGGCTGCTCCACAGCAACAACTGCTAGCAGCAAGCAAGTAGCTGCCGCAGCAGTCACTGTCGACAGCAGCTTGCTGCTGCGGGCATCAGCTGCTACAGGCTGCCGGACCCGGGGAGAGGATGGGGATGGCGAAGTGAGTGAAAAATTAGGGTTATGCCTTTTATATTTCACCTGAGTTTTGAAAAATGAAGTTTGGTCCCTGATTTTTGAATTCTAAACTTCAAACCCCTGATTTTTTGTAATTTCCCTTTTTATAATGAAGTATTTGACACTCATGCTTTGTCTCTATTTAACTCCCACAACATAAAAGGCTTTAAAACTTATTATGGGCCATTCGAGCCCCATTTTTTGTTTTTTATTATGAATATATTTTGGAATAGTAAATTGATGGAGAATGTGATTAAAAAATAATAAAAAATTCTGAATATGTGATTAAAAAAAATATATATATATAATTTAAAAATAATGTGCATCAAACAGGACCGACTATAAAAAAAAATTCTTAGAACAATCCAATATATGCTTCAATTGTCAAAGTTGTTTAAATGATTAATATGCTTATCGATTTTGGTTTAGTTCTCCAACAAATGCGTCCCACCAAAGCCACATCAACTTTTTCGCAATTTTCTTTCGAAAAAAAGATTAAGTAGACTCAGGTGTCCGAGTTTCACCTAATTAATCTTGAAGAGGTCCCCCGCCCCACCCCGTTTGTCATATGAGTAAATCCAAATCCTTGGTTGAATTACACAGATTACATGATGCATCAAGGAAACCGCTATTTTCATCCACCATTTTTATGTATCTATCCACTTTTTTTAAAAAAATTCTATATTAGAGACTATGACTGAAAATCGTCCGGACCAAAAATTAGAAGATGAGGTTGAGGTCGAACCAAGACGTAGCAAAAAGGAAAGTACAGAAAAATCTTATGGTCCATTTTTGACCTATATTCTAGAAATGAACCTCAAAGCTATCAAGAAGCTGTGAACTCATCAGAAGGACCTCAATGGAAAGAGTCCATTCAAAGTGAAATAGATTCCATTTTGCAATCATAACATGGAAGCTAGTGGATCTTCCTCTAGGAAGTAAACCACTATGCTATAGATGGATTTTCACACGTAAATGAAAGCAGATGGATCTATTGAAAAGTATAAGGCTAGATTGGTAATAAAAGGTTATAGACAACGGAAGGCCTTGTTACTTTGAATACATATTTCTCCATAACGAGATACATCTATCAGGATGATACTTGCGATTGCTGCTTTACGAAATCTTGAAGTACATCAATGGATATGAAAACAATCTTTATATTCATTTAATAAAAAAAAAAAATGAAGAAATTTATATGGAAAACCCGAGGGGTTTTCATCTCCAGGCAAGAAAGAAATTTTGTAAATTGGTGAAGTCGTTCTATGGCTTGAAACAAGCACCAAAACAATGGAACGAAAAATTTGATAATGTCATGATGGAGAGTGGATTTAAAATCAAAGAGTGTGACAAATGTTTTTACGTTAAAGACACTAGAACTGTTTTGCCATTTTATGTCTTTACGTTGACGATATGCTTATTGTTGGTAGTGACAATAAATATTAAATACCCATAAAGATATTTTAAATTCGAGGTTTTGACATGAAGGATATGGGTTTAGCTGAGTTATACTTGAATAAAAATTTATTTAAAAAAAAAATTTCCCCCCCCCCCCCCAGATGGGCTTTTTCTAAACCAGTCACATTATGTTTATAAAATAAAAAAAAAAAAAAAAAGGTTGTTTTTTTCAAATAAGGATGCACTGAAATGGCTAGAACCCGATAGATCAAGTCAACAGCTATCCAAAAATAAAGGTGTAAGTGTACATCAAGTAGAGTACTCGAGAGTTATTGGGAGTCTGATGTACTTTGATGAGTTGTACAAGACCAGACATAGCCTACACAGTGAGTAAAATGAGTAGATATATGAGTAATCCAGGAGCTTATCACTGGAAAGGAATAGTAAGAGTACTAATGTACTTGAGATGTACACGTAATTTTGGACTGCACTATACTAGATATCCAGCGGTCATTGAAGGGTATACTGATTCAAATTGGATATCTGATATAAAAGACTCAAAGTCCACGAGTGGATTTGTGTTCACGTTGGCAGGTGCAGCTATATCCTGGAAATCCTCTAAACAACTGTTATAGCGCAGATCCCTATGGAAATTGAGTTTATATGCTTTAGATAAAAGTGGGTGAAGAGGCTTGAATGGTTTGCGAGCCACTTCTAGAGTACTATTCCAAGATGGTCAAAACCAGTGCCAGCAATTTGCATATATTGTGAGAGTCAATCAGCAATTAGAAAGGGACAGAGTACCATGTATATGGTAAGTCCCGCATCTAACGTCGTAGACCAATAACCATAAGATGCACATATCCTCTCAACTGGAGTTATCACTGTTGATTATGTAAAATCAAAGGATAACATTGCGGATCCGCTACCAGGGTTAAATAAGAGTTAGTTTAAAAATCATCGAGAGGAATGAGACTTAGCCCTTGAATGGATAAGTTAATACAAATGAAAACCCAACCTAGTTGACTGGAGATTCCAAGATTTTAGTTCAAATGGACGACCTAATTGTAAAGACTTATAGAATCCCTGTGGGGGATATTACCTCATGTCCATTTCTATGATGCACAGTGATGCCTGAAAGATAAAGGATAAGCATAGGCTTTAATGATTATTATGCGTCGAAAATTCGAGCCAAGTAACTGGATTACTTGTCATGAGAAACCACCTATGTGAGAGAGAAGTGGGCCGCTTCTAAGGGAATTGTGTGCGGTGCAATTCTTGTGAACTCACACCGAACCATAGGCGTATGTTCATGCCAAACGAACATAAAAATGAGAACTGAACAAATGATAAAAAAGTATTGCTAAAAATGAAATGACTCCTAAAATTGCCACAAAACCATAATTTGCAGCTTTTGCTGACATTTGTGTCAAAACCATTTTCCACGGACTAGGGATTGTATTAACTTTTCATACTGGGCCATTGAAGTACTCAAAATTTTGGGTTTGTCTCTAACTGGATTATCTCATTATCCAATTACTTTTAATTTTTAAAGATTTTGGGCCAAGAAACTATTAGAAAACTCATTTCATTAAAAAAATCAAGGGAAAAATACCAAAAACCATGATTTTAAGATTTGATTATCATAAATCGGGTCATTGAGAAGACGCCACCGAGTGCGGTGGCAATGGCGATGGTGATGGTTCCATAGTTTTTAATATAGAATGTGGGTTACGATAACTCCAATAGATTTTGATTCGAGGAAGAAAATTGAGTTTTGAATTGGTTACGGATTTGGTATTTTGGGAAGAAATGGAATGGAGAATTAGTGGGAGGCGCACTAGTAGCCGATGGTGGTGCATATGAGAAATCGAGATGAAGAATGAGAGAGGAGGTGGGAGCAACAATGATGAATTGAGTATTAGTGATTTGTGAACTGACGGGAGGAGTGGTGGTTGCCAGCGGTGGTGATGCGGAAGAGAGAACCAGGTGAAGAATGAGAGAGAAAAGGTGGAGCGCGGTGAGGCAAGGTGAGAAGAATAGTACCCGTGATCAATTATTCGTGACTAATAAATAATTTATAACATATTAAACATGTGATTTGTGACTAAATATGTTATTAAGATTTTTGAACTTATATATTTTGAGAATGAATTTTTCCCATACATCAATTGAGTATAAGCCCATTTTGATGGTAATCATTGTATTCCTAAAGTCAAGGTGCCCGAGTAGTGTGCAAATGTGCTATTGTCCATCCATGAAACTCGAGTACTTCATCGAGGGCATCATTGTCCTATATAACTCAAGCTTTTACAATTGACCTTAGATCAGTGTGGTTCTACGGGCTCAACATATTTTGTATGGTAGGGTACTAAGGTTATTCATGGCATTAGAAAGCGATGCTAATCTATATACCGACATAACAACTGGGTTCCCTACTTTTTTTACCAAATACATTCAGCATCAATCATGCTACAAATACAGAATTTTTTGACAGAAAATCCTTACAGACAACACCTAGGTGGACATCATTGGAAGATGGGATAAAAAGGAAAAAAAAAAAAACAGTTCAATCAAATTTTGCAACATCAACATCCGTATACATCTTGTTAAATTTTTCCTGTACTCCTGGCTTTATTGTTCAGGCATTCCTTTCCGCAACTCTCTCCATTACTTTTTTGTGGAAAAACAGAGAGGATTCGAGAGACCTGCCAAAGTTTGGATGATTTAAATCAGTACATTATTGTTTCAAGAGAAACTCAAGTTGAGAATCACTCCTGCGTTCCAATGTTCCAACACTTTTTCTATCCTAAGATAATTCATATGAGATTTCTGAGTTTAGACTTGTTGGAAAAAAACTGAAAATGGGCTCTAGTTCTGGTATGGCTCAGACTGTGGCTAGATTGCCAAGTCATGTTGTGAGCCAACCTATGGCTACTGTTCCGGTTAATCATAATGAAAAACCGGAGAAATTCAATGGCTTGAATTTCAAAAGGTGGCAGCAGAAAATGCTATTTTATTTGACCACCTTGAATCTTGCGAGGTTCTTGACTGAAACTGCTCCAAAACTCCAAGAGGGTGAGGGAGATGTTCAAGCGATCAGTGCACTTGATGCTTGGAATCATTCGGATTTTCTATGCCGAAATTACATTATGAACAGTTTAGCAGATTCGCTATACAACGTGTATAGCACTATGAAAACTGCTAAAGAGTTGTGGGAGTCTTTGGACCGTAAATATAAAACTGAAGATGCCGGGGCTAAAAAGTTCATTGTCGGCAAATTCTTAGATTATAAAATGGTGGACTCCAAAACTATAATCAGTCAAGTGCAAGAACTCCAAGTAATTCTTCACGAAATTCATGCTGAAGGGATGTTGTTGAGTGAGACTTTCCAAGTGGCTGCAATTATTGAAAAATTGCCTCCCGCATGGAAAGATTTCAAGAATTACCTAAAGCACAAACGACAGGAAATGAACGTCGAAGAACTGATTGTTAGACTTCGAATTGAAGAAGACAACAAGAGTTCCGAAAAGAAGTTGTTCAATCCTAGTGTTGCTAAAGCCAATGTTGTGGAGCATGGTCAAAGCAGTAAGACCTACAAAAGTAAGGCTGGGTCATTCGGTGGTAAAGGGACCAAGCTAGGACCTAAAGGTGGAACCTCTAAAAGGAAGTTTCAAGGAAAATGCTTCAATTGTGACAAAGTGGGTCACAAGTCTTCGGAGTGCAGATTGCCAAAGAAGAAGAAAGAAGCAAATGTGGTTGACTACATGGCGCATGATGGGCGGAGATGAATCTAGCAGCCGTCGTTTCTGAAGTGAACATGGTGGGCTCTAACCCAAAAGAATGGTGGATTGACACCGGAGCTACAAGACATGTGTGTTCTGATAAAGAACTGTTTGCTGCTTTCGAAGCAATTGAAAATGGAGAGAAGTTGTTCATGGGAAATTCAGCAACTTCTGAAATCAAGGGACAAGGCAAAGTGGTTCTGAAGATGACTTCGGGGAAAGAGCTAACTCTTAACAATGTGTTGTATGTGCCTGAAATTCGCAAGAACCTTGTGTCCGAGTCGCTTTTAAATAGCATGGTTTTCGTATTGTATTTGAGTCAGACAAAGTTATTTTGTCTAAGAGTGGAATGTTTGTCGGAAAAGGCTATGTTTCCGATGATATGTTTAAGTTGAATGTAATGGTTGTTAAACCAAAAATGAATAAAGTGAATTCTTCCGCTTACTTGCTTGAGTCTTCCAATGTGTGGCATGGTAGACTAGGACATGTTAACTATGATTCTTTACGTAGACTAGTTAACTTGAATTGTATACCCGCGTTCCATATTGATTCCAAACATAAGTGCGAAACTTGTGTTGAGGCAAAATTGACAAGGTCATCATTTAAATCAATTGAACGGAATACAAAACCACTTGATTTAATTCACAGTGATATATGTGATTTAAAATTTGTACAAACAAGAGGTGGCAACAAGTATTTCATTACTTTTGTCGACGATAGCACAAAATATTGCTATGTGTACTTGCTAAAAAGCAAGGATGAAGCGATAGAGAAATTCATTCTCTACAAGAATGAAGTTGAGAACCAACTTAACAAGAAAATTAAGGTGATAAGAAGCGATCGAGGTGGTGAGTATGAAGCACCATTCGCTGAATTATGTGCACAACATGGAATCATACATGAAACCACCGCACCTTATTCCCCGCAACAAAATGGTGTTGCTGAAAGAAAAAATCGCACCTTAAAAGAAATGATGAATGCGATGTTGGTAAGTTCTGGGTTACCTCAGAACATGTGGGGGGAGGCTGTGTTATCAGCAAATTACCTTTTAAATAAGGTGCCCCGAAAGAAAATGGAAAAGACCCCTTATGAGTTATGGAAAGGAAGAAAGTCTTCCTATAAATACTTACGAGTGTGGGGGTGTCTTGCTAAAGTGGCTGTCCCAACACCAAAGAAGGTGAAGATAGGACCGAAAACTGTAGATTGTATCTTCATTGGATATGCTCAAAACAGTAGTGCTTATCGATTTCTTGTGTATGAGTCTAAAATTCCAGATATACACAAAAACACGATAATGGAATCGAGAAATGCTTCCTTCTTTGAACATGTATTTCCATGCAAGTCCAAAGAAGAGGCAAGCTCTTCTAAACGGACATATGAGACTATGATTGAAAATAGTCAGGACCAAAAATTAGAAGAGGAGGTTGAGGTTGAACCAAGATGTAGCAAAAGGGAAATAACAGAAAAATCTTATGGTCCAGATTTTTTGACCTATATGCTAGAAAGTGAACCTCAAAGCTATCAAGAAGCTGTGAACTCATTAGAAGGACCTCAATGGAAAGAGGCCATTCAAAGTGAAATAGATTCCATTTTGCAAAATCATACATGGGAGCTAGTGGATCTTCCTCCGGGAAGTAAACCACTAGGCTATAGATGGATTTTCAAACGTAAAATGAAAGCAGATGGATCTATTGAAAAGTATAAGGCTAGATTGGTAATAAAAGGTTATAGACAACGAGAAGGCCTTGATTACTTTGATACATATTCTCCAGTAACGAGAATAACATCTATTAGGATGATACTTGCGATTGCTGCTCTACGAAATCTTGAAGTACATCAAATGGATGTTAAGACTGCATTCTTGAATGGAGATTTAGATGAAGAAATCTATATGGAACAACCCGAGGGGTTTTCATCTCCAGGGCAAGAAAAGAAAGTTTGTAAATTGGTGAAGTCGTTATATGGGTTGAAACAAGCACCAAAACAATTGCACGAAAAATTTGATAATGTCATGATGGAGAGTGGATTTAAAATCAACGAGTGTGACAAATGTGTTTACGTTAAAGACACTGGAAATGGTTATGTCATTTTATGTCTTTACGTTGACGATATGCTTATTGTTGGTAGTGACAATAAGATGATTAAATCCACTAAAGATATGTTAAATTCGAGGTTTGACGTGAAGGATATGAGTTTAGCTGATGTTATACTTGGAATCAAAATTTCAAGAACATCAGATGGGCTTGTTCTAAACCAGTCACATTATGTTGATAAAATTTTAGAAAAGTTCAGTAAGGATGATACTGAAATGGCTAGAACACCGATAGATACAAGTCAACATCTATCCAAAAACAAAGGTGAAAGTGTACATCAAGTAGAGTACTCGAAAGTTATTGGGAGTCTGATGTACTTGATGAGTTGTACAAGACCAGACATAGCCTACACAGTGAGTAAACTGAGTAGATATACGAGTAATCCAGGAGCTGATCACTGGAAAGGAATAGTAAGAGTACTAAGGTACTTGAGATGTACACGTAATTTTGGACTGCACTATACTAGATATCCAGCGGTCATTGAAGGATATACTGATGCAAATTGGATATCTGATATAAAAGACTCAAAGTCCACGAGTGGATTTGTGTTTACATTGGCAGGTGCAGCTATATCCTGGAAATCCTCTAAACAAACTGTGATAGCCAGATCCACTATGGAATCTGAGTTTATAGCTTTAGATAAAAGTGGTGAAGAGGCTGAGTGGTTGCGCAACTTCTTAGAGGATATTCCAAGATGGTCAAAACCCGTGCCAGCAATTTGCATATATTGTGATAGTCAATCAGCAATTGGAAGGGCACAGAGTAACATGTATAATGGTAAGTCTAGACATATACGTCGTAGACACAATACCATAAGACAATTACTCTCAACTGGAGTTATCACTGTTGATTATGTAAAATCAAAGGATAACATTGCGGATCCGCTAACCAAAGGGTTAAATAGAGAGTTAGTTGAAAAATCATCGAGAGGAATGGGACTTAAGCCCTTGAATGGATAAGTTAATACAAAGGAAAACCCAACTTAGTTGACTGGAGATCCCAAGATCTAAGTTCAAAGGGACAACCTAATTGTAAAGACTTAATAGAATCACTGTGGGGGATATTACCTCATGTCCATTCCTATGATGCACAGTGATGCCTGAAAGATAAAGGATAAGCAATAGGCTTTTAATGATTATTATGCGTCGAAAATTCGAGCCAAGTAACGTGGATTACTTGTAATAAGAAATCACCTATGTGAGAGAGAAGTGGGGCCGCTTCTAAGGGAATTGTGTGGGGTGCAATTCTTGTGAACTCTCACAGAACCAGGCGTATGTTCATGGCCAAAACGAACATAATAATGAGAACGAAAATGTGTTAGGAAGAATCCTGTGTAGAGTATATCATCGTTTACATAAACGGCAGAACAGTTCAAGGACATCGCGTCTACTGGTCAGCTAGTAAAGTAAATATGCTTTCACAAGGGAAGGTTCAAGGGGTAACACCTACCTATCCTATGCAGGTTTCAACTGTTGAACTATATCACCTAGTCTTCATGTGTCACATTCATGTGTCGCTCCCAATTTTCATTCATGTGGGGGATTGTTGGAAAAAAACTGAAAATGGGCTGACTTTGGCACTAGTTTTGAGTGGGACCCGCTTGGCTATTTTGAAAGATGAAAGTTGATTTGTGTTCTCCTCCGTGAGTACATCGAAATCATATACTTACTTGTCAAAAATGATGCTCGGGTGAATGAGAAATTGAAGCTCAAAGTATGCCATGTGAAAGGAGTTTATGTTGGTGGGAGTATGCCATGTGAAAGGAGTTTATGTTGGTGGGAAAGCAAAAATTTAAGCTTTGTCCCACATAGGAAGTGGATGAAAATTAAAACCACTTTATAAAGGATTGCACTTTAGAATGGTGTAATCATGTGTAGCATAGAGGCTCTCTCCACGTGCGCGCGCAGGGGGGGTGCAAATCTTGGACCGAAATTGGCTTCAGACCTTGAACTTGTGTGCGAGCGCGACCTGCGTACACGAATGTCGGACCGAAAGGAGCAAAATTGGCCCCTTAGGAGTGTCCACGTTTTGCTACATTTTTTAATTTTTTCAATAGACTTTTGGTTTTCCAAAACTGTTGAAACTCCTGAAACTCCAATGTTAATTGCTATGAAGTTATTGAGCAATTATTCTATAGTTGTCTATATAGTCATCTCGTTTTTCAGTCTGCAGTACACGAATTCATCTGCATATTCATCTGCCTGCAGTTTCTGTTTCTCCTACATACAGTCTCCGTTTTTGCATTTTTTTTTCCCGGTTTTGTTCGAGTCCGGTGGTGATATAATTCAGGCACATAGTCAGTTCGCCGGAGTAGTCTCTGTTGTGCTCAGAAACTACTGGTTCTACCGTTGTATCCTGGGAAGCAGACGTTCATATCAATCCTCAAGCACGTACGGTGAGGGGGCGAATCTGTTTTAAGGAAACTGTGTTTGACACAGGCCTCGGGTTAAAAGTGTTATACAGTTTTAACAGATTCTGTTTTTCGATTTTGCATATTGTCATTCTGCAATTGTTTTCATTGTTTACTGCAATATATATATTTTACATTATATTATAGTATGCGCTAACTGTATTTGTAAATACAGTTTTTGTTCTGTTCATCAAAATTGGTATCAAGTTGTAAATCCGGTATTTGAAGTTGAAACAATTTTCCTACAAGACTTTCCCAAAACCTACTCTTGGATAAGTTGTTCAATGGGAACCATGGATATAGTGGTCCTGGATAAGTTGTTCCTTCAATTTCATGAAAGTGACTCCCAAAATAGGAAAAAACCGAAAGAACAAAAAATGACTAAGACTATTTCTATTGATTTTTACGTTTTGTTTCCAAATGTGAGAAGAAAATTTGTGAATTCAATGCGATTCTAGAATTGTATCACGTGCGAAGTAGTTAACGACATGTTTTGTATGTAACATGTTAAGCGACTTTCCTTTTCTAACATTTATTTAGTCATACTCGAATGAAAATGAATGATTTCTTACTAACTTCCAAATCATAGTTAACTTGTCATAAATAGTTGTGCAATAAACATTTTTTACTTCAGCTTAAATCATCAAAAAAAGTATTGCATCGTATTTATTTAAATTTTGTTTTCAATGTGCTTTTTTTTATTAAAAATGACACTTGTCTTGTCCTATCCTATACAATAATGTGGTGGAATGAGAGCACATGCTATATGAATTATTATTACTTATTAATATAAAGATATAGCGACGCCTAGGGTGCTTAGTCCCTCAAGATATGCTCTCATTTAAACATTCCACATGCAATTTTGTGGGCTCTAGTGTACATGGGCCGGTCTTATTTCGTCATTTTGTCGTCTTTTCAATTTATCAAATTTTAATTGTAATCGCACATTTTATGAAATCTCATAAATTTTATTAACTTTTTAACTATACATTTCATCAATTTTTATCGACACTATTAATTTTTTTTTTTATCAAAATCTTTATCACGCAGGTCCATAATGTAAACTAATTATTTTAGTGGGGTTTTAAGAACACATTTTCAAAATGCAATTTGGATGAGGATATGTTGTCAAAAACAAACATAGTATTCAATGTGATTTGTATAGCCAACAACAATTGGTCTGTCATCTAATCAAGATAGCCCATAACATGGGTAAACTAACAGTGTCATATCTTTATGTTACATCACAACTTTCTTTTTTTTATTCTTTCATCGTTATTGTGTCGATTCTTTAATATTTCATTTTTACGCGACACAAAAGTTGCACGACGTGGAATCAAAATTTCGAAGCCAAATTTTACATGGTAAAAGTTGGCATTAATAAAGCTAATGATGCTTTTGGAACTAACAAATTTTATATATTTATTTATAGTTGGAATTAATGACTTCAATTTTGTTGTTTTTCAAAAAAAAATCTAGAGTACACTGTTTTTGAAAGGGTTATGGCAGCTAGTGGAGCACAGATAGATGAAATATCCAAATGCCTAACTGGTACGCAATATTTTTATCCATGTCTCAACTAAACAATTTTTAGTCAAGTACACATTATTGTGAAAACGCGTATGAAGCAACTTTGATATGTCATCACATTTTTTAAAATTCATTTTCATGAAATATATATTTTTATCAACTTTTTAATCACACATCTGCTAAAAATCTGATTTTATATTTAAGTCAGACAACGACTATATTATGTTCTTCTTTCACATTTACATAACCATGTTCTATATACGTGCAGCAACGAATAAGAGTAGATAGTACGGACTTTTAAATTTTTCTCTGCATATTGTTCAGTTTTGTTCGATTCGCCTCACGAAATATGTCATAGAGAGATTATTTACTAAGAAGGTTGTACGAGAGAGGGTATCGAATATTAAAATCATTCTCGCTTTTATTGAAATTTTTGTTTCGAACTGAATGAACTATTTGAGACGTAGATGTGTAGACTTCTCGACTCGCCTAACTAGCCTTATGTGGATTAGGAGTGAGGGTTGACACTAATTGATTTACTTAACTCTTGTTTCGTATAGATTTTATAAAACATATTTTCGTCACACTCTTATAATTATATTTGTTAAAAGGTTGAATTTGAACTATAATTACTTAATTAGTAATGATAATTTATCAAAGGCAAAAGATGGGAAAGAGTATTTAAACATGCAAATAGAAAGTTCCTTTTAATATTCTCACAAGGTCGCACACCCATCTTGCCTATGCAATTAAGTCAAGAAGTTTACCTAAGTTGTAACAATTAGTAAATTAATTAATATAGGTCAAAGGGATTGATGCACAAGGAACATGCAGCACATAGGAGGTCACGTGAATTGATTTAAATTCTGACTAACCCAAGAAAAAAACCCATCTCAATTAATTTCCACGTCTTAGATTTCGATGTCTCATTATGAATAGGCCAAGATGTACTTTGATACTGTAATTGTTGACTTGTAGGGTATTTGTACATATGTATATAGATACACTTGGAGATTGTCCGTTCTATTGATTGTTGTAATTTTGGCGTGATTCGAATTCATTGTTGAATTAATTGAAGAATTTTAATTGAAATGCACTTCTAGAAAAATTCACTTTGAAATATTATTGCAGTCTTATGTCAAGTTGAAGTTCTATTTTGAAAACTTATTGAGAGTTTAAATTTGTTTTGG
This sequence comes from Fraxinus excelsior, assembly GCA_019097785.1. Classification (NCBI taxonomy): domain Eukaryota; kingdom Viridiplantae; phylum Streptophyta; class Magnoliopsida; order Lamiales; family Oleaceae; genus Fraxinus; species Fraxinus excelsior. The sequence goes on along the minus strand of CM032634.1, from coordinate 3,816,107 downwards.
ACTCGATTTTTTGGTATCTTACTTTATCAACAACTCTACTAGGAGGACATCCCCTACATATTCCCTATAAATATTAGGTTCTTCTATACAATTTTAAAATGTGAGAAAATATATTACCAGAATTTTAGGATTAATTGTATATTTCTCCATTATTATTATTGGTACAATAAAATATCATGATTCTTCTGTCGTATTTTCTTATCTTCTTTTATTCTTTTGCTTGTGATCAAATACTTCATTATTGTGTCATATAACTTCAACATTTCAATTTGGTGGTTGGTTTCATATCAAGTGGTATCGAGCAATACGTGATCTTTGAAATCTCAACAATTGATATCAGATATTCTATGCATAATTAACACAAGTGATATCAGAACCTAGGTTCAGCAGTTCCACATATCACATAGTTTGATTTGTGTCGAGGTTTTTTTTTTTTTATGGCTTCCATGAAATATGAAATTTCGATTTTCGAACGCAACACTAGATTTTCGTTATAGCAGGTTAAGATGCATGCAATACTCGTACAGTAGGATTTGGATGATGCGTTGTTGGAAATTGAAAAGATGCTCGCAACTTTGACCACTAAAGAGAAATTACGGAAGGATAAGAAAACATTTTCTCACATTCATCTTCATCTAACGAATACTATTCTTCAGAGCTTTTTAAGGAGAGTTCAACAGCTGTTTTATGGTTGAAGTTAGAGCAGTTGTGCATGACTAAAAGTCTAACAAGCAAGTTGCATCTCAAACATCGTTTATACTCTCTTCAAATGGCAAAAGGAGGATTATTGGAAGATCAACTAGTTGTATTTAAAGAGATCGTTGCTGATTTGGAAACTTTGGAAGTAAAGTATGATGAAGAAAATTTGACCTTGATCCTATTGTGTTCATTGCCCGCTTCGTTTTCTTCATTTAGAGACACGATCTTGTATATGCGTGATATTCTCACCATAGATGAGGTGTATGATACTTTCTTTTTAAAAGAGAATATGAAGTATCTGATTTTAGAGGTTAGAGATGGAGAAGACCTTGTTGCTCATGGTGGTTCTGAAAGGGGCAGATCGAAGTTTACGTTCAGTAATCAGATTTGTAACTTATGCAAGACGAATGTGCACTTGAAGAAAGATTGCTACAAATTGTTGAATAAAGAAAGGTTGGCTGCAAATTGATATGGAAAGCAATCAAAGATTTTAGGTGAAGCAGACCTCGCAGAGAACATTGTAAGTGATGGAGATCTCTTGGCTAATTCTGACATCGAGTTTAAACCAGAGGATGATTGGATTCTGAATTCAGTATATGTGTTTCATATGTGTCCTAATAAAGACTTGTTTACCATATATGAAATTGTTTCCAAATGTGTCATGGTTATGAGAGACCATACCTTGTCGAGTTGCTTGAATTGGTACGGTCAAATTGAAGCTATTGGATGGGATAATTAGAATACTTGGTCGGTTCAATATGTTCCGAATCTGAAGAAGAATCACATCTCGTTGTCCACTCTTGATTCAAAGGGTTATGAGTTTTTTGGTGGAGGTGGAGGTGGATGTGGAGTTTTGAAAGTTTATAAAGGTGTCGGGGTTGTATTGGAGGGACATAAAATATCTCAGTTATATATCTTACAGGATCGTGTAGAATCTAGAAGAGTCAATCAGCACAGGTTCAGTACCGTGGTAGACATTCAGGTTGGTACAATACCTTTAGGAGTTCATAAATGATTGAATTTGAAGAATACTACTTAGTGGAGTTCAAGAGATATGGATAGTGTCTATTTGTCACCATCACCATCACATGCGATGCTATTGTATTCAATTGCTAGGGATGGACCCAGTAGAAAAATGTACGTGGATGCTGATTTTGTTGAGCATGTTTTCAGTGTAGTAGATGTGTACAATCTAACGAGGGCTCTTCTTTAAAAGTATTTGGGTTTGATTCTACTTTGGGGAGTGTTACAGTCCAATTTGGTGAATTTTAAAATCATTACTATTTTTTGGAGATTTGAGGTAATTCTGTAAAGTAGTGCTTGGATTCATTGGAAGATGTGAAATATTTTGTATTTGGTTGGAGAAATCCGTTTTTTTATTGTTGAAAAGTCAGTTTATTCCTTGCTAACGGATTTTCTTCTCTAAGTGGAGAATATTTTGGAGCTTTATTCGTTGATGTGGAATTTGTGTTAAGATGGAAATTGTTATAATTTGGGTGTGACCTGAATTTCTTGTTGAAGTAATTGAAGAATTCTAATTGAAGTGCATGTCAAGAAGAATTCAGTTTGGGATGTTATTGAAGTCCTATATCAAGTTGAAGTTCTATTTAGGAAGTCCATTGGGAGTTGTAATTTGTTTTGAACTTTATTTTTTGGTATCCTACTTTATCAACAACTTTATTAGGAGGGTTTGAACATCCCCTACATATTCCCTATAAATATTAAGTCATTCTATACAATTTTAAAGTGTGAAAAAAGAGATCAACACAAATTTAGGATCGATTGTATATTTTTCCATTATTATTATTGATGCAGTAAAATCTCTTAATTATTCTACCATATTTTCTTGTCTTCTTTTATTTTTTTGTTTGTGATCAAATACTTCATTATTGTGTCATATAATTTCAATATCTTAATCCAGTAGTTGATTTCATATCAAGTGGCATCGAACGATATATAATTCTTAAATTTCCAACAATTGGTATTAGATATTCCGAACATAATTAACGCAACAATAATGAATATAATACACAATATAGTAAGGATTCGATGTGATCTTCAAAGAAATGATAAAAAAGATTACATCGTGGTAAGACACAAAGTTCAATCTAAGAGTTAAAACTGCTACGATGTAATTCGATGACATGATCACTACAAACAACAATTGTACGTCCTTCCTAGATTAAGTCCCCGTTTGACATAGCAAAAAGTCATAATTTTGGTAGATTTTGATTTAAAAAATGATGAAATTTATGGTTAAAAAATTGTGGATTCCACAAAAATGAGTGATTAAAAATGAGTTTGAGAAAAAAAAAATTCTAAAATTGAGGACCAAACAGGGGCTAAAGCTTTTCTATAGACTATCAACCAATTTATGAGAACTCTTGATTTTAAACAATTTTTTTTTTTGAGTGCCATAGTTTTGCATTGCTTCTTAGAATTCACTTTTTATTACAGTCGAAATGTGTTACTAATATGTGTTGTTTCAACTAAACATGTCTTAAGACTCACTTCATAAGATGTGTTAAAGTTTTATAATGATGGTCAACCTTTCACAATTCTCTTTATTAAGTATTCAGAATTAAGCATATATCATTAATTATGTATTCCACATCATGTTTTAAACCAGAAATTTGCACTATTTTTTCATGCCAATGGCATGAGAAAATTGATATCATTAATGTCATTCAGGTAAGTGGCGATAAATGTTCAATCACCTGCTATTTATCGGTCACGTATGTCACACACCTTTCTTTCCTTTTCAACAAGTTCAAAGTTGAAACAATAGTAAGGGTGCGTTTGAGTCACGGTTTGGTGGAAATTAAAATAAAATTTTTAGTAGATTGTGATAAAAGTTTTTGAAATGTGTGGTTAAAAAGTTGTGGAACTTATGAAAAATGTGGTTAATATTAATTTTTTGACTTTGACTTTGACTTGAATTAAAATTAGATTTTAATCCGGCCTGAACAAAGCCTTTGAAAGAATGTATTTTAGAACAATAGATTGATAGAGAATGTGTAGTTGAAAAAGAAGCAAAAGTTGATGATGTGATGAAAAATATTATTTTATTGAAGAACATGTTGTTAAAAATGAGTAGAAGAATGTGAATAAAAATTTTAGCCCATGTTTGTCTCTCATTATGGGAGAAAGAATGGAGTTTTAAATAATATTTTTTGGAAAATGTGTTGATAAAATTTAAAGAAATTTTATTGGTTTGTGTATAGAATATTTTATTGGGTGAATGTGTGGTGGAGAAATGATACTGTAGGCTGTAGCAAATAATTTAATTTTTAAATGATGACAAACACACCCTTAATGTGTACCAAAAGGTGGCTAAATTGAAAAAAAAAAAATTATGTTTCACAACTTCTTTAAAATAAATAGATGCGAATTATCGATGAATTTCTGCTTGCTAAAAGTCATCCGGAGATTTATATTAATGAAAAATGATCGGTAAAAGTTCAGTCGATAAAAAATATAGTAGAGAACTCGAATTCAAGCTCAAGCTTTGTGCATGAAGTTGAGTTCAATATGAAATCGACAATACTATTTGTATTACTTGAAAAATCGAAATACGATAGTAGGAGTTTTCTTTTGAAAAAATCTACAAGTTTTTTTATAAAATTATTTTTCAAATAAAAAAAATGTTATTCAGACCCGTGAAATCTCGAATTCCAGTTTTTGTTTCACACATGGACAAACTACAGAAATAAGAAACAAAAGCAGAACAAAAATGTACCCCATTTTCACACGCATAGCCGACACGTGCCTACACCGACACAGGAACGCGGCTACACTGAAGGGACCCACATTCCTACGAGGATTTAAAAAAGCATCATTAATTTGTTGGACTTATATCTGCATGTGACTCTCATCTCTCTTCTCCATTAATTAAGAAAAAAAATTAAATCTACATTTAATGTTATTTTATTGAAAAATGTACAATTAAAAAATAGAAAAATTTTATTTTAAACCCGAGTAATACTATGTAACCCCACTGGAGTTACAACTCCAGTTTAGGTGACTCTGAATGATAAATGAATTGAATTAAATGATTTATTTAATTTTACATATCATTTAACGTCATTTTAATGTCACTAAAACTGTGATTGTAATCTCGTTGGAGCTAAATATGGAATCAAAGATAGAGCGAAGAATGAAACAAAAAGAAGTGAGAGACAAGATCACAGGCGGAAGTAAATAGTTACCATATTTATACACACAGAGACCGCCACGAGAAAAGACACCCTATTTCTTGCAAAAGTGTCAAATGCAGACCTTAAAAGCCTAGTAGGCTATAGTACTTACCACTTACCAGTATTTTCTTGTTATGATTTGCACATGGTAGATTGAATAGTCCCCACACTATTAAAGAGTACAACTAGATTCTCGATTAATCTATTATTTCAGAATACATTCTTCCAAAATAATGTGGCTCACACACACCCTATATATTTGATTTGTTCAATTCGACACTACTTAATTGATTGAATTACATGAAAAAGTTCATTTCATCTCTATAGTCTGATTTTACACGTTAAACGTGAGCGTTTGGATGATGCGTTCGAAAATGATAAATGCTCCTACGAAGGAATCTATTGATTGATTTACTTTGCAGTCGAGGTCTATGAATCAAGTTTAGGATAATCCACCTACGTCGGAGAAAATAATGAAAAATGATCTAATTACTTGCAAGTAACTTTTCATATTTTTACTCTAATAATAAAATATTTATTCTAAAAATTACTTATCTACTCATACATGAATATTAAGGGCCAGTTTTCTTTACCGTTTTCAAGTCGTTTTCTACTTTTGATTTTCTAAAACAGTGAAAATGCATTCTCTTTCCTATTTTCGAAAACGCGTTTTTGGAACAAATCAAAATTTTCAAAACACGTTTTGGGTATTTTCAAAATATCAAAAAGAACACATTTTCAACAATCTCAAAATGAACGCTCAAAACACAAAACTCAAAATAAATTGAAAACTCAAAACACAAAGAGAACAACCCGTAAACATTCCGCAACGTTTTGCTATGTTTAGTACTAATAATTAAATAATATCGAGTGTGTATGACTAAGCTTTAAAAAATTAAATAAATACTTATATTAGAAGGAACTTTTAATTTACAGATAGAAGAAATAACCTTTTCTTATTTCTACTCTTATAAAAAATCTATTTACCTTAAACATGCTTAACTTTACTTATAAGTAAACTCTTACCCTTAACCAAACATCCTCCAAATTTATTAGCCATTCTGTTCTATCATAAAATAAATACAAGTCTAAGCTATCTCCGACTCTAATTGGAGTGCAATTCTCATTAATACGGTGATTAATTACGTGGTGCTTAAAGTAAAAGAAGAATTACAGTTGGGACTGAACTCTTCTTGGTGTATGTTTAACAATGTTCTTAGGAATAAAATAATCAGATTAATTACTCACAGATAATTTAATTAATCCCAAGATAGATATAAGTAAGAGATTGGATCCACATTCCACAGACCACACTGCTATACACTACTACGTCTGTATCTATATGGCTATCCTCTTTGCTGTTTTCTCTCTCTATTAATTTGAGTTGAAAGTAGCGAGAAAAAGGGAAGGAAGAGAGGAGAAGATCGTTACTCTGTGTGTGTGTGAAAGGGGAAGAAATAGCGAGAGATTGAGAAAAGCCAAATCTTGGGTTTGTGAAATTTGATGAAAATCCACAGCTGAGTAGGCTGAAATTGAGGGATTACTGGGTTTCTTGATTTATTTGCATCTTTTAAGGTAAACCTGTTTTTTTTTTTTCCAACTACTTCGCTTGTTGTTGTTTTGTGTTTTCTTTTTTTGCTTACTTTGGTCAAAACATGAGTTCTTGGTGTTTCATATGTGATTGATTTAATTAGGTTTTCAATGTATTCATATCTGGGCGTTGTTCTACTTTTTGTATTTGCGTATAATTCTAGCTTAATTCAATTTTGTTTCAACTCTACTTGTTCAGTTGTTCTTGTTCTTACTCTCTTTTACTTGATGGGTAAGGTATGCATTTCTCATTTACATGAACTGGCAATTTGTTTTACTATAAATGAATCTAGTTAATTTACTGTTCTTGGTTTCTTAATTCAATTCTGCGTCTTCTATTTCCATCTATAGTTCAGTTCACAGGTGCAATAAAAAAGCTCTGTTTATAGGAGTGATATTCATATACTTGTTTTCTCAATCTCAACATGTCGTGTATTATTTGAGTTCAGTGGATCTAGAATGTGATTGGGAGAGGATCGTTCCTAGGCACCCTTTTGTTTTTTCATCATATTTAAGTTTTATCGATGTGATTGCTATAATTTCTGGATTTTCCATTTTGGTCTTTACTCCTGTATGCTGTGTCTGTGGGGTTATTCAGGTTGAAAAAATGTCGAGGCCACTTCATCGGGGTTCATCTGGGGCAGGCGTGCGAATCTTGAGAAACAGTAATGATTTCTGGGATGACTCGCAGATGAAAGAAAAAACAGAGAAGGAAGATGTGGATCGAAGTCGTACAAATGGTGCTCATAATACATATTTATCTATCAGATTCCCTTTTAGGTTTCTCTTCCTGGATAGTTTGTCTTCAAAACACAGTTTGAGTGACAATGGTTTTGTATCTGATCCCATCAGCCCTGGGAGGAATCGGCATAAATTGTTACTTGCTTTACTCAAATTCAGTTTAATAGTTATTGCAATTCTTGCACTGGCTGGATCCTTTTGGTGGACAATTTCCATATCATCTTCATCCAGAGGTCAAATATCTCGTGGATATAGGCGGCTTCAAGAGCAACTGGTTTCAGAGTTGCATGAGATCAGTGAGCTCTCTCAGGGTTCCTCGAGGTTGAGAGAATTGGAATACTGTTCTCAAGAGTCAGAAAACTTTGTACCATGCTTCAATGTTTCAGAAAATCTTGCTTCTGGCTATTCTGAGGGTGAAGAGTACAACCGCCATTGTGCACATGGGTCAAACCAACATTGCTTGGTTCTTCCTCCCATGAATTATAAGATTCCCCTTAGGTGGCCTAGTGGAAGAGATGTCATCTGGTTCGCCAATGTTAATATTACAGCACAGGAGGTGCTCTCCTCAGGAAGTTTGACGAAGAGGTAAATGGAAGAGCTAGTTTCAGCAGTCAAATAAAAACATAGTGTTAAAAACTTAATTTCTATCTTTCCATGTGTTGCAAATACAGGATGATGATGTTAGATGAAGACCAGATCTCCTTTCGTTCAGGATATTCAACATTTGATGTCGAAGACTACACACATCAAATTGCTGAAATGATTGGGCTAAGAAATGAATCCTACTTTATACAAGCTGGAGTAAGTGGATTTTGATTTGCAGAATTAATAAATCTGCTTTCTCGGCTTTGATTCATTTCCATCATTGTTTACCCATCCATTCTTTATTCCTGTTGGAGCTAATGTTGTGATATCTCGTTGAAAAACAGAAATTGATAAATGAAATGTAATGTGTGAGTCAAGTTGCCCCAATATTCTAAATCAATGTTTTATGTAGATCACCAAATATATCATGCACAATTTGACTTGCGTTACATTCCATCAGCCCATCACATGTCTTAGATAGGCAGTTTCTTTTGCATTAACTTGAGTTTGCAAAGTTTATTTTAGATGCTGCGGATATACTCTGCTCGAGTTTTTGAGTATTTAAGTCGAGACAGAAGGAAAATGCATGGATTGTCGAATATTTAGATGAGTGATAAATAGGTATTGTTTGCTCAATATCCATTATATATGTTTGCTAATGACTTTTGTAATTTGGTTCATGTATAGTAAGATTCAAGTGGTAGAACAAAATTTTATTGCTCATATTTATGGATTTACTGCACCTTGTTAGTTTCTCAGAATATTCATATTTTTTCGCAATCTACTGTATATTGTCACGTCTGCAATAAATTACAGTAATAATTGAAAATCCTTTTTCTAATTCTATATTATAATTGTATGGTGTTTTTATTCCATGTTCAGGTTCGAACTATCTTGGATATAGAATGTGGTTATGGCAGTTTTGGGGCACATCTGTTTTCAAACCAACTATTGACCATGTGTATAGCGAACTATGAGGCTTCTGGCAGTCAGGTTCAACTAACTCTTGAAAGAGGGCTCCCAGCAATGATTGGCTCTTTTACTTCAAAGCAATTACCATATCCATCCCTTTCTTTTGATATGATACATTGTGCTCGATGCCGCATTGACTGGGATAAAAAAGGTACCCTTCATCCGTTTCATGCCATTATAGGGAGAAAGATTTTACGATAATCTTTATTCTTTGGCTAAAAGTGAAATTGTTTGTAGAAACAATTAGATGATGAAGAATCCACAATATTCATACGTGTCACGTTTGGTGCATGTTTGACAAAGCTTAGATTTTTTAAGCTAGCCAAAATATAATTATTATCCACACATTTCCACTAGCTTTTCCAATAAATAGGAATTTGGCAGCATGTCTATTTCAGATATTGGACTCCTCTTCCTTTCTCCTACTCTCCTTGCTTGTGTAATACTCACAAACACTTAACTGTTGCTTCCCTCTACAAACTCTAAAATGATGTAATATTTCAATACAATTGAGCTTGTAAACATAATGAGACCAATATTTAGGTTTCATGATTAAAGAATCAAACAGTGTGTGTGTGTTTTTTGAGTTTCCAGTCGCACTGGGAGGAGTTGGGGAAATGGAGGGCTACCTCTACTGTGTATCCCATGCATCGGGAGAAAATAATATAAAAGCTTGTATACACATACTTGGACCTGCTGTCTATTGAGCATCAACAAACCCCCAATCCACCCCTCCAAAAAACAACTGTGCGGAAAAGGTATATTAATGTATTGAAGAGAGGTTTCTTTCATATGATTCCAGTTTTTATTTAATATCCCTACATCAGTACAAGCGTCACACTTCATTCCAAGCAGCATTAGTTTCAAGGTTTGGCTGACTGCAGATGAATTTATCCTTAGTGTATATATACTTATGATATATATGCAAGCTTCGTTTTTTACCAGATTGAAATGCATACTTTGATTTGTTAGGTTTTCCATTTGTAATACAGATCTTTAAAACAGTATTAGATTTAGCATTATATTGTTAACTCTTGTAATTGTTCAGGGGATCCTATCAACTTGTTCTGAAATTGAAGATGTATAATCTTGCCATTTGTCTCTATTCATCTTGGTTGTTAATCTTTTATTCCAAGTAAGGAAGATCTGGTCAGATCTTTTCTGACCTAAGAAATTCATTGTCAAGAAACTTTGTCAAATAATACCACATTGTCAACTTAGCAGAAAGAAATGTACCCTTTTCGAATGATATTTTTCTACAAAAGCTAGTCTCTACGCACTGTCGTCTTTAATTAAACCTGGACACTTGTTATTCTTCATGTTGAGAAACAAAATAAAAAATAAAAAAAATAATTGAGATGAAGATTAATGCGAAAACCGGTGCACTGACCCTGGGTAGTTGTTATGAGACACAGTTGAGTTTACTCTGTTATACTCGTAGATTGCAGAATGTGGGATATTCTTTTAAAATCTGAAAGGTTATAACTGCTATTTTTTTGATCTGGAATGTTGGCTGAATATATAGTGCTTATCATGTGATACAGATGGCATATTTTTGGTTGAAGTTGATCGGTTATTGCGGCCTGGTGGATATTTTGTCTGGACTGATCCACTTACAAATTCTCAGCGCTCTCTCCGCAATAAAGAAAACCTGAAAAAATGGAATACAGTGCGTGGGTTTGCAGAAAATCTCTGTTGGGAAATGTTGCCACAACAAGATGAAACTGTAGTGTGGAGGAAGACTAGTAAGAAGAAATGTTATTCAGCGAGGTAAGGCAACCAGTGTGACACCTTTTTCTTCATTTCTATAGTTCCCATGTTACTATCTTTTTGGTTTCATATGTATTCACCTGATTTCATAAGGGTAAGATAAAGACTTTGCTAACAGAAAACGTTCGTGTATGTTGACTATTCATGCAGGACTGTTAATTTTTTTTACTGCTCCAAGTGGAAAATTGTTGTTTTATCTGGAATGGAGTGTGTTAATTTATAATGTGCATAAATCTATAATGTGCACAGCTAGTACATATATCAGTTTGTACCTTATTCTAATGCTTGACTTACTTCTGTTTCTAGGAAACCTGGTTCCGGCCATTCTCTCTGCAGCAAAGGCCACGACATTGAGTCCCCATACTATCGACCTCTTGAAGCATGTATTGCTGGCACTCAAAGTCGTCGATGGATTCCTACTGAAGACAGGAAAAAATGGCCTTCCCGGGTTAACTTGGATTCAAATGAACTTGCAATTCATGGTAATAGATCTAATCATTCAACACTTCTGCGTTATAATTTTCCCAAGGTTGAACACTTCAAATGTATTGCTACCCTTTTGTTTGTACATAAACGTTATCTCACTGCATCAGGTCTTCATTCAGAAGTTTTTGCTGAGGATACCATTAACTGGAAGTTAGCAGTCCACAATTATTGGTCTCTGCTCTCACCTCTAATATTTTCTGATCATCCAAAGAGACCTGGCGATGAGGATCCTTCTCCACCTTTCAACATGCTGAGAAATGTCCTAGACATGAATGCTCACTTTGGCGGTTTCAATGGGGCTTTATTGGAAGCTGGAAAATCTGTATGGGTCATGAACGTGGTTCCTACAAGGGGACATAACAACCTACCTTTAATCCTCGACAGGGGATTTATAGGCATGTTGCATGACTGGTAATTTTTACCTTCTATTTCATAGCATGAACAAGTTTCACTTAATTTTATCACATAGTTATCTATATTAATACTATCTCTTTAACATAAATATTTTGTGCAAACTCTTGGATATTTGTTCCTTCCATCTTTACTATTGAATCTTCTTACACGATTCATTTTCTGGAATATTGTTGCAGTTAATGCCCTGAGAAAGAAGTTTGTCCTGTCCACAACTTTTTTTCTGTGGAGACAAAATAACATATCCATTTAAGATAATAAAACATGTCATCTTCTACTTCTCATGCTGACTGTATTTACATTTAGGATGATAAAACATGTCATTTTTTACTTGCCTACTAATTCGTCCTGAGAAAGCAATTGAAGAATATTTGGCATCCAGAAAACCTATAGATCCCAGTAATTCGCTCGTGATATATGGAAATAATATTTGGTTCCCTTAGTCAAAAATTGAGTTCTATGGAGTACTGGATTAAACTGAAATTCAGTTGCTCTTTCTCTCATTTTCTGGGGTTCTTTTTCCTCAAATGTATATAATGCTTTTGCAATTCTCTAATATTGTTTTGTTTATATAACTTTTGCTCAGGTGTGAGCCATTCCCGTCCTATCCAAGAACATATGATCTGGTGCATGGTGAAGGACTTCTCTCTCTCGAATTTGGCGAGCAGCCCAGATGTCGCATGCGAGATCTATTCACTGAGATAGATCGTTTACTTCGTCCAGAGGTATCCTCATGATTTGTTGTCGCTCTAAATTCTTATCTGGGTTTGCTGTTCCTTCCTTTATATGGCTTGACCCAATATTTAAAACAGTCACTCTGGGACTACATAATCCTCTATGGTGCACGACTGCAGCTTTATTCCTACTATGGCTAGAAGACGTTCCATACATTGTCTTTGTTCTACTTAACCTTGAACCTTTAATTCAAAAGTTTTGACTTAATTCCCTAATATCATCGAGTAAAGCCATATCATCTCCTAATTAGGACTTTTGAGTGTCCATAACTCATGAGCTTAATGCATTTGTGGTTTGAATTCTGTTTGTCTCCTTTTTTCGTTTGAGTAGGCACTGTAGTACCCTTGCTTTAATATCCCGAGCGCTGTAGTACCCTTGCTTTATTCATATGGCATCTCTTCTCTCTTTAATGTCCCGTTTAATAATTTTGTCAATCCATTATCCTCATACTTTGCTAATGGACGTGTATTTGTAGGGGTGGGTTATTCTAAGAGACAGTGCTGCTGTTATCGAGTTCGCAAGATCTCAGACAACAATTCTGAAATGGGATGCACGAGTAGTAGAGATTGAGGGCAATAGCCACGAGAAACTCCTAATCTGCCAGAAGCCTTTCTTCAAAAGACAAGCTAGCTAAGTCTCAAGATGGCCAGGAGGCGAACGTTTTAGATGATAATATTCACATTCATTCTGAATCTACAGTTCCACAGAAACGGTGGATTGATTTTTTTTTTTTCAAACAGAAGGTAGTGGGGAGCAGAAAACACGAATGCTTGGGCAAAACACAACTCCTATGGAACCGTAAGGTATACATGGGGACATGTAATTACACAATTGAGGCAAGGCAAGTGAAAGAAGTGTAGGATTATGCACAAGTTTCCTTGTGATGTCTCCTTATAAATGACACAACCACATGATAAATTTAATTGTTAGGATATTACACACAATAAGCAAATTATAATCTGCTATAGTGTATAGAATGCTTAGACTTGTATTGTTTTTTGGGACATCTTTTTTCCCATTTTCTTGTTTTTTCACCACCATCCTATCCCGCTACCTTTGCTAAATTAATATCGAATTATATTTTCATTTTGTTGTGTTATGATACTTTTCTGCCTATCGTTTATTCTTGAGATCACTATTTCAAGATTGGTTTGCTCAAACGAGTCATCATTTTGCGGGAGCATATTAAGGGATAGAATCTCACATCGAATAAAGATGAAAACGTTGACTAAGTTATAAAGGTTTGGGTTACTCCTCTTAATATGGTTGATCTTTTAAGATGAAAGCTCAAATCTTAACATGGTATCAGATACGGATTTCAAGAATGATCTGCTTAAACGAGCCACCATATAGTGGCATGTTAAGGGATAGAATCCTACATCGATTAAAGATGAAAACAATGACCAACTTATAAAGGTTTGGACTATTCCTCTTAATAAGGTTGATCTTTTAAGATGAAATCTCAAATCTTAACACACTATCACCTTTTGGAATACGATTGCTGTTTGATTATACTATTTATCGTGGTGCGGTCACTCGTGAATTTTTGTGTATATGAAGATGGAGAAAACTAAAAAGAGAGCACAAAATATATACTTTCGCAATGTTAAAGGAGAATTGGTGGTCGAGTAATTTGTATTCAACCTCTACTTTGTGGAATTTGGGTCCTCACCGTTAAAATTTGAAACACTATCGACTCTCATGAATATTTTGTTCTTATTGATTGTTAAAGAGCCACATTTTTTTTTGTATCAAAAGGACTTGTAGCGTTATTCCCTATTTTAAAAGACAAATCTTGCCAACTCTAATGTGAGGGTGGTGGAATGTAGATCAAGGTGGTTTGAGTGTGAAACTTGCTATGTATAGGTCGAGAATTGAAGGGAGACAACTATGACGGATCGAATAGTGGAAGCAGAGAGGTGGGTTTTACTTTTCTTTTCTTTTTTACACTTCAAAGTTCAAACAGTTTGAGAGTTGAGTGAGTTACACTTGTCTTTATAAATTCAATACTCAATAAGGACTCGAATTGTTTATGACAAGTTTGAAAGCTCAAGAACTTTGCAGACAAAAGTTAATTGAGGATGTAGTCGCAAAATTTCAAAATTTCAATTTTTCAATAGATAAGAGGAGCTCTACTTTAATTTTGATTGTCAAAGAGTCATTTTATGTATCAAAAGGACTTGTAGCGTTATTTTATATTTTAAAAGATGAATCATGCCACAACTAATGTGAGGGCAATCGAATGTAGATCAGGGCGGTTTGAGTGAAAGTCTTGCTACATATAGGTCGAGAATAGGAGGAAGACAACCACTACAAGATAAAAAGGAGAAGCAGAGAAGTGGTTTTTGCTTTACTTTCCTTTTTACTTCAATGTTGAAACAGTCGAGTGAGCGTTACTTGTCAAAGTAAATTCAATATCCAATAGGCACTCAAGTTTTTAAAAATAATTTCGAAAGCTTAAGGACTTTGCAGCAGAAAGTAAATTGAGGACCTATTTGCAAAAATATCAATAGATAGGGAAAGCTCTACTCTAATTTGGATAGAAACGCGTTAAATATTTAAGACGAGGGGGTTCGATAACTAAATTTAGCCTTTAAAAGTCGTGAGCAAGCCAGCTGATGACTTCACGGCTATTTTGGATGGTACAGGGGTTAAGTTTGTTAATTTCTTAAAAGTTGGGGTAAACACCTGATAAAAAAATACCGAGGATATGTCTGCTACTTTACTAAAATGTAGAGGACTAATAATGCTACTTACACATTTTAATCCCTAGACCTCCTCCTCATTTCCCGGATTCTACCAGATTAACCCCACCGCTCGCCACCGGCAATGGCGCTTCTGCGCCTCATGCACAAAACAGCCACCATCATACTGAACTCGAGCAAACCCCACATTTTTTCTCCCTTCTCCAACTTCTCCACATCCTTTCTGATCACCAAAACCCCCAAGAAATTCAAGAAAAAACGCAAGAAAAAGGATAGTCCTCGCACGAACCTGGTCCAAACCCAACCAAATATTGTACCTCACTTCGAAAACATCCTTCTCAGAGATGCCCACTTCAGATTCCTCACCAGAACTAAGGAATTCCTCTCTAAACAGCCGCAACAAGTGATACTCCTTGACGAAGCCGGCAAACTCCACCAGCAGCTCGGTTTTCCCCGCGGCCGGAAAGTTATCAGGTCGATACAGCGCCACCCGTTAATTTTCCAAACCTACCGGCATACGGATAATAAAACGTGGTTCGGGTTTACTGATTTCATGGATGAGTTGCTGCGCGAGGAGCAAGGGATCATGAATGAGTTGGACCGAGAAAGAGTTGATGTTGTGAGGAAATTATTGATGATGTCAGTGAATAAGAGGATACCTTTGAGTAAAATTTACCATAACAGGCTCTTGTTTGGGATCCCGGAGGATTTTAGAGACAGGGTAGCGAAGTACCCGAATTATTTTCGAGTAGTAGTTGAGGAGGATGGGAAGAGAGTGCTCGAGCTAGTAAACTGGGATCCGACATTGGCGATGAGTGCATTGGAGAAGGAATTTTTGGTTGATGAGGATAAGGTGAAAAAAGCTTTTAAATTTCCTATGAAGTACGGTAAGGAATTAGAGTTAGACGTGGAGGGTGAGAGGAAGTTGAATATGTTGAACACGTTGCCTTTGGTATCGCCTTATTCGGATGGGAGAAAGTTGGATTTGTGGACGTTAGAAGCGGAAAAGTATAGGGTGGGAGTGATCCACGAGTTCTTGAGCTTGACGTTGGAAAAGAGAGCTTACATACATAACATTGTTGAATTCAAGGACGAGTTGTGTCTCACAAAACATACTTATCAGATGCTTTTGAAGCAGCCTTGGACTTTTTACTTGGCTGGTACAGAGATGAATTGGTGTGTATTTTTGAAGGATGCTTATGGGGAAGATGGAGTGCTGATCAACAAAGATCCACAGATTGAATTCAATGA
Organism: Fraxinus excelsior; assembly: GCA_019097785.1. Taxonomy (NCBI): domain Eukaryota; kingdom Viridiplantae; phylum Streptophyta; class Magnoliopsida; order Lamiales; family Oleaceae; genus Fraxinus; species Fraxinus excelsior. Next base: position 3,799,966 of record CM032634.1, on the reverse strand, counting down.
GAAGCTTCATAAGTATGCAGAGATGCAAGAACTGGAATCTGATAAGTTATATCAGTAAGAAATGAGGGTACTTTGAAGTTTAAGTGTCGTTGGATTCTAATCTTGGAGAGTGAATTTGGAAGCAGATTTTGTAGAGGGCGCGGGACAGAGATCGAAGACAAGACAAATGTTAAATATATACAAACAATACAAGGTATTGTTAAGGATCATGGAGTTAAGTATCATGCTTTGCTATTAATTGAGTGAGAATGTGTTGTTATAAACGTGTTCAATGAATAGGATTTCTGGGAAATTATTGTAATCGATTCACTCTATTGTAGTGTTGTGGGTTATTTCTAGTGGAGGTAGACATTTTTAAGACCTGTTTTACCTGCTGTAAACTTGAAGCATATGATATTTCTTTTTTCTTCAAATGATGTCATTTCCGTAGTTATCAATTTCCTTAGTGCAATGCCTCTATCTAGCTACCCTCCAATTGCTATTTCAATGTTGGGTGGCTAAGATTCACCAAAAGTGAAAATGACAATTTGACAAGGTGGTTACCATAAGATACATTTTGAATATTATTTCGTGTTTAATGCAATGTTCCTTATTGATAATGGCATCAAGGTCGGACTTTGAATGTGACTTGTAGAGAGGTATTTATAGCAATATTTTGTTAGAACTAATCATGACCTGGGTGATAACCCAATAATAACTAACCAAGAGGGGGGTGAATTGGTTTTTGAAACTTTTTCGACATTTAGTCTCAAAGCTATTCAATACACAAGATATAAATGCAAAGTGTAATATAACAAGTAAATATGCAAGTACGATATCTTGATTCAAGTATGGATATAGCACAATATAAATGGCAATGTAAAGTAAAGTGCGATAAGTAAAAAATAACAAGTCAATTTAATGGGGTTCGATACACAATATGTTCTACGTCCCCGTTGGCAAACTCTTCGTCACGAGCAAGGTCAAATGCAATATTATGGTAACTTACAAACAAGGAGTACCAATCCTTAAGTGACTTACAAACAATGAGCACTTATCCTTAAGTGACTTACAACAAGGAACACTTATCCTTAGGTGACTTACAATAAGGAGCATCGATCCTTAACAACAATCGAGTTTTCACAAGGGCTCTCGAAACCACAAAGTATAAATTATAAGTTTACAATTGAAAGAACTCTCTAAACAAATGATACAATCAAGTCAAGTATTTAGAGAGTTAGGCTAACACTTCAATAAATAGCAAATATTTAAGCTCAAGTGTTTTAAGTTGCAAAACTTTGATAATCAATAAATGATGCAATAGTAAGGATCAATGTACCAAAGCTTTCAACCAATGAATCTCTCTTAACAAATAATACAAAGTTAAGTATAGAGAGAGATTTACACTTAAATAAGTGTTGGCAAAGAAAACTTTAATCAAGAATGAAGAATAGATGAGGTTTTATAAAAAATCCTTTGCTAAGAGAGACTTCTTGATAAGATGAAAGAGATTAATTAAATCGATCAAGAAACTCTTTTGAAATGAATAATATAGACTTTAAACTCAAGTAAATTCAATGATATATCAATAAATAAGCTCTCAAAAATCTCTTGTAAGTTGGTGAGATTGAATGGAAAAGAGTTTGGTATTTATAGAACAAAAATGGACACTCTCGAGAAAGTTCGATTGAGCAAGTTCGATCGACCGGAATGTTCGGTTGATCAAAATATAGTCGTTGCAAATCAAACCGTTATAATTTCGAAATGGTGACTTTCGGTCGATCGAAGTCAACTGTTGACTTGGACTTTTTTTTTTTTTTTTTTTTTTTTTAAAATAGCTTTTTCAAAATCTAATTCATATGAATGAAAATCATTTTTATGCAAGTGATAGATTATGAAAAAATAATTTGATCTTTTATGCATTTGCTAAACATTGACGAGTTATACATTTACACATAGAAATGAGGTTCAATAAATAACTCTATCTTTAATGTTCTTGATTTCTTCGAGCCTTTCTTTTTGACTTGTTCTTCAATGGATGACGATTTGACTCTTGAATGCTTAAGAGAATATATTAATGAAAAACTCAAGAAACAAAAACTTATTAGAAACATAGGTGTATTGTTTGTTATAATCAAAATAAGTGGAGTTATATTGAATCATAGGTCAACACTGGGAATTCAATAGTCATGTTTTAATGACATCATGATGAACTGAGTGCTTATGGTTGTGACATCATGGTAACTAGTGACATCAAATGGAGTGGGAAATAGAAGACAATCCTTTTTGAATGGACCATCAATGGAAACTGTGATTGGAATATGCTTAATCCAGAACTGCTGGTTTACAATTAAAAGTTTAGAATTCAATAGGCAAGAAGCCTGTTCCTCCTACAAGAAGACAGTGATTTTCAAGCTAGTATTCCAAGAACAGTAAGTTCTAACGGGAAGAATACACAACTGACTTTTCCATCAAAGAAGAGTCATGGTTAGAATGGCTTTTTGCTCCATGCCTGCTCTGGCGAGCAGCAGTCGCACTGCTCCCGTGCAGAGAGGAGGACAACGAACCCCCTTGATTGATCCTCTTCACTGCTTTTCCTCGGGTGCTCCGGATGCTATTCCCAAGTGCAGCTTTAGCAATGGCTTCGGTGCCTACCTCTCGTAGCTTGTTTGGATTTATAGGCTGCTTATTGAGGAAAGCCAGTTTTGGGAGAAGACTGCATATAGCCTTGCGCAATTGATCATCATCGATGTTGTTGTGAACAGGATTGCCTAATAGATTTAGAGCAACCAGAGAATTGCAGTTTGCCACAGGCTGACCAAATGCTTTTGTTGTGGTTATTTTGTTAAAGCTCAAGTCCAAGACGGTTAGCTTCAAAAGCCTATGCAGCCCCTCCACATTACTTATTTTGTTTCCAGCAAGGTAGAGCTCTTTTATGAGCATACAATTCGACAACCCTGATATGTTTTAACCCGAAAAGCTCTATTAGCAACACTGAAAATATTAAAAGAAATGATATTTTCTTTGAACGTGTTTTCCGTAATTCTATGGAAAGGCTTGCAAAAGTCATTTACCTTGACCAATTCGAAAAATTCGGTTGTAACTGAGGTCAAGCACCCGGAGTCGAGTTAATTCTCTCAGACCTTCGATTGTGCTTATGTTGTTCTTGGACAATTTAAGAATGTGGAGACCCTTTGGCAGAGATCCTGGAGTTATATGACCTGCAAATTGAGGGGGGAAATATTGAATGATCAAATAATTAATTTACATCCAAACATTGACGTTGCGCTAGAAATTGAACTGGCAATAACTGAGTGACACACACCTATGGAATTCGAAGACAAATTGACTGATCGAAGGCTAGAAAAATGCGAAATGGATGGTATAACTTTCAGTCCAATGCCTGTAATGTGTGCCACAGTCGATGAAGAATTCAGAGACTGGACAATGCTGTTGGCATACATAATCTCCTCGGGACTCCGATTTGCTGGCGATCTATTATTCTCAGGAGAGGGTTGGAAGAAAATGCTATCTTCAGTGTGATCACCACTGTCAACCATGAACGGAGGCTGCACTGAAATTTCTTTCACCCACTCATTGATTCTTTCAAATGGAGAAGGTTCTGTAGGAAAAGCAACCCACTGGTTTTGAGGCCACATGCCAGAAACTCCGTAGAATCCATCCCAGCTTTGGTTGTCTATGTTAAGGATGTCTTTACCCTTGCATTCCCTGGTAAACTTCTCCGCTTTTCTTGGTTCGATGGTGTCTGAACAGTAGCCACCTTGTTGGTTGAGGGTGGGCTTGATTGCAACTGTCCGTGGTTTTGTAGTCCCGTCTCTATGCAGGTTCCTGTGGCTCCAGAGGAACAGTTTCCACCACAATTTTCGACTTCTGGAGGGAAGTATTTGGCTTGAAGAGTGCTTCTTCAACATTACTTTGTCTGCGCTACGTTGTGTCATAGCAGAAACTGGAGTCGGGGGATAATCTAGAACTTCGTCCTGGAACTTTTCTGCTAATCTTTGTATTTCCTCGAAAGCCTTGGATTTCAAAGGAGGCATTTGTTCATCCACCACGTAATTCACATTCCTTATCAACATGTCAGAGCACGAGCGCTTAAGCATTGGAGAAGCACGAAACTCCGCCTTCCCAGTGCCGGGGTCACTAATATGCCCAGTTTTAATCATCTCAATGCCAGCCTTAGAATCTTCATCTACCACCTTTTGGTACTCAATATCTATATTCATCCCTTCAGAAGCATGATATTTTTCTTCATTCGGGTTTTCAACACGAGCTTGCAGATCAAAATCCGAGTTGTCCCTCTTCATCGACAAATTCTCATCATGCTCGTCTCCCCCTTCGTAGTGTATCTCTTCATCTTCACCTCCAACCGGACTCTCGTGATTCATCACCTTCACCGCGCACCTAGAACTCCTCGGAATATGGAGAGGAACCGGAACCCTAAAAGAAGTTGATTTCAACTCGGAATCTTGTGAAGTTTTCGTAACATGCTCGAGCTTCACCTGCAAGATTTTGACTTCCTTTTCCTTCTACAAGCACAGATGCAATCGAGATCAAAACGTGAACATAAATAGAAGAAATAACTAGGAAAGGGTTGAAATGATTCAAAGAAAATGCACTTAAATATGAATTGATCAGATCATTCTTACCTTATCTTTCTTTTTCCTCCATGAAGAACAAAGACAATTAAGAGAGGCCATTCTCAATATCGATGTCACTTCTGAATAACTTCAAATTCTATCCAAGAAAACAGGGCTCTTTGAAGATTATGGAGAGAACAATTTTAGGAAATGGAAATCTTAGCCATAATCAGTAGGCAGTAGCCAAAGCAATGACAGAGTAGAATCCGATGAATGCGAATAAGTAGAGTCGAGAAGTGAAATTTGGAGGTGGTGTTTTCTTGTTTCAGCCCTATCCCATTTCAAGAAGCCAAACGATTTTACTGAAGAGGGTCGGCCCAGAAGCTTCACCATATATATTCCTGCATATCCCATAAAGTTGTCAAAGAAAATTCAAAAGAAAAGTAAACGTGCCTCTCAAACCTTAAAGAATTGAGTTAATGTAATAGAATAGGACAATTCTATGACAATTAGGACACATGGAATTATTTCTTATGATTTTATTTCTTGTTTAGATGAAGACTTTTATGATTTTTGATTGCTTTTTCTTTTAGGTTTTAATTACTTATCTTTTTAGGCCACTGGAATTAGGTGATTAGATTTTGTAGTATTTTATCAATCAATTCATTACAATAAAATTATTTTCGAGAATCTTTTTTCAAGAACTCTAATTTCACTTCCGCAGCTATGCGTAAAGGTTTTGAAAGTCGAATAATAAATGTGTTGTGCAGTAAAATTTAAACTTTTAGTCGAGGTTAAGTATGAATATTGATAAGAAAGACCCATACAAAGAAAATTTGAGAAACACGTGCTTGGGGAGAAAAGGAAACATGAATGGGTTTGAAACACAAGAAATTTACTTTCTTGAACATAAAAGTTAAACTTAGGGTAAATTAAGGAAAAAACATAGGAACATGGATCCTTAAAATCTGAACAGACAGTAGGCAGATAAATAAACAATATTTTGAGCAGAAGTGTAAAAGAAAGTCACCCAATGAAGATAAACTGTGCCAGGTTGAGAGTTGCTGAATTCAAATTCTTTTGAATTTGTAAAGTAGAATAGAAGGCAAGTATCTCTCAGATTGTGCTACTGTGCCTGTGAAGAAGTACAGAGAGAGAGAGAGAGAGAAGGAAAGTATCACTGGTGTGGGGAGTGAGGTATAGAAATAAGAATCAATATCCAGAAAGAGACATATATAATCCGCGGATGCAACGCGCAATGAGCCTCTCCTTTGCATACCACACACACCATGCCTCACCTCACCTCTTAATTAATTACTTATATACTGAGTTAATAATGAATTTATTCTATTATTGACTTGTTGTCCAAAGAACTCCCACCGTTCTTTATAATTGATAGCATGTTGAGTGGGTTGAAAAAAGATATACAATCTTGACAAGAACAACGTTCCGAAGAATATACGATTTGCTCCTTTAGGTTCTAAGGGGAAGCTATAAACACCTTTCCATACTTTATATTTGAAGTACTATTTAATTTCCTCTACAGTATGAGACTCTTACTAATGGACTATTGCACAAAAAGGTTGGCAAAAGCAATGTTTCTTAGCTGGTGAATTGTGCCTGAATTCATACAGGATCGATCATTGTTTACCCACCACACACCGTCTAATAAAAAAAGAGTAATACTTCTCAATAAAAGCGAGCTTTGCCAAACATCGTCAACGAGGATGTTGTACATACTTTTAAATGTTTATAAATTATGTATTAACAATATACACTCCACTTGCAAGAGCATTACTATGATTGTACAATAATATCGTGTCACAATCATAAATTTGAAGGTTATTACATTGAGAATGGTTGATATACATGCAAGATGCAACTTGATTTCTTGTCTATGATTCACAACTTACCAACTAGACTTTCGTGCAAGAATGAAATGGAATCTTGTTACACATCCGTACTCCAAAGTATCCGAAAATGTACACACGGAGATCTAGCCCTTGTTTGATCCCCATTATTTTCAAAATACATTTTTTTCTCTTATTTTCAACAACACATTATTCGAAAAAAATAATATTACACGCAAATCCAAAAATTTTCCTTATTTTTCAGTCACACATTCTCTATCAATATACTATTTCAAAATACATTTTTCAATAAAAATAGGTCTCAAACAGGCTGCTAATTGCAAAAGGCCAAATCAAACCTAAATCATCTCAACGTCAATTTAAATCTTACATGTGGGACATGATAATGAATTGGCATCTTCTACTCCAATTCACCAATTTTTTATTTAAAGAAAAATTTGGAACCATAGAGTTAGATCTTGAAAGAAGGCATCAATCATATTCAACAACTTTGGTTGAAATTTGTTATCTATTCGTGTCGTGCATTAATCCATCACTATAAAAATTATATGTATGATAATGGTGGTAAGTATCAAAAGATTTTCCCTTCAGATTCGATTCTAGAATTTCAAAGTGATTTCTTGTCCACCTATAATTTAAGAGTAGACTATGTTCGAAAAATAATATAATATAACAATTTATAGTCCAAAATTATATATTCAATAAAAAAGTAAGGCTTAAAAGTGTGCAAAACGTCCCTACGTTTGACATGTAGTGTGCAAAACGTCCATACGTTTCAATGTTTTTGCATTTTTACCCATATTTTAACGTTTCATTGTGAAAAACGTCATTTTAAACTATTTTTAACGACATGTAGTGTGCAAAACGTCCCTAAGTTTCAATTTTCTAACGTTTCATGAGTCCAATAGTTGTTTTTCATTTGTGAAATCTGTTTTGGAAAAGAAAATAATTTTTTGATCAAAATTTTGGATCTGAAAACATTGACGACGAAGGGACACCACCGGGCCATGGCGGCAAGATCGCGTTGCTCGCAAAGCAGTGCGCCGCCACGACCCGGAAGCAACAGCTCTCGCTGTCACTGCGAATTGCAGCGGCGCTTTAGTTATTGCAACAGCCCCGTGCGCTACTGCAATACCCGATGGTGCGCCGCTGTAGCACCACCGTTGTTCTTGTAGCCCGACGCCACAAAGGAGAGATGGAATTTCTAAGGTTTATGTTACGGCAGAGAACGGGTTGAGGTGGGGGCCTCTCCTGCAATTTGTGAAATTGAAGGTCCCCGCCTGCAATTATGAAAGTTAGGGTTAAGTTTGCAATTTTTAAAAAGGGAACATGTTCTGCAATTTATTAAATTTGAAGGCCCTGATCATAATTTTTTTAAAACTTCGGTCAAATTAAAGACTCATTTGCATTGTTTTAAAGTTACGAGTAAGATTGTAATTTATTCTTTATTTTTCTTTTCTTTATTATTTTGTTTATATAGGAGGTATATTGGTTATTTTACATTAAAAATAGGTGAAAAATGACGTTTTTCGCAATAAAACGTTGAAATAGAGATGAAAATGCAAAAAATTGAAACGTATGGACGTTTTGTGCTATTAAGCCAAAATGTAAAAATTATATGTATGATAATGGTGGTAAGTATCAAAAGATTTTCTCTTTAGATTCGATTCTAGAATTTCAGAGTGATTCCTTTTTCACATATAATTTAGGAGTAGATTATGTTTCAAAAATTATTTTAATATAACGAATTTATTGTGCAAAATTATACGTTCAATAAATAACCTTTTTATCAAGTGAAATTTTGGACAGAGTTTTGGCTAACTAAATGAAAGGAATAAAGCAAAAATTAATATGGTTGAGACAAGAGTTCGACTATTTCTCTTTAAGATGACAATGCATTAGTTGACGGTCTTCTGATACTCGTCTTCAAAGTATAGAAAGAAAAGATTGCAAAAGATAATATAGGAGAAAGTTATATTTTTGCTTAATATTGTTGGTAAATGGTTTAATATTTATGAAATGGGTCAATTTTGAGCCCAAATTTTAGTGGGACCCGTGCCTTATTTTTTACGGGACCTAGCATATTCGCGTTCTGCGTTCTACGCCGCAAGATGATTAACGTGATATATTTATTTATCGAAAATCATTTAGTATTGAATGAAATATTTAATGTTAAAGTAACCCACTTGAAACTATGAACTGGTGAAAAATTTGATGTATTGGAAATTGCCAAACATTTGTCTCACATAGGAAAGTTAAGAAACTTTGGTGTGGTTTATATTGTGCAAATCTGGGAATTGAGTTTAGGTTCCAATTGGTACCAATAGTCTTTAGAAGGGAGGAGACTTATATCCTATGGGATTCGATCCAAACCTCACACGCGCACACCGCTACCGCCCATCTGAGGGCTCGGCACGGCACGAGCACGTGCCCGAGCCCGGTCCGGTTCGTGTGCAGGTGCGCCCTTGGGCTTGTTTTCGGAAAATTAGTTTGGATGGTCTGTCAACTGATTTTTTAACCAATTAACAGCCGACTTTTAATCGAACCATGGTGCCGTTCGGATTTTTGGGACATGTTTGAATAGTGACGACTATTTTGAAGAGGCTTGAAGGACATTCGAATGGCCACGAATGATTCTATAAATTGTCAGCCCCGCTACCAAAATAATAACACCATTTTCATTGCAAATATTCTCTGCATTGAATCTCATCCTTCCTCTCTCTCGTTCTGATATTCATTTCGAAGTAAATACACTTCATTGAGTTTGCTCGAACTCCTGCAGATTGCTGTGCTGCTTCCGTAGGAGACGAAATTCGTTCTATCCTGGGAAATGATTGCTAGACGCTTTTAACACCTTTAGAAGACAGCAAATTCGTTTTAAGGAAACATCGTGAAGTCGGTGAGCTCGAATTAATATTCTGATTCTGTTAATCATATAGTTACGCTGTGCATATTTCATTAAGGTAATTCTGTCAGATTATTTTGAAGGAGATACTCCAGAAACAATAAATATTTACATTGTAGCGCATATGTATATATACATATTCAACAGTAAATGAGATCCCTAAATATGGGATTTACAGTCAACAATAGACATGATTCTAGGTTGCTCTTCTTTTGGAATTCCTTGCAGTCAAGCAAGGAATCTTCTGGAGAAGATTGAGGCTGCAAAGGCAATCAGGCAAGGAATCCGCTAGAGAGGATTGAGGTTGCTTCTCTTTTGAAAATATTGATTCCTTGCGATCAGGCAATGAATTTGCTGGAGAAGACTGAGTCTGCATGGGTGGGAAAATTGATATTTTCCTTAAAAAATACAACGAGCTCTATTTGTAAAAGTAGCATTGCAAATTATAAGACTTGATGAACCTACTAATGGTCTGATCTCTCTAAATCGTAAAAAATGCAAAAAAAATTATATTCGAGATTGAAATGCAAAATTCAAAAGTGTAGGAAAGAAATGAATATTATTTTTGCATGAAAGAATCGAATGATTTGGAACGAAAGAAATCCACGTATGGGGATCAATTTATAGAAGTTAAAATGTTGTGTTAAAAAAAACACAATTATTGAAATTTGTGTCTTGAAGAGATACAACCTGTCTGGATAGACACGACAAGTTTTAATAGAAAAACTGTCACATCTAGAAGATGCCCCATGTTGTGCACAGAAAAATTTGAGAAGAAAAAAGTTTGAGAAGAAAAAAATAAATAATATTTTAATTATATTATTTTACCAAAACATATAACTTGGGCCTACTCCAAAGTCCAAATTCAGGCCCACGACCCGTGGCATGTTGAATTGGACAGTCGATGGACGGCGACAACGTGCACGTGGAATTTGGTCCATCCTACTAGCATGTGCGTCTTCTCTTTTTCAAATATATTGGCACCCGTTGGGATCTGAACCTAAATGTTAAACTTGAGCTATATAAAGCAACTATCTAAAAGGTGCGTTTAGGCATTGCCAAGGCGCCACCTAGACGCAATGCGCGATGGAAACGTCAAGTCAAGTTGCTTAACGCCTTGTTTTGAAGTCAACGTAATCGTTAACCGCTAATGTGTGCCTAGGCGTGATTAGGGGTGGGCGTGGGTTGGGTTGGGTTGGTTTTTTCCCCAACCCATACCCAACCCAACATGGTCGGTTTGACATAAATTCAACCCAACCCAACCCATTTAAAGATTGAAACCTAACCCAACCCAACCAAATGTCGGTCGGGTTGGGTTGGGTTGGTCGGGTTAGGTTGGGAGTTGGGACGACCTATCAACAAACATTAAAGTCACCAAAGTACTAAATTTAAAGCAACATTAATATATTGCGTTAAAGAGAGATGTATTGGAAGAGAGATCTCATCCAAAATCACAGCCAATGTTGATGATTTGGTGAGACGACACCCGTCGCGTGAGAGAGATGATGGAAGATATGTTAAGGTTTTTTTTTTGTCTCACTTTTTTTTTTACCGGGTCTCTCACTTTTATTCTGTTTTAGTTTGACAAAGTTTTTTAGTTTTTTAAATAGCGGGTTGGGTTGGGTGGTTTTTGTCGGGTTGGATGGGTTAACCCACAACCCAACCCAACCCGACCAACTTAACCTTGCCAACCAACCCAACCCAAGAAAAAATGGAAAAAATCGACCTAACCCGGTCGGGTTGGGTTGGGTTGGGTTGGGCGGGTTTTTGCCCACCCCTAGGCGTGATTATGCCCGTCTAGGCACACATTATTACTATTTAATTTTTTTTTTTTTTACAATTCATTTAGGTTGAAATTTAAATGTTGATTTATATTTGAAACTTATCTTTTATTTGTAAACTTTTAAAAAAATGTATAAAATTTCTAAAAATGTGTTTTAGATGTTTGATAGGTATTATATTTAATTATTAAATAATTTTTTGATTGATTAAAAATTAAAATAATAATATTAAAATACGAAAACACATTTTTACGTTTTTTATGCATATTCCTCGCCTAAGCCATAGCAAGGCCTTCAAGCATCGCCACACATTATGCATTTTAGAACATTAATATAAAATGTTTTGTATTCTTCTGATTTTCCTATATGCGATTAATACTTTTTTGATTTTTCACAAATTTTTATTCTCAATTTATTTCAACTTCAAGTTGCATTTTTTGAACCTTAATATTTCAATCACTCGAAATTAGTTTTGAGAAAATAAATACACTATGTTGATCAATTCACGGAGTAGAATACACTTGACCAAAGAAATATTTCATCCGACTATCAAAATCCACTCAAATAATTGGTCAAAAGATGATCAAATTTCTCCAACATATTATATATCCAACTTTATTGGATTCATTATCTAACAACACGTTTAGGAAAAAAAAAATCGTAACATTGCATTCTGATTATTATTATTATTTAAAGAGAACAAATTTGTGGTGTGGTAAAGTCCAGGTATTTTTCCTACAATATTAGGATTTATGTCAAGGATTATATTAGATGTACACAATCATTTACACAATGGATTACACCCCCATCACATTGAGAAGTGCCCACGAATATTTTGTTGTGTGTGGGCCCCCCCTCCATGTGAGGGGGGGTGTAATCCATTGTGTAAACCACTGGATGTACATCTAGCATGCAATAAAATGTTAATGAGATTTTATATGATTGTATAATTTTTTCCTTTATTGACAACTTTGATAGTTCGAAAATTTTTCGTTTTAATTTAGATTTTCTTTTTTGTCTTTTATTTTCTCTGAAGGAAAATAAAGGTATTTTTTTTTTCTTAATTTTCCACAATATCTATGATCTATTTCATGACAAGCCTACGAAGTATAACATTTATGCTTAAAAGTTTTCATTTTTCTTTCTACTTCTTTGTTAATAAAGGGTCAGGTGTGTTAAGATTTGAGTTATATCTTAAAATGTTAACCTTATTAAAATGAGTAACTCAATCCTTTATAAGTTGATATATGTTTTCATCTTTATTGGATGTGAAATTTTTATTCCTTAATATGTCATCTCAAGATGGCGGCTCGTTTTGAGTAGACTAAGTTTGAAATTCGTGTGCTCAATTTTTTTGAATTTTAATCGAATCGAATTGCTCGTTGAACCTTAATGGGCTCTTATACCATGTTAAGATTTGAAGTTCCATCTTAAAATGTCAATTTTATTAAGAGGAGTAGCATAAAGGAAAAATTACATAATTCCAGGTGCTTAAAGTTTGGAATTTAAAAATCAGAGACTAAATTTTATCATTCAAAAATCAGGTACTATATAATAAAACCTAACCCTAATTTGTCGCTCAATTTCCCTCACCTCTCTCCCTCTCGCCTCGCCTCTCCTTCCCCCCTCTCTTTCACTCTGAAACCTCTCATCCTTCCACATCCCCTAGCAGCGTTGAGGAGCAGCTGAGCAGTACCTCGACGTTGCCGTGAATCGCTGCTGCGATTCACAGCTGCGAGTCGCAGCAGCCGGCGGCACGTTAGGAGAGCACAACAGTGGAAGCGACAGTGTGGTGGTTCATGGTTACCTGTGACCTAAAAATTATATAATCTGTGATCGTGAAAAAATTTGTGACCAATTAATTTTGAAATTTGTGACCAACGAAATAATTGTGACTTACAAAATCTTTGATCCGTGACCATAAAATAATTTGTGACGTATAAAAATTATTATACGTGACTGAAAAATAATATGTGACTAACTAAATTGTAAATCTGTGACCGGAATGGTCGTCGAAATAATTGCCGGAATCGGAGCAGCCGTCGGAACGATCGTCAGAACAGTTGCCGGAGAAGAGTGGTTGTCGGAATGGTCGTCGGAATAATCATTGGAACGGTATGGGTGGTGCAGGTAGGGGTGAGTTAATTATATTATATTATATTATATTAGAATTTTTTAAAAAAACTCGATTTTTAAATTTTCAAACTATATACCTGATTTTTGAATTGGTGTAAAGTGTACACCTTATTTTTTATTTTTTTCCTCAGCATAAACCCTTATAAATTGGTCTACGTTTGCATCTTTATTCGATGTGTGATTTTATCCCTTAATTTATCATGTTAAAGGATAAAATCCTACACTGAATCCACCATCTTGCAGGGCATGTTAAGAGATAGAATCCTACATCAAATAAATATGAAAACATAGACCAATTTATCAGGGTTTGAGTTACTCATTTTAATAAGATTGACATTTTAAGATGAAATTTCAAATCCTAACATAGTATCAGAGCCCATTAAACTCCAACGAGCAATTCGATTCGATTAAAACTCAAAAAAAATTGAACATACGGATTTTAAGATTGATCCAATCAAAACAAGCCACCATCTTGAAGGGAATGTTAAAAAATAAAAATCTCATATCGAATAAAGATGAAAACATAGATCAACTTATAAGGGTTTGTATTACTCATCTTAATAATGTTGATTTTTTACGATAAAACCCAAAATCTTAACAGAGTGGACTAAGCTTTTGCCTCGTCGCTTATTCAAGTCAAACTTTTCTTGTGCTACACTCAAAAAAACTCAAAAGTAAATGTGAAGGAAATACAATTAGAAGTAGCATATAGATGGTACCAAGCCAGTGGAGCCACCCTTAGTGCTTGAACTATCCCACATGTCAATCAAGGCGTGGATGGGGATGTTTGCTTTGGTAAGCCGCTTGGGTATGGATAAAACGAGTATGGGTTTACATTTCGTAGATTCGAAGAGAAACTAATATTTCTTTTTATTCGTTTACTAAACGGAATGAAGTTAGATGAAATAAATACATGAGAAAATTTATTAACTGTTTATCTCCGAAGTTCTTTAATATGGCATAACAAATATACCCTCAGATGTAAAAAAATAGAATGGAAAGATAGTAATATTTTGATATAAATGAGTAAAAAATAAATAACAAAAAAAATGTGTTGCATAATTTCATCTAATCAAAATACAAAGCAACTTTTTTTTTTTTCCATTTCCATCCCTTTCCTCTTTGTATGATTGAATTTCAATCATCTCATCAACAATCAATTGGTGTTCAATTAATGACAACGTTCTAAAAAGCGGTTATTATTATTATTTTGCCTTTTCATTTTTTTCCTTTTTTTTAATATAATATTTTATAATTTCATATGTTTGTTAGGTATTGTTTTAATTATTAAATGATTTTTAGATTGATTAAAAATTAAAAATAATAAAATGTTTTTTAACGCTTTTTTTACTTATAGACCTCGCCTAACTGGAAGTTCGACGTCCACACCTCGTCACACTTCATGTTTTTTAGGGTGTGCGAGTCACATTATTTTTAAAAAATGTATTTTGGAATAATAGGTTGATAAAGAATTTCTAAAGAAAAGTTATTGATGTGATAGAAAATATTATTTTATTGAAAAATGTATAGTTGAAAATGAGTAGATGACTGAAAATGAAAATTTTAATGTGTACCAAACAAAGACATAGAAATCTGATTAAAGCAAACTAAACATTTTATGACATTCGATCACAATTATTTGAATAACCTAATTCATGGACTTAAGAGCAACATTGTTGCTCCCCACAATTCCTCCCTCAACATGGCATTTACTCAACCCTGATGCCACTTACACGATCGAATTTCTCCAATAAGCTTCAATTGAAAAGATCATTAAGCATCATTTAGGCCTAGAGGCCATTACAAGCAAGCCCAAAAGATCCGAGGGGTTAATCCAATAAAATAGCCCGATGAAAAGCCCCTATAACCTTTAAAAATGGCTTTCAAATAGCAAAAATTTTGAGTTCCAATTGTAAATATACATCGCGATCATGTAACAAACTAACATCACGAGGAATCCTTAGAATAAAATTACCGTCAAGTAAGAATTAAGGAAGGATGTTAAATTTTTTTTTTTTATTTTTTATTTTTGGAATAGTTATTTAGTAATAAAATTGAAAGAAATTGAAACTTTACAGAATGAGCATTAAAAAAACTGAGGGACTAAAGTAAGACCTTTCTCAAAGCTGGACACCCTCCAGTGTCTTTTTAAGTAAAGGTCATAAATAAAGAGAAATAAATGATAAAAAAAGGGGAAAATCTGGAGGAAGAGAAATGTTTAATCTGAGCCTCTTTTGTTAACATGTGCTGGGCTCCTTCCTCCCTCCTTCATCTCCTCTTCTCCTGCGTAATTTAGGGTTTCTTTTGGCGCATCTCAATTTTTCTGAATTCGTTAATTAGAAACCCCGTTTATTCGATTATCAAATGGAAAATTTATGGAGAAATTGTTATAGTGCTGGATTGGCTCTTTTTCTTCTTTTGGGGAAGCTAACGTGTGCCGACCCCGTTAGGGTTTCATCACCGCCAGTTTGCCCCTTAGAGTCCGTCAAAGATTCCATCTTGGGGTCTCATGATTACACCTGTTCCATCAGTGGGATCCGATCTTTTTACACCGCTGGTGTAATTGAGGTACCCTATTAAGTTATTTAAACGTTATCCTATTCAGAGATTTTGTTGTAATTATATTTTGAGCTATTTGTTTTGCTGGATTTACGTTTTTCTTGATCAGCTAATTGGAAATTGGGGATTTCTTTGGTAGATGTATTTTGAATTATCAGTTGTCTTGACTGTTACGATTGTACTGTATAAAAAGTACGTTTTACAATAATTCATGTTCTGAGATGTGGCTGTAAATATTAGAAATTGAAGATTTATGTTAAACCTTTTCAGCTTTTAACTTAATTTTCATTCTATTATAAATTCTATTATAATTTATGGTATACACTGATAGCATAGTTTTTATTACCTAGATTAGCAGGGATAAATTAAATGTCTATTAACCAACAAAAAAGGTTTGATTTTTTTAAGGTTTTTGGTTAACTAAAACTATGATTGAATGCATAAATACAATTTTAACCATAGTAGGAATAAGGACAACAACAGTCACAATACTGGATCACGATGTCTCAATGATGATTTTTTTAGCTATTTGAGTTTAATTTTTAATAGTGTACAACCTGTAGAGGGTCTACATATAATATATATGATTAGAGCAAATCGACCAAAATTGAGAAGTGCTATAGGAACTGTGTGTGTTGTTAACAGGATGTTACAAGATTGAAGAAGATTACGTCGGTCGTCGAAGATTACAAGGATATTCTCACGTATATTTTTGTACCATACATAGAATTACCATATTTAGATTGTAGAATGTAACTATAAAATTGGATGTATTCACAATGGAAAATCATTCAACTAAAATTATTTACATGGTATCAGACCAATATCTATAGAAACAGCTGCTGATATCTATAGAAACAGCTGCTGAATCTCTAATTTCTTGGTGATCAGAATTCTGTCTCAGAATTCTCTGACGTCGTGGGTGCTCGACGCGAGTTCCGGCATGTTTGTGGGTGGTCGGCGCGACTCCGGAGTTCCTTGGTGGCCGATGAGACTTTCGGGCGATTTTATGCTCGCGACTTTTCGTCGCCTTCCTATTCTTGACCGATGCAAATTCGACGTCATCGCGTGGGGGATTTGATTGTGTGTCTATATCGTGAAATTGGGCCGTCGATGTTCAATGAGATACCGGCGTGTCTCGGGATTGCCGGCGACGATTTCCTTGAATTATGGACTTTGGTGCGGTGAGCGTGGAAGCGTAGTGGGGGTTTATTGTGTGGGTCATCTGCAATTGGGTCGGGCCCAATTGTGTGGAATTGCGCTAATAATTGTGGATTGTGTGGCTTCTGGATTTGCAATTGGGCCACCATTAATTGGGTCAATAATTGAGTGGCCTTTGATTAATTTTTGGGCTATCAATTTGTAGGCTGGTGTTTGGTGTGGGCTGATTTTATTTTGGTTAATTTGGTTGACCTCTTTACAATACAACATCATGTCCGTTGAAGCATTTTGTGTTAAATTTACGGGGAAAAATTATTCGATAGGGGAATTTCAATTCAAGATGTTTTTGAAAGGGAATGAACTTTGAGGTCATATTGATGGGACCTCTAAAGCACCTGACGATGCGAACGATCTCATTGCATGGGAAACGAAAGATTCTCTGATACCATGCAAATAATTTTAGCTGAATGAGTTTCCAATAGGAATACCTCCAATTTTATAATTACATTCTACAATCTAAATATGGTAATTCTACATATGGTACAAATATATACGTGAGAATATCCTTGTAAGAATATCATTGTAATCATCGACGTCTATAACTCTACAGGTCAGGGTTAAGTTCTGTAAAATTATTATTAGACAAGTGATTCTTTATCATAGGTCTTCAAATGATAACATTCTCTGTGAAATGTTAAAAAATGGATGTATAAGCATACTAGAACAAATAAGTTAAGAACTGTTGACTTGTGCAATAGCCCTATAAGTGGAGATAACACTAATTAGGAATAAATTAAGGGAACAGTGACTTAGGTCGTTAAGGCATGTTTAGACCCAAAGGAGCTTATGTTTACCCGAGAAATTTATCTCAGTAGAATAAGTCAGAAAATGGAGAACTATATCAAAATTGACATGATCTGATGTGGCTGCAGAAGATTTGATTTCCCTGGACTTTTTAGTATATGTAATGATAGATCAGACGAAGTAGCTAAAAGGGATACATATTAAACCCCGTGTTTTTGAGAGAAAGGCATAGCTTGTTGGTATTATTGGTGTAGGTTGAAAGTTTTCAGTTCCAGTGAAATTTCTTTTGCTAGTATACTTATTTGAAAAAGTAGAATAGACTGTTTGGTTATTAGAGTCCATCTCATTCTACTTCATGTTAAGAAGGAATTTTGACATGATGCTCACGTATATAAGTGGAAACTAAGTGGACATATATAAGACCCATGTGTCACCATCATGAATATATTTCAGCACATATGAAATTACGAAAATACCCTGTACCTTTTAAACTAATTGGACATTTGTAAGATCCCTGTGTCACCATCATGACATTTCAACACATAAGAAATTACCAAAATACACATGCTTATTAAAAGCACACAATCAACGCAGTAAGCTCTGTCCACGCATTATAAACTACCATGGACACTTATGTTTGGACCAGAAAGTTTTCTTAATTGTTGTAGGAATGACCTATCTTTCTGTCCTAGGCTTCTAAATCGTTTGTCTTCTCTATCCTTGTAATGGTATTGCATGATGAATAGTTAATGAGCTGAACTTGCACCATCTGGGGTGTTTCTATGTCATTGAAATGGGATGATTTTGAACTCACTATAAGACAAGCTATTTACTATGTCAGGTCCCAAGGTGATAGCACATAGAGATGTGCAAAGTTGGCATAATTATCATTCTTCTTTATGTGTTGTGGATGGAGATTACCAATATTTTTATCTGTAATTTGAAAAACATGTTGCTTGTTGACTGCTTTTTAATCTTGTTTTTGGAGGAGTCTCATGGCCCCATGGTAACAGTAATTTTTTATTGGTGAAGGGGGATGAGGCCGCACTGCAGAAGGCACTGCATATGGTTCACAAAAATACAGATGACTATGTTGCTCTTCTCTTTTATGCATCTTGGTGTCCTTTCTCTGGGACATTTAGGTCAAGCTTCTCCGTCCAGTCCTCCCTTTTCCCTTCTATTCCTCATTTTGCTATTGAAGAATCAGCCGTTAGGCCAAGGTCTGAACTTCAACAGTTCTTACTACCCTTTCTATTTTTTTATTTATTTTTTGATAACATTGCCAATTTTGGATTAAAATCTATCATATATTTTCAGCATCTTATCCAAGTATGGAGTTCATGGGTTACCTACTTTGTTTCTCCTGAACTCTACCATGCGTGTGCGATATCATGGTTCTCGAACCCTTGATTCTCTTGTCTCCTTCTATGGAAATGTTACTGGTAAGGCTGCTTTTTTCAATCACTCATTTAGTGCATTTTGACTCAACTAACTTCTTTGTTTTTTTCACGTCTTCATCACATTTAATCTTTAAGGCTAACACAAAAAACTCTGGAATGTACTTTGTCGATGTTATACTAAGGGCATGTTTGAGCCCCATTTTTGGAGTAAAATGCATTTTGGAATAGTAGATTGATAGAGAATGTATGGTAATAAATAAAGGAAAAGTTTTTGGATTGCGTGTAATGTATTTTTTTGAAGAATGTGTGGTTGAAAAGAAGAAATAGAAAAATATTTTTTGAAAAAAATGGCGATCGAACGAGGGCTAAATAGGAAATGAAGCTAATGCTTACAGGCGGTCTAGGATGTAACCAGAAGTAAACACTGCACCGGTGCTCTTACTTTGCAGTTATTCCACTTGATAATTTATCCATTACAATTCTTCATCATTTTAGGTTTATCTTCCTTGTAGTTTTCTGTCTTCCAATTTCCCTGGATAAACTTTCATTTATCTGAGACTCCCACCTGAAAGGTAGAGGAAGGGAAACAGAAAAGGAATGTGGAGAAAGGAACAATCCTGGAGAGTGCCACAAAGAAGCAAGCCATCTTTATTTTTGTTGCACATGATTCATTGAAATGTCTTTCATTAGTAATTTATATTAAGAAACTATTTTCTAATTCAGGCATGAAAATGGCATCGGTTGATGGAGTATGTTTGGACAAAATTGGTTGCACTGGATATCAAGGGAAGCACAAAAGTGACAAGGACACCTGTCCATTTCCTTGGGCTAGATTCCCTGAGAATTTGCTTCAGCAGGAGACGTGTTTGGCCCTGGCTACTCTATTTGTGATTTTGAGACTGCTCTATTTCTTCTTCCCAACTTTGCGAGGATGTGCTCAATTAGCTTGGAGGAGGTGCGTCGTAAAATTGAGGAGTTTGTGGGAGCATCCTGTGGTTTACCTAAACCGAGCAATACCGTTGTTCAATTCCCTTAAAGAACCTTGCAAGAAAAGCAATTTGCAGGAAGGAGCTAAGAATGCCAAAGTATGGGCATCCAAGTCTTTAGCTTCTGTTTCATTTGGCGATGCAAGCTCAAGCCATGATTTGTTAGTAAGTTCTGCCAACTGACTTTTTTGTTTCCTTTTTTTTTTTTTTTTTTTTTTGGCAGCATTTTAAAATATATATTTAAGGGTACTGCAGAATCACCAATTGTTGGTCAGAGTTTATTCTTTTGAAATTTCTTGCTGCCTATTTAGGGTTCTTTGTGGGGCTCTATATCTTAAGATGTGGCAAAGAATGCTCTATGTATGGCCGCTGTAATAATTAGTTCAATTTCGATGTAATGTAGATTAGAATTTGTTTCGACAGTCCAAGAACCGGAAAATAACAGTGGGTTTAAATCTATGTATAGCTCTTAACCGATGCCTGCTTGTGAATTTCATTCTGTAGTGCATTAACTGCCTATTGCCTTGAGGTTTTCTCGTCTTCTCTTGATCTCGCACGATTCTAGAATCTGTTCTGCAAGTTTTCCATGGAGAGCTGATTTATTGAAACAGTTGAGCGGCATGATGGAAATATTTCGAAAGGTATAATTTTGTAATGAATTTGTCATTTTGAAACTGGTAAAAGAGAGTTTAGTCTATTTTTCGACTGCTTCCTGCAAAATGCAAGTCACTGAATAGTTCGATTCTGCATCAAGACAAAATAGCAGTGATAAAGATTCTAAGATCAAAAATGAAAACAAAGAGTTTATAAATACCATGAATCCCTAAACCATGAAAAGACTAAGGTTGATGGTAAGTTTGTCACATTTCGTAAAAGTTGGGGATGAGAAATACAATTTTTTTTTTTTTTTTTTTTTTAACTTAACATGCTCCAATATTCATTTTTATGCCCGCATTCTTCAATAAAATAATATTACACGCAAATTCAAAAAAATTCTTTATTTTTTAACAACGTATTTTTCATCATATCACGTCATAAAATGTTTGGTGAGATACTACACTCACTACGCTTGAAGGGAAAAATCTGTTTGTTGTATCATTAATTCCTCCTCATCGTAGAACGAATGGTTTGGACAAAATTGTTTTTTCAAAATTTCTATTTCTCCTATTAGTTTTAATTCAATATTTTATTTTCTTATTTGTAAATTAAAAATCATTGTTCTTGTTGAATTAAGGTAGATGAGTACCGTTTTGTTTTATGTTATATGTAATATGGAATTGAGAACCACCTTGCTATAAATTCTAAGAATAATGTTATTTGTACATGTTACTAGTAAGAACTGAGTAACAGCTCGGACTCCAACCTGTTTTGTCTGGGTGACGTGCCACAAGCTGCCGAGGCGATTGCGCATAGGACGAGCTGTTTGCACCTGGTCCCCTTTTCGCTTCGCCCCTCCGCGTCCCGGCAAAGATCTCCCGTACAGAGATCTTTGCAGTCAAGTCCATGATTGATTGGATATGTGGCAGGACCCAAACGGCCAAATCAGCCAGTATGTGGCAGGACCCAAACGGTCAAATCAGCCAGAAGCACTCAATGCCAGCCAACCTATGGAAAGACAAGTTGACGCCTACGGTGGGACTGGCCCCAATAATCTAGCTACACGTGTCTCCCAATCCAACGGCCCCCCTCCTCTTACACCCGGTATAAATACTAGACCCTTACGCCAAAAAGAGGGTACGCACTCTTTTAATCTCTCTATATGAACACTTGCTTTCAAAAAGATCCAGAAGAAACGGCCTCCGAGTGAAAACTTGGGGATCGATTGGATAATTTCCGGCCAACCCTACGCTAACTTGACCGTCGGAGTGCCCGTGGCCAACCCCGCCTCCTATGGGAACGGCCACGTGTGACTGACGTTGTGTGGTTTATGCAGGAAAGGACAGACTCGAAGGTATCACCTGTTGGCTCGGTGACAGATCCGTTTTTTGAGGTCAACAGATTGGCGCCGTCTGTGGGAAGGAACTGGGCAATGCAAACCACGATAACTTTCCACTAAAAAGCTTAGTCGAACTTCCGGCAAGAAATCCTTGAAAAAGGAGGGCGGCAGGATCGGTAGGACCCCAACTTGCCAAGAAGAGAAAAAGCCTTACTGCCTCGAACCATGAGTTCCAGTGAGGAAGAAGTAAATCCAAGGAGGACAAGAGAAGCCTCTGAAGAAGAGATCTCTCGAAATGTCACTCATCAGCGACCCCACCACAGATATCGCAGAAGGAACAGAACCGCCCAACTCGCGGCTGAAGTAGCCACTATGGCCACAAACATGCGGAACATTGCGGCTCAGAACGCAGCCATGCAAGAATTCCTTGCTCAAGCTCAAAACCGAGACAGCTATTCGGCTCAACCGAGTCGACAGCATTTTGCACATAGGCGGTCTGGGGAAGGACCAAGCAGAAGGACCCAATCGGGGCCTCAGAACGACGCCCCTGCCGCGCGGGAAGTAGAGATGGACACGTCAAATTACACAGCTGCCCCAATCAGGGACACCTCGGCTGGAGAAAACAATTTCCCCCCGGATTATGAGGAGCAGCCCCAAAGATCCGCTAGCGTCTTCGACCGAATCGGACGAACACCTAGAAACGGGGGTCAGCATATCCCCCAAGAGGTTCGACAACGGCCACATGTCCAAAGTCAGGAGGCTCAGGTCCCTCCGCCTAGAAATAGGCGAGAGAGGCGAAGCGCTATAGACTGGGGAAACAGAGGAGCAGCAGCTCGACATCCGCCCCAGACCGCCGAGGAGGAGGAGGGCCCTCACGAACCGTGCAGATCATATGAGCTTGATGACGACGATGATAATCTGCCCTTTTCAAGGGAACTTCGTTCCTTCCCGATGCCACATAACTTTGTTCCCCCGAAGATCCCGAAGTACGAGGGAAAGGGCGACCCGGAGAAACATCTCAACAAGTACAAAACGCAAATGAGCCTAAGGGGCGCCTCTCCAGTACTGAAATGCAGGGCATTCCACCTGACCCTCGCCGGCGCTGCCGAAGTGTGGTACAGTAGGCTAGCACCTCTTAGCATCAGAAGTTGGCCGGACCTGAAAAAGGCATTTCTGAACCAGTACCTGTCTAAGAAGGAGGGAGAGGCGCCAATACAGCGCTTGCAGGACATGAGGCAAGCTGCAGGAGAGACTCTAAAGAGCTACCTAGCTCGCTTCACTGACGAGATAACTTACTGCGAACAGGTCACCGACAAAGAGGCTCTGTCCGCTCTGAAAGGGGGATTGAATATGAATACGCTGTTCTAGAGGGATGTCCGAAGTAAGAATCCCTCAACGTACGATGAGCTGGTGGAAATGATGAAAGTCGAAATTGTCAACGAGGAAATGATTGACCATCGAAACAGGGCAGCCCAAGGGATCCCTCCACCCAGGAGACAGATGGGCAGAGGCCCCACGTCCCAAATGGTAAGTCAACGGTGGACCCAGGCAGGACATGCAGTGGCTCCCACCTCGGGACAAGCATTGGCTACCGCTACGTTAAACGCAGTGCCTACCCTTAGCCTATGAAAATGATGGATTCCACGAGGGCAACTCAGCCAGGGGCTCCAGACGACCTTCAACCTCTAGGAATAGAGGACGGGGTGGGATATCTAGCAATAGGTTCTAGGAAGACCCGAGGCCCTACTGCACTTTCCAACGCTACTATGGACATGACATAAAGGATTGCAGGGATGCCCACCGGCCATCAAACGCCCCTCGAAACACAAGAAACGATCAAGGTCAAAATATCACTCCAAGGCGTTTAACCCCCAGGAGGGGAGAAACAAGGCAACACTCGCCCCGTGATACCAGAGATAATGACAGGGAAATACCCCGAGGGGGCCAACGCCTAGGAGGGATGTACCCACCTCGGACGAGCGTTTCCCCATACGTGAAATTGACACCATATTGGAGGGCCCATAATAGGAGGCCGAACAAGGAACGCCTCAAAAGAAATTACACAAGGGAGGCAAAAACTCCACCAATGGCCAGCTATATAGTAAGCCAAACCACCCAGGGCAGAACCGTGGAACCCATAACGTTCACCACAGAAGATGCTACAGGCGTACACTACCCCCACTGTGACGCCCTAGTGGTTCGGGCTGTAATAGCCCGCAATGGGCTCAAACGCATGCTGGTGGATAATGGCAGTTCGGTCAACATCCTGTTCGGCTCGTATTTTGATAAAATGGCGGTAGACCATGAACTGACGCCTATGGCCTCGCCCCTCTCTGGGTTCACCGGAGACAGCATCATCCCTAGAGGCAAGATTACCTTGGAAGTCGAAATGGGGGCCCCGCCTCAGGTGGCAACATGTCATGTTTGAATTTTTGGGAGTTGACCGTCGGTCAGCGTATCACGTGGTGTTGGGAAGGCCAGCCCTGAAAGAACTATGGGCGGTCACTTCTGTCCATCACCTATGCATGAAATTCCCACGGATCGGGGGGTCGCGACACTCCGGGGCGATCAAATGGGATCTAGAGAGTGCTATCTCAACTCCCTGAGGAAAGCAGAGCCCCGAGTTAACATGGTACTGGATGCTGAAATGGCAGAAGCCCTTGAAGGATCGCCTGCAGTGCTGGATGTCGAGATGACAGATGTCAGACCCAACGTATCCCTTGAGGAGCTAGATCCCCGAATAATTGAATCGGAGCCCCAGACAGCCCCAATGGAAGAACTAGAAACTTTTCGCTGGACGGCTCAAGATCCTGCAAAGGTTCTGCAGATAGGAAAGGAGTTGGAAAAGGGGACTAAGGAGAGGCTAAGAGACTTCATGCAGAAGAATGCAGACGTATTCGCATGGCGGCACGAGGATATGGTTGGAATAGACCCCGGAATCAGCTGCCACCATTTGCAGATCAACCCCAATCACACCCCTCATAGGCAAAAGAGAAGAGCTCTAACTGCCGAAAGGTACGAGGCCTTGAAAGAGGAGGTAGAAAAACTCATCAACAAGCGGTTTATCCGCGAGGCAATTATCCGAAGTGGATTTCAAATCACGTTTTGGTGAAGAAGCATAACGACAGATGGAGGGTCTGCATTGACTTCTCCAATCTCGATCAGGCCTGCCCAAAGGACGGCTTCCCCTCCCCGGATCGACCAATTGGTAGATTCCACAGCAGGACACGAATTACTCAGTTTCATGGACCGCCTACTCAGGCTACAATCAAATGCCCATGTTCCCAGGCGACGAGGATAGCACCTCCTTCATTACTGACAAATGACTTTATTGCTACAAAGTAATGCCTTTCGGCCTGAAAAATGCCGGGGCTACCTACCAAAGGCTGGTGAATAAAACGTTCGCAAACCAGCTCGGAAAGTCCATGGAAGTTTAAGTCGACGACATGCTGGTGAAAAGTCTCAAGACCGAGTTAGACAACATCGAACACTTAAACGAGCTTTCAATTTGAGAAGATACAACATGAGGCTGAATCCCATCAAATGCGCGTTTGGCGTGGCCTCAGGCAAGTTCTTGGGCTACATTGTGAATCAAAGAGGAATCGAGGCCAACCCAGAGAAAAATCTAGGCTTTGATTAATATGAAGTCCCCCCAGAAACCCAAGTAGGTACAACGACTCACTGGTAGAATAGCTGCGCTTAACCGCTTCATATCAAGGGCCACTGAAAAATGCATGCCATTCTTCAAGGTCCTGAAAGGAGGAAAAACGTTCAGCTGGACCCCTGAATGTGAAGAAGCGTTCCAAGAATTGAAGAGCTACCTGGGACGCGCGCCCCTCTTCAGCAAACCCAAGGAAGGAGAACCCCTACTGCTATACTTGGCTGTAGCTGAAGCCTCTGTAAGTTCGGTCCTTGTGAGAGAGGAGGAGGCGCACCGCTGCCAGTCTACTACGTAAGCAAAGCCATGCTGCCCGCCGAAGAGCGTTATCCGGGCATGGAGAAGTTAGCTCTGGCTTTAATCATCGCTTCCCGTAAGCTAAGACCCTACTTCCAGGCCCATGGCATCCGCGTGCTGACGAACTTTCCGCTCAGGCAAGTCTTGCAGAAACCGGACGCTTCGGGGAGGTTGCTCAAATGGGCTGTAGAACTCAGCGAGTTTGACATAACCTACACCCCCGGGCAGCTGTCAAAGGCCAAGCCCTAGCCGATTTCGTCGCTGAATTTTCAAAGGCTCCAGAATTCGAAGTGAACATGGAGCCGGCGGAGCCACCCATCTGAAACCTCTTTGTCGACGGCTCCTCAGGAGAAGCCGGCTCCGGGGCAGGAGTGGTGCTGGAAAGCCCGGAGGGGCATAAACTAAACTGTGCCGTCAGGCTCGGGTTCAGGGCCTCCAA
This sequence comes from Fraxinus excelsior, assembly GCA_019097785.1. NCBI lineage: Eukaryota > Viridiplantae > Streptophyta > Magnoliopsida > Lamiales > Oleaceae > Fraxinus > Fraxinus excelsior. Next base: position 3,773,456 of record CM032634.1, on the reverse strand, counting down.
CAATGTAGCAGAATACGAGGCCCTCCTGGTGGGACTCCGGTTGGCAAAGGAGCTGCGTGTAAAAAGAATCGCAGTCAGCAGCGACTCGCAGCTAGTGGTAAACTAAGTAAATGGGAGCTTTGCGGCTAGGGACAAACACATGGAAGCCTACCTGAAATTGGTAATGGGGCTCTTGCCCGACTTCGAAAAATTCGAGTTGATTCAAGTGCCTCGTCAGGAGAACACCCATGCAGATGCACTGTCAAAATTGGCTAGCAGGAAGGATTCCGAACTTCTAAAGGTAGTACCTATTGAACACCTACCTGAACCCTCTATCAAGAGAGGCGAAGAGCTGATGTGGGTAGAAAACACGCCAGCCTGGATGTTGCCTATCTTGGACAATTTAAAAGAAGGGACCGTGCCAGATGATGAGAACGAAGCTAAAAGGCTTCGGAGAAGAGCTGCCCATTTCATCATTCACAATGAGGTTCTATATAAGCGTGGCTACTCTTCGCCCCTCCTCAGGTGTACGGAAGGAACAGAGGCGAACTACATACTAAGAGAGGTACACGAAGGCATCTGCGGAATCATTCCGGCGGACCAGCGCTAGCGCACAAAATACTCCGGCAGAGATATTATTGGCCTACCCTGAAAAAGGAAGCCATTGAATTCGTGAGTAAGTGTGACAAATGCCAGCGTTTTTCCCATACACAAAGGCGGCCCTCGCAGGAGCTCACTGTTGTCTCGAGCCCCTGGCCTTTTGCCAAATGGGGAGTTGATTTCATAGGACCACTACCAAAGGGAGAAGCGAACGCTCGCTTCGTGCCATACGTAGCAATCGAACTACTTCACCAACACTGGGTGGAGGCAGACGCCCCTGTCCACGATCACCGAAGCTAATAAATCGAAGTTCCTGTGGAAGAACATTATATAGAGGTTCGGCATACCCCATTCCCTGGTCTCAGATAATGGCAAACAGTTCGACAACAAGAAAGTCAGAGAGATGTGTGAGGAGCTGGGTATTAAGAAACATTTTTCTTCCCCTCACCATCCTCAAGCAAACGGCCAGGTCGAAGCGGTCAACAAAACCATAAAGCTAACCCTGAAAATGGAAGGCTGAAGTCCTCCAAGGGGCCTGGGTGGACGAACTCCCCCAGGTCATCTGGGCTATTAGAACTACTTGCAAAACGGCCACCGGGAAGACCCCATTCTCCATGACCTACGGGGCCGAGGCCATGAGTCCTGTGGAGGTCGGCGTCCCTTCCCACCGCCGCATCCAATTCAATGAAGTAACAAATGATGAACTGAGGCAATTGGGATTGGATTTGCTCGAAGAGAAGAGAGACAGCTCGCAAGTCAAACTAGCTTCCTACCAGCGTAAAATGGCACGTTTCTACAACACCAAGGTAAAGAAACGGGTGTTTCGCATCGGCGACCTGGTACTCTTCAAAGTTTTTCCTCTACCAAAGACCCCGGCGCCGGAACGCTGGGACCAAACTGGGAGGGCCCTTACAGAGTAACCCGAGAAGTCAGGCCCGGTACTTATGCAATTGAAAACCTGGAAGGAAAGGTTACGCCTCATCCTTGGAACATTGAACATCTAAGAATGTACTACCAGTAAGAAGCCTGTTGACTATGTAAATGTTGTTATCAAATGAAGAAAATGTTGTTCTTATCACGGTTCTAGCCAGCAAAACTTAAAACACAAGCCCTTGACGAGGTGCAAGCCCCCCCAAGGGGTCACACCCCAAGGAAGATCTGCTTAGTCAGAGGCGGTGTGGGTGCCACCTTTGCCAAAGCAGGAACGCGTAACTTAAAAACAAGCCCTTGACGAGGTGCAAGCCCCCCCAAGGGGTCACACCCCAAGGAAGATCTGCTTAGTCAGAGGCGGTGTGGGTGCCACCTTTGCCAAAGCAGGAACGCGTAACTTAAAAACAAGCCATTGCCGAGGTGCAAACCCCCCCAAGGGGTCACACCATCTAATTAGAGGCGAATTACTTATCCCATTTTTATTAAATGGTCGAACATTTTACGAGGCGATTTACTTGTCCCATTTTTATTATCCTGGTCGACATTTTACGAGGCGAATTTCTTGTCCCATTTTACTTAACCTGAGTCGAACATTTACAGAGGCGAGATGTAACATTGTCCATCCTTCTCTTAAATGGCTCGAACATTTTTATCGAGGCGATTTACTTTGTCCCATTTTTATTATAATGGTCGACATTTACGAGAGGAATTACTAGTCCCATTTTTATTTAAAGGTCGAACATTTACGAGGCGATTTACTTGTCCCATTTTTATTAAATGGTCGAACATTTACGAGGCGATTTACTTGTCCCATTTTTATTAAAATGGTCGAACATTTACGAGGCGATTTACTTGTCCCATTTTTATTAAATGGTCGAACATTTACGAGGCGAATTACTTGTCCCATTTTTATTAAATGGTTGAACATTTACGAGGCGGTTTACTTATCCCATTTTTATTAAATGGTTGAACATTTACGAGGCGAATTACTTCTGAAAAAACCAACTAACTGGAAAGGCTAGACAAGCAGAAGTGACAACACTTGAAACAAAAATCATTAAATTACAAAACCGCCGAAGCCTCCACAAAAACAGAAGTGCAAAATACAAAGCTAGTCTACATGGACTATGGCTTCTGCCTCTGCTACTTCTTCTTCTTCCCCAGCTTCTCCCCCCCTCCTCTTCGTCGGACCAGGGCGACCTCCGGTAGGCCCCCCGAACTCCTCCTCCAAGAAGTTGATGTCTAGCTCGGGATGCTTTTCGTGCAGACGCGACATCACTTCCCTGGCAGCCCAGGACGCCCAGTAATTGGCGAAGTCATCGTACTCCGGAGTCGTGTGGAAGTTCTCCTTGTACTTCTGAACCTCCGCCTCGCCAATCGCCCCCGCCTCCGCCTTCAGGGAGCCAATTTCTTTGGCCTGGGCCTCGGTAAGGTCCTTCAGCCGGCCTTTCTGCCTGTTAGCCTCTTCCAGAGCCGCGGAGGCTATCCGTTGATGCTCATTGGCGTCATCAATCCTTTTCGTCAGAGCTGCCACGTGGGAGGCAGACTCATGAAGCTCGTTCTTCAATTGATTGACGCGAACCTCCGCGGTGTCCAATTTTGAGGTGGCCGTCACCCACCTCTCCTCAGCCTCCTCCGTCTCCTTTTTGGCCTTGGCCACCTCAGCCTCCCAAGACCCCAGGGCCTTAAGCTGGTCCTCCAACTCATTATTTTTCTTTCGAAGGCCCCGGACCAAATCTTCCGCCGAAGCTCCCATACTTAACGCCCTTGCGACGCAAGCGTTGTTGGCAGCCAACAGGTCCTCAATCTCGCACGAGGCGGCGTGATTGGCCCAATCCTCGGTCCAGTACTTACTGTGGACTCGAACAGCGGAGGCGGTTTCGGGTGGGAGCATTTCCAGAACTGCCTTGGGTAGGTCCTCTTCCTTACTCCCCAGGAAGTTGCCTCGGTTCTCCTTGGCCGGGGCCCCAGCAGACTTCTTCAACCTTTTCCGGGGTTGCTCGCCGGTGAAATAGGCGGTTATTGGCACGATGGCCTGGGAAGTCGGCGGAGCTGGCGGAACGTCCTCGGTGACTTCTACACCGGCTTGTGTAGATGAGGAAGCCCCGGATGGACCAGTTCGCTTCTTTCTCCTCTGAACGAGGGAGACACCTTCCTCCGCCACGTTCTCCTCAGTGGCCTGCTGCCCGGCCCGACTGAGGGAGAGAAGGCGCTCTGACTGCTTCTTGTAAGCAGCTGAGCTCGTCCGCAGAGTTTTGGCCTCAGCCACGCTGCGGCGAATGGAGGCGAGGTCAGGCTTCGGAGGCCTTTTGTTCACAAAATCCTCTGCACGAAAAAGGGAACAATAAGTTTCCTCGACTCAGGAGCGTGATCAACAGAACTGAGACTAAATAATTTACCTCGGCTCGTCTAAGGCCGTGTAGGACGAGGTGGTGGTTCTTGTCGATGAGCTCTTTATAACTCCTTTCTGACGGGGGAGTTTGGTAGATCTGGCCAATGACGTCCCACTCCTCCTCTGATATCTCGCACTTCGGAAGGGAGCCTGCATGGAGCAGAAGTATTAAAACATGAGCAAAACTGTTCCAAGTAAATCAGTTCGGTTAAACGACTTATTGTAAGTAGAGTACGTGGTGGGGATTGTCAGAGGCGCCATGGGGTCGCTCTCTATGGTGTCCCACCTACCAGAGACCCAGAACCACGAGCTTTTCCAACCTTTGATGGAGGTAGGCACCCCGTGCAGGAACGAAGAATGGGACCCCCAAGGAGAGAGATAATACCAGCCCCGACTCTCCTCCCCCCCGGCTACGTTTTTCGGAAAGAATAGGGAGTGGAACACACTGAAGGGCATATCCGACCTGATGCTGGCCCGGCGCCATAGCATCCAAGTTCCCACCATTTGGGACCAAGAGTTCGGATTGAACTGGGTCGGAGCCACCCCATAGGACCTAAGTATTAACCTAAAGAAGGGGTGGAAAGGAAGCCTCAGTCCGGCCCGAAGCAAATGATCACTCACCGCCACACACCCGGGCCTAGGGTAGCAAGCTCTCTCATGCGGTTCGGGGACGATCATTTCGATGGTGTGGGGAATCCTACACACGGTCCTGCACCTCTCTAACTGTTCCGAGGTGACTGTAGAAGGGTAGTTTGAGGCCCCCCACTGGACAGACATATCTACGGGGGAAGGGGGTCGCCTCCAGATATTCTCTCCGGCCATAATGGCCTTGCTAAGTTCCTCCGGAGACACTAATATGGGCTCCCTAAGGGTACTCTCCTCGCCTCGCTCCTCCCCACTCCCCCTCACTATCGACTGTTCACTCGCCATCACAAACGCTGTCGAAAAATCGGAGAAAAAAGAAGGGGAAGAAACTGAAAATGTGCAAAGTTACCTAACACACCGCCGGGAGCCGGTTTGACGCCGGTGTTCACAGAGACGTTGCCGGAAATTGGTGAATTCGCCGGAATGCAGGGATTCAATATACCTTGGGAGGTTTTCGCAAAAGTAAAAGCTTGAAAGTGAAACGAATGGGCCTTTTATAGGCACCATAGGACTGGCCCTAGCCGTTAGATCACCCAAGCAGCATCTAGGCCGTTCGATGCTGAGGTGAAAGGGTCACCGTTGAAGTGAAAAGTCACTGAAATCAACGGCTACGATGGAGCGGTGAACCCCACGCACAGCCAGAGTGCGTCACCCCGAAATTCGTGGAGCCGTCGCCATCATTGCCATTTATGACGAAACAGGCGTGTCTCGGAAGCAGCAGAAACGCCCCCTTTGCATGCATTGGAAAGGCAAAAAGCTTTCAAATCATTGGCGCAATAACCAAGATCGTCTCTTCGGAAGCCGTCGACTACCTTACCTTCTATGGCCTCGGCACGATAGCTTCGTTCCGCAACGGCCCCCCAGATTCTGCAACCCTGGTCTCCTCGGCCAGGGCGAATGGCAGAGTTGCTACAGCTCCCCCAAGAGTTGCCAACTCTATGGCCTCGGCACGATAGCTTCGTTCCGCAACGGCCCCCCAGATTCTGCAACCCTGGTCTCCTCGGCCAGGGCGAATGGCAGAGTTGCTACAGCTCCCCCAAGAGTTGCCAACTCTATGGCCTCGGCACGATAGCTTCGTTCCGCAACGGCCCCCCAGATTCTGCAACCCTGGTCTCCTCGGCCAGGGCGAATGGCAGAGTTGCTACAGCTCCCCCAAGAGTTGCCAACTCTATGGCCCCGGCACGATAGCTTCGTTCCGCAACGGCCCCCCAGATTCTGCAACCCTGGTCTCCTCGGCCAGGGCGAATGGCAGAGTTGCTACAGCTCCCCCAAGAGTTGCCAACTCTATGGCCTCGGCACGATAGCTTCGTTCCGCAACGGCCCCCCGGATTCTGCAACCCTGTTCTCCTCGGCCAGGGCGAAAGGCAGAGTTGCTACAGCTCCCCCAAGAGTTGCTGATTCCTATGGCCTCGACGGGGTAGCTTCGCTCCGTAACAGCCCCCCGCGGGGGATGATAGGCCATTTCAAGCCCGGTCCAACCAAGAGCCCCGCACTCCTTCCCACACGCCCCGTTCACAGCCTTGAAAGTCCTTATAACGTATAAATACGTGTACAAGGACTTGGGGGACTATTGTTACTAGTAAGAACTGAGTAACAGCTCGGACTCCAACCTGTTTTGTCTGGGTGACGTGCCACAAGCTGCCGAGGCGATTGCGCATAGGACGAGCTGTTTGCACCTGGTCCCCTTTTCGCTTCGCCCCTCCGCGTCCCGGCAAAGATCTCCCGTACAGAGATCTTTGCAGTCAAGTCCATGATTGATTGGATATGTGGCAGGACCCAAACGGCCAAATCAGCCAGTATGTGGCAGGACCCAAACGGTCAAATCAGCCAGAAGCACTCAATGCCAGCCAACCTATGGAAAGACAAGTTGACGCCTACGGTGGGACTGGCCCCAATAATCTAGCTACACGTGTCTCCCAATCCAACGGCCCCCCTCTTCTTACACCCGGTATAAATACTAGACCCTTACGCCAAAAAGAGGGTACGCACTCTTTTAATCTCTCTATATGAACACTTGCTTTCAAAAAGATCCAGAAGAAACGGCCTCCGAGTGAAAACTTGGGGATCGATTGGATAATTTCCGGCCAACCCTACGCTGACTTGACCGTCGGAGTGCCCGTGGCCAACCCCGCCTCCTATGGGAACGGCCACGTGTGACTGACGTTGTGTGGTTTATGCAAGAAAGGACAGACTCGGAGGTATCACCTGTTGGCTCGGTGACAGATCCGTTTTTTGAGGTCAACAGTACACAATGAAGTCAAATAATGCTTTGAGTAATATTACATAGCCTCGCTGAGGCTGCAACTCTAGTCTAGGCGGTTATATATGATAGGATAAATGAAAAGTGGAATAAAAAAGACGATAGAGATTTTTTTTTTTTTTTTTTAAATTTGATCCAATCATATTTGATCATATCATATGTATATAAACTATGCCCCTATTTGAACCACACTATTTTTCTTATTCTCATTATGTTACTTATTTTCAACCATACATCCTTCAATAAAATAATATTTTTCAATCACATCAATAATTTTTTCTTCTTTTACAACTACATATTCTCCATCATATCAACAGTAAAAATGCTTTCTTACTCCCAAAATGTGCACCAAACAAGCTCTATTATGTAAATCATTATGTGCATGTAACATAATCGAAATTCTAAAGATTGAGGATCAACAATGCAATATTTCCATAAGGGTAATTAGCACAAAAAGTTTCCACATTTCACTATTATTGTACAAAGCATTCATGTTACCACATTATTTTTCTCATTTTCATTTTTTTACTTATTTTCAACCACACATTCTTCAATAAAATAATATTTTTCATCACATCAATAACTTTTCCTTATTTTTTAATCACACATTCCACATCACATCAACAGCAAAAATGCATTTCTACTCCCAAAATGTGTATCGAACAAGCTCTATTATGTAAATCGTTATGTGCATGTAGCACAATCGAAATTCTTTATTTTTCAACCATATATTTCACATCACATCAATAGCAAAAATGCATTTCTACTTCCAAAATGTGTACCAAACAAGCTCTATTATGTAAATCGTTATGTGCAATGTAGCACAATCGAAATTCTAAAGATTTGAGGATCAACAATGCAATATTTTCATAAGGGCAATTAGCACAAAAAGTTTCCACATCTCACTATTATTGTGCAAAGCATTCATCATAAGGGTAATTAGCACAAAAAGTTTCCACATCTCACTATTATTGTGCAAAGCATTCATACTTCCCGTTTTTGATATTTTTATCCTTAATTACACATTTCATTGCACAAAATGTCTTTTTTCATTTAAGTGGAGTATTTTCGCCCATGTTTGAGCCACATTGTTTCCACAAGAATGCATTTTTTTGTTTGTTGTAATGGAGAATATGTGGTTGAAAAAGAAGAAAAATTTATTGATGTGATATAAAATATTATTTTATTGAAAAATGTGATTGAAAATGAGTAGAAAAATGAGAATGAAAAAATAATGTGACTCAAACATGGGTGAAGTCTTAAAATTATTTTCTCTTTCTTCCCGTTTGAACCCATTTTATCTTAAGGTCCGTTTGATTGCAAATGTGAAAAATGGGTGGAAAGAAAATGTTTTACTGGAAATTGAATTAATTAGAATTTGTTTTATTGAGATTTGTAATTAATTGTGTTTGATTGATATAATTTTCCACCTGAAAAATGTTGAAAGTTTGGTGTATGTTTGTTTTCATTTTTATGGAAATTGTCCATTAAAGTGATATTTTTTTCTACTATCGCGTCTAGAATTTGTCCCAATTACCAAAAAGTAAAAAAAAAAAATTAGAAAAAATTACCATACCGAATACCATTCGTGATTCGTTTGACTTTGTTTTGCATAGAAATTGTCAACAAAAGTGAAATTTTTTTTTTCAATGATTGATAGAATTTGTTGTCATTGCTCAAAAAAAAGAAAAAGAAAAAAAGGTGGAAATTGCTTTCCTACCTAGTAGGTGGGAAAACAAAATTAAGTAAATGTGCATCAAAGAGTTGTACCAAGAAAAAAGTGGGAAAAACAAAAGTCAGACAAATTTGTACTATCAAACACCCTTAATTGGCTAAAGTTGGAAAATATTTTCTTTTTCCACCCATTTTCTAGGCTATCAAACAGGGCCTTATGTTTAAACCTTTGAAAACCAATCTTAACAATCTACTGCTTCTAGAAATTGAAATTTACAAAGGCAAATTAAGAAGATAGGTATGGTTATTGTTATTTCTGCCATTGATTCTACTTCCGCTTGCCTTTGAGCATCTTCTACAGCTTTGGCTTCTGCTAGCAACCTTCCCTTCTCTGATCATACAAACAGTATTGGTTTTCAAAGGTTTAAAAAATAATTTTAAGACGAAAATACCATTTCATTTAAATGAAAATCTAGATGAAAATGGCATTAAACGTGTAATTACAAATAAAAATATCAGAAAATGAAAAGGATAAACGTTTTGTAAATAATAATAATAAGTAAAGACTAATTCAGAAATGATCTAATCGCCACTGGGCATGTGTTATAACGATCGCGCTACGTTGCCAGAAGCAGTTGACATGGGCGTTGACAGGATGACGTGGCAGATACTTTGACCATTTTGAATTTGAAATGCGTTTGAATATAAATGGACCCGGCCCAAATGCCAAACCCGTTTCACCCCAAATCTAAACCTAAATCTCCCAAATCAATTTCCCCCTTATGAAACCGGCACCCTCATCCATTTAGCCGAGCTTCTCCAACGGCGCAAATCCAAGTTTACAATGAGAGGAAAGAACTACGGAGTGTGCCATAGCTGTAGAAATAAGGACCATTTTTTTTGCGGAATGCCCGAACAAACGCCCATGTCCATGGTGCAATCCGGGCTTCCTGAAGTGTTTTGAGGTGGAGAAAAAAACGGTAAACCAAGGTAGGTTATTCAATACTTGCAGTGTGAACTGTGGATATTGGGAGTGGGTAGATGCGGGTGAAACGAGTGGTGTATCTAGGTCCAGAAATGTGGCGAACACCATTGCTGAAGATTTAGGCGACTTGTTGAAATCACGATGCTGCCTAACTGATGAAGGAGAAGAAGTTGAGATATCTGTGACAGTGAAAATCCGTAATGGAAGAGCAAGATAGATTTCGAGGGTTTACTGAAATTGTGGTGTCATTGTTGTCAATAGGGGTGGGCGTGGGTTGGGTTGGGTTGGTTTTTGCCCCAACCCAAACATTGTCGGTTTGTTAAAAATTTAACCCAACCCAACCCACGTAAATGTTGAAACCCAACCCAACCCAACCCAATCATGTGTCGGTCGGGTTGGGTTGGGTTGGTCGGTTTGAGAAAAATTTATTGCACAAAAATTAAAATCGTCCAATTTTTTTTATGTAAAATAACATTAATAATACTCATTAGTCATCCAATGTCAATAAACTTGAAAACAAATAGTAGAATCCATCAAATATTCATCAAAATAATCCATCAAATATTCATCAAAATAATCCATCAAATATTCATCAACAAAAATCACAGTTTAATAAAAAATAACAAAGTACTTCATACATGGTAAAATCATACTTAACATGTCCACAAGAGACTATTGAAATGTAATTTCATATGAAGAAAAATATATCATTATTTCAAGTCATGATTTAAAAAAATAGAAATTATAACACTAGTAGAATTCAGCATGAAATTCCATAAATATATGTACATATTTTTGTCAAACTATCAACAGATTAATTACTTTCAAGGAATCAATCAAAGAAATAAATATAGTTATGTTGCTCTCAATAACAAAAATTAATGGAGTTGAGCCAAAATAAGAATTAAATAAAACATTCATAGAACAAATCTACATTGAAGAGAGCAGATACTTAGTTTTGTTAATTAGAAGGTCGAAAGATTTCAAATTTTGTTAATTAAAAGAGAGAGGAGACTTAGTTTTGTTAATTTCTTGGATCCCTTCGAGGATAAACAAAAACAAAATAATCAAAACTAGTAATTGAAATTTGAAAATGAAAGCGCGTTCAAAGTTCACATTTTTTTTTTCCGGGTCGGGTTTGGGTTCCTAACCCGCAACCCGACCCGATCAAGCTAACCAAAACCCGAAACCCGCCCCAAAAATTCAAAAAATCGACCCAAACCGGTCGGTTTGGCCGGTTTGGTTTGGGTTTTGCCCACCCCTAGCTGTCAATGTATGAATTTTGGAATTCGAATTTTGAAAGCTGTAAATATTGGGTTGTGCTTAGTGATTAACCCATTTCCCATTGCCTGATGCTCAATGGGTAGTATGTGAAATCATAGTTAGGAATGTAGATTGAATCAGATGCTCAACTTTGTAAATATATGAATTTGGAATTCCACTTTGTACTGAGTTGCAAGTGTTAACTTCTGTTATCATTTCATTGTTTTCCAAAATTGCAATGTACTGTTGAGTTGCTGAGGACACTGGCATTGAAAAATACCAAAATTGTCGTGTATGGTTATTGCTACACTTCCTCTGCCAAGCTGAGTTACTCAGCCATGTTTCAATGGTTTCAGTCTCACTGAACTGAGACTGAAATTTTGGAAATTTGTTACTCTGTCAAATGAGACAATGTATTTGTTAATTGAAATTCACTAATGAAACTGATTTAATTTCTTTAGATTGAATTCAACCATACTGACTATTGAATAAAATGAATGAATCAGCAGAGTTGGCAATGAATCAGAGTTGGAAAAACATGTATCCATAATGTTTCCATCATCAAACTTCACTAAGCTAGGCAATGAATCACAACCTAAAACATTAAATGTGAAGATCATCAACACTCAGTACGAAGCATGCCATAATCGAACAATAGAATTTGCAACATGAACAAAAAAGCAAAGGTAAAAAAATCGATATTTCATAAATCCAATCTCAACAAAACGATACAAAAGAGGAAGACATAGTATAATCCAAAATCCATAATAATTGAGCTTAACAGAAAAACTTGAAATTACAAACTCTTCCATCATCCTAATGTAAAGGAATGTCCTACATCTGCATGTGCATTACAAACTCTTCCCTCCTCTAAACGTGAATTTAGTCCTACACTGCCAACACCAACATGCACTGGTTGAATTCCCCAACCTGTAGACAACCCACTATAATATGAGATTGATAGAATAAGTAAAGCAACTATAGCCACATAACTTAAAGCTGATTTCATATGACTTTACCTTGTGGATTCAATACAGGATTTGTTGACGATGGATGGATCAAACTGGAGGTATGTAAATGTTGCCTGTATTGATGACATTGATTTCCACCTTGCAAAAATAAGACTATAAGTAATTCGTACATGTATTGAATGAATGAAAATTGTATAATGTAACTAACCAGTAGGAGTTGTGTATATGACAACGGTATCTGCATGGCTGCTTGTGCTTGTTCAGGGGGCTGAATGGCGGGCTCAACATCTCCCACATCACTTGGTCGGGCCCTCGGTCTCTTGACTTTATTTGAATGTGATTCCAATGGACCCTTTTTACGAAGTTTCCTAGGTGCACCCTTCCTTTTCGCACACTATGGATCTCGCACGCTAACACTTCCAGCGTCCTGTGATGAACCAGGCCCAATGGCTGGATGTGTCATATGCGGGAGCACACTACTACTACCACAACTTGACTTCGGCTTCATAGTCTGTTTACACTGCATGTCGATCCAATCAATTATACTACGAGCCCTTACTGCATCATCTGCAGTCATGTCCGCCAACGTAGCAAAATGCTGACACATTTTGTCATACATCAACTGTCCTGGAGTACTAACCAATCCGTCGTAGTTTACCGCAACCCTTGAGTGTGCTCTACTGACATCTCGTCGCCATCGCCGTAGTATATATTGTTCAGGCACTTTTTTCACGTCGTTCCGGACCAAAACTGAAATACTATGTCTGCAAATTATTCCACGGAATTCGAATAGGTGGCAGCTACAACTGAATTCACATTTTACTCTGTCAAATGAGACGAAAACAATTTTTTTATTAGAGAACTCGTCATGTATGACATCCTCGCGTACCTAATACGTCGTTCCCATAAACCCATCCGAAGCAGATATGAGATCACAATATACTTTGCCCATAAACTCTGCTTGAACTTCCTTAAATTTTGAAATTGTGTACACTGCCTGAAATTGCTTCTCCATTTCGTACCTCGTTGCACAGGGCATCATTTGCGAGTAAGATTTGAAATTTGCTTGAAATTCCTTCTCAACTTTACTTCTCAACGCTCGTTCGTATTGTTCAACAAATTGCTTTAATGTCGTTTTTGAATGTACATAACCATCGAAGAACACATTAATACTTTCACTGCGTTGCGTTGTTGACATTCCTGCCCAAAATGAAGATTTCAAATAACATGGAACCCAACGTTCTCTGTTCTCGTATAGCCCAGACAACCATGCATTATCATATAAATCATACTTTTTGAGCATCGCTACCCAACCTATTTCAAATTCGTCTACAAATTGACAATTATATACCAATCCGTGAATAGTTGCAAATATTGAACCCTTATCCTTGTGGTATCCGAACTTTTCTGGCAACTTCTTCAAAATATGCCACAAACACCATCTATGCTTCGTGTTCGGGAAAACTATTTGGATAGCATTTTGCATAGCCCTGTCTTGATATGTAATTATCCCATTCGGAGCTTGGTCGTGCATGCATTATAACCATGTCCTAAATAGCCATACAAATGTATCTGTATCCTCATTTGATAACAAACCACATCCAAGGAGTGTTGATTGTTCGTGATGATTCACGCCAACAAAAGGGGCGAAAGGCATGTCATATTTATTAGTCAGGTATGTGATGTCGAATGTGACAACATCTCCGAACTCCTTATATGCTTGCCTACTCCTATTATCTGCCCAAAAAATATTCTTTAGTCGCAACTCTTCATCCAAATCCATACTAAAGTAAAAGCCCGAGCACCGTGGTTGCATTTTCGAAAAGTATGATTGTATAGCTGCGGCGTCTCCTTCTCCAAGTCTTAGACGCCTAACTTGTTCAAAATAGTTTCGACAATCCTTTTCAATACAAGTCATCTTCTCATAACCACCAGCTTCAACGACAGCAGGGTTGTAACTTTTGTGCAACGAAATTCCTGCGATGTCATTTACTTGAAGACGTCGTTTCACATGTGCACTCAATTCTCGGTTACATCGATATAATCTTGACTTCGTAGGACTTGTTCTATGATTGTGCTCGAGATGTACTGAGTTAATTCTCCATACCCCTCGACTATCTAAAGATGCAGTGATCCTGGCTTTGCATCCACTCTGAATGGTTGGTTGTGGCTTCAAAGTACTGCTTCTATTTCTTATTATGTTCCCTTCACTACTACAAACATATGTAACATATGTCAATACTCCATCATCATCCTTTTTCGAGTTCCTTTTTCTAACTGGGAAGCCTATCTCGTACGCATACCTTTTGTAAAATTCAAAAATTTGATTTTCATCATCAAACGTCATACCCACCTCAGGTACCTTCGCAACATCTCCCCCTACCATATCGTCAGCCATCAAATCCATATTTTCAACAGCATTTTCGTTATTGGACTCCACCAAAATAACATCACCCATATTCTGAAATTTCTTTCCCTACAACATAACAATCATTTATAATGTCAAACAACATAACAACGAATTCATTTCCAAAACCACAATTGAAACTTGCAATGTTGTTCAACTTATTTCAGACAGAGTTCAATCAGATCCATATAAACTTCATTATACTTGAACATGAACAAAGATGCATAAGCTAAATTGAAGTAATTAGTCAGAAGCCAACCTAAATGATAACTCCAGATGCAAGCTTAGCCCATGTCCATATCCAAAAAACTAAACAACTTATAAAAAGGCGTTGAAAAAATTGAAAAAATGCATAAGATTACCCTTTTCTGCCATCTCCATAGATTCTGTCCATCTCGAAGAACTCCGATTCCAGCTGGTGTTCTCCGATGTCCATGATGAGTTCACTGAAGTATGAGTTCCAGCTAGTGTTGTTCTCCGATTCCAACCCAGTTCAGCTACGTTACTAGCTGGTGTTCACTGATGAGTTCACCGAAGTACCGATTCCAGCTGGTGTTGTTCTCCAAATGCCAACACAGTTCAACTACGTTACCGCGAAAAAATTAGGTTTGCCCACTTCTTTTTCCATTATCAGTAGGAGTTAAACTGGGCTTCACCCATTTTCTAAACCCGGCCCATTTTCATTTGGAATTTTCCTTTCATTTTAAGTTTTCATTTTCCCTCCCATTCCACGTCACCCTGTCAGGCTCAATGTCACCTATGTGGGTGAAATAGCATTTTGCTGTGTTATAATGCGTGGACAAGGTTGGGGACTAATTACCCTTTCCATGATGCAAAGTTGGAAAGTGAGCAACTGTGATTCTAGTCATGTGACCGACAAGACAGCTTTTGGTTAAATCTCAACGTCTGCCAAACTCAATCTTCTCTTCCGAACCAGAATTCAATGGTTATGATTTCACCGAGGTTGTCCTCGCACAATCCAATGCAGAGTTTAACCGTCCATTGTACCCACGCACAGAAAAACAGTTACCTAAAGCCGCAAAAACAAAAAAGTCTTCATTTTTAGAGAGAGAAAAGGTGAAGAACGAGAGAGAACTAGAGAATCATCCTCATCACTTGCAGAACGTAAGAGAGAGAAAGTAGGGAGAGAGGGGGTATGGAGAAGGAGAGAGAGCAGCAAGTTTACTTGGCTAGGCTTGCATAGCAAGCTGAGAGATATGATGGTATATATTGTACAGTGGCGGACCCAGCACCTGGCCAGCCCCCGCGGCCGCCCGTGCTGGGTTCGCCGGAAATTCTTGGAAGTTTCAGTCTCGCCGGGAAGGAGCTGCAGCAGGAGCCAGGAGGAGGAAGAAGCGTTAAAAGCTGGGCTGGCAGCTGGGGTTGGGCTGGAGAAAAAATAAGTTGTTGGACCTGATTTTAAAAAAATAAAAGGCCCAATTTTTGTAGCCCAACAATTCAATCGAATCCATAATCCATTTAGTTTACCGAATTGGATGAATCCCATACCCATATGTTCAACAATCCAATCCAATCCATAGCCATCTCCATTCTCCCCTTCTTGCGGGCGACGGGGTTAGACTTAGGGCAATAGCCAATAGGGAGCCTTGCGTGCGGCCTTGGTGAAATTAATTTGGGGGTTGAGTGAGGACTGAGGAGGACCGAGGGCTGTGGGTGGAGACTGGAGTCTGGAGTGGATTCGTGAGGTCCGTGAGTCGTGACTGCCAGTGCCGTCTGCCGACTGGAGGGTCGATTCCGCGACTGGAGTGGTCCGAGTGGAGGGAGGACTGAGGAGACTGGACTCTGGAGAGCTTTCTGCTGGAGCTGGAGCCTGGAGTGTAGGTGTAGCCGGATTCTGTGGAATTTTTGGCTTTGGGCAGTGGGCCGGTATCTGTGGATTGGAGTTGGGCTGGGCTGGGCTGCTGGAGCCTGGAGGAAGGTATACCGTATATGAATATTTATATGACTAATTTATGTATTTATTTTTTCTGTTTTTGTTAATTTGTTAGTTGCTAATTTAATTGCTATTATTATTCAATATCAAATTATTAATGAATCATAAATTTATGATAAATGAGAATTTAAGTGATGGGTGCAGCCCCTGGACTGTATATTTGTGTTTTTTTTTTATTTATTAGTTTTTGTGAATTTGTTATCTGCTAAATGCTAATTGCTATTAATGAATTATGATTTATGAATTTATGATAAATGAGATTATGAGAATTTAAGTGATGGGTGCAGCCCCTGGACTGTATATTTGTGTTTTTGTATTTTCAGTTTTTGTTAATTTGTTATTTGCTATTAATGAATTATGAATTTATGATAGATGTGAATTTAAGTGATGGGTGCAGCCCCTGGACTGTATATTTGTGTTGTTATATTCCTTTTTTGTTTTTCAATTTTTGTTAATTTGTTATTTGCTATTAATGAATTATGAATTTATGATAAATGAAAATTGAAGTGATGGGTGCAGCCCCTGGACTGCATATTTCTATTTTGTGAATGTATGAGAAATGAGAATTTATATTAACTACGAGTTACGACGTATAATTTTGAATTTTGAATTGTGATTTGGGATTTAGGGTTTTAGCCTTTTAGGAAATTAGGATTTAGGGATAAGTGAAGAGTCTGAAGAGTCTTCGGCGGTCACGAGTCAACGGTCACGGGTCAACGGTCTCCGCCCGTGCTGGGTCGAATTCCTGGATTCGCCCCTGATATTGTATATGATTTTTTTTTTCTTATTATTTTTTAGGGACGAAAAAGAAGATATCTTCTTGTATTTTATTTTTGGGTGTGCTGTGATTTTTATTTATTTTTCCTTAAATTGAGTACTGGGTTTTCCTTTTTGTGTTATTGGGTCGATATAATTTTTGTGTTAGCCAAAAAGATTAAGAAGTTTTGGGCACCTGTTTACTTGATTATGTATTAGATTAATTATTGTGTTTTTTCTTGGATTATTGATGAATTTTTCTCTGTTTATGGACTGGTAGTAGAGTCAGTATCGATCTACTTATACTTAATTTTGCATGGATTAACAATTTTTTATTTTGTTTAGTGTAGGTGGAATACATAATTTTATCTTGTATTTTTTATTAAATCCAGTCTTGCATGACACCGTAGACTCTCATCCTCTGGAAGACAAGGACTAAAAATCTGGTCTCTCCCCCTTTTTTTTTTTTTTTTTTGTATTAATGTGATTCTGGTGCAGTTTTATTTTAGCTATGTCATCTATAGATTTACTAGAGAGGATTGGCAGGATTTCGTAAAATCTTTTTATGTTATCTTGGTAGTTTTAGAATATTTGGAAATTGACATACGAGTCCTAATAACATCTACGTCTTTTTCGCAAATTCCCTTTTTTTAATTTTTCCAGAAATGGTTGAAGCACATGAAGAATGTTGCCAAACTGGATGTGGAACTGACTGTCGAGGAGAGGAATTTGGTGTCAGTCGGTTATAAGAATGTCATTGGGGCAAGAAGGGCATCATGGCGAATTTTGTCTTCTATTGAGCAAAAAGAGGAGAGCAAGGGGCATGAACAGAATGTGAAGTGGGTAAAGAGCTACAGACAGAGGGTTGAAGATGAGCTCACTAAGATATGCAATGACATATTATCTGTAATTGACGAGCAACTCCTTCCATCTTCCTCAACAGGAGAATCGACTGTTTTCTATTACAAGATGTGAGTTCTTTTTATTGTCAAATTTCTATCCATGTACAATGTTTGAACAGTATTTGTTCTCTCAAAGGCATGACATGGTGGTGAAACCTTAAAATGTTTAGTGTGGATATACGTGAGTTAAACACCATACATACTCATTCTTTCGTCTTTCCGTGTGATTTTCTGTGATCGGCTTAGTTGAAGGCTGCCTCTTTGCTGTGTAGAGTATACTATATTATAATCCAAAAGGGATATCAGTATCATCATTTAATTATATCTAAGTAAATTTTCTTCCAGGAAGGGAGACTACTATCGTTATTTAGGCGAGTTCAAAGCCGGAGATGATCGCAAAGAGGCAGCTGACCAGTCGCTCAAGGCCTATGAGGTTATTTTATTTATTTTCCGTATCAAGTTGCAACTTCCTTGTTATAGTTCTTTTGCCTTGCACATTTATTATGGTTTCTCGTGTTCTTTCTAACATTAAGCCAAAATCTGGTGTCTGAAATTTACGAAAATTTTATCTTCCTTGGTTGTATTTGAGGAACCATAATATTTACTGAACTTAGATTTTCTAA